>MNCI01005798.1:627827-655125 GCA_015680685.1 Gnetum montanum
CTAATTGGTTGGCCAAGTTACTTAGGAGAGAAGTTAGGTGAGATATTTTTAAATATGTAACTTCCCTACCTACCTTTGAACCCTATAAAAAGGCTTCAAGGGTCAAGGGGGGAAGGGGAAAAACACATTGGGGTCTCATACATACACTTTTGAGAAGACATTGGGATCACACTTGGGCTCTCACTCGGAGACATACTTGAGGTCTTGAGAAGAGCTTTGTAAAGAAATCATGAACGATTGCTTACAAGATGGTTTCCTAGAATAAAGATTTCATCCTCTTTGTCATGGTCCTGTGAGTTATGCATTTTATTTTTTGTTTTTTTTAAATTGTTTAGCTAGTGGTTTAGATAGTATCATCCTTGGCAAGTAATTTTGGGATTTTTAGATTACTCTTGTTGTTCTTGTTGCTCGATAGAAATTTCTATTAAAATTTTTCCATAGAAGCGCTTGTGTTTAAAAGTCTTCAGAGCATTTTAGTAGTAAATTTCATTATTGTGCAACGTAGGGGAACTGCTATTGGGATTGTTGTAAGAGAGCCTCTGTTTGTAGTCACGCCGTTGAACAATTCAGTAGTCGAGAGGGTTCTGAGAATCTTTGGTATTTTGATGGGACCAGAATAGCTTCTTTTTATCTTTAAAGTGAATTTCCATGGTATTTCAATCAGAAATTGTCAAGTCTTTTAAAGGTTCTATTTGAATGCAATCGTTGACATCAATTATCTAGCCAAAATGGAGTCTCGTACGTGGTAGTTTACGCAGCAATTTTTGGTAGCATAGTAGGATTGTCTTGAAGATATTACTTGTTTGAGCCTTGGAAGTTTGACCAATTCGTAGATATTGAATTTGGAATAGCTTTATTACGAAGTGTTTACTCGTGTCATTTTACCTTGTTTAATATTTGAGATCTACACAAATCTTCTTTCTTTTCTTTTCTGCTTATTTCCGTCGAATCTTGCTCTATTTCTAGTTTTCTTGTGGAACTATCTCTTTCTTTGGGGAAAATTAAGAGTAGATTGCGGAATTGTGCTCAAATTTTTTTGCAAAATTTTATTTCTTATAAGTAGGTATGATAAGGACCACGTAGACTAGGCAGTTGAACAAAATAGGAAATTTTCAACAACTCACAGTACTTGGCAAAGTTGGCTGAATCTCTTTAAAGTAAGTCATTTGTAGTTTACACACAATGCAATCATTACATTTCTCACAACCGCACGCTGCAATAGCACACACACATACTCACATTAACTACTGAGTTTATTTGGAGGTATCTGGGCCTTGGTGTTGCCAAAGACCAGCAGGCACCTAAATCCAGTTCGAGGACACTCGTTGGTGGTCGCGTCCCAAATAGTCACCAACAAAACCTTAAGGAGTTACATGGTTTACAAGGTAGGGTACAATTCATTCAAAGGTTCATAGCTAGGCTGACTGACAAGTTACACCCCATGCAACATCTTCTAAAAAAGGGGGTTGACTTTGAATGAATAACCCAGTGTCAACAAGCCTTCGACGACCTAAATAAGGAGCTTTCGTACCTCCCAACGGTGCACTCGCCACAAAGGGACAAGCCTTTTTTCATATACCTTGCCACCTCTGACACATCCATAGTAGAACTACTATTTCAGAAGTAGGATGATGGTTCTA
Source organism: Gnetum montanum (assembly GCA_015680685.1). Classification (NCBI taxonomy): domain Eukaryota; kingdom Viridiplantae; phylum Streptophyta; class Gnetopsida; order Gnetales; family Gnetaceae; genus Gnetum; species Gnetum montanum. The sequence goes on from MNCI01005798.1 coordinate 629,468, forward strand.
AGATATCGGTGTATTACCTGAGCCATGCACTAGTAGCATGCGAGGTGAAGTACAATGAAGTGGAGAGGAATTTCCTAGCCTTAGTATTCACACTAAAAAAGTGGAGGCATTACCTATTTTGCAGCACAACCAACATCATTTGCAAAATAAAAATACTCTAGGCTATCGCCAGAAACCTGCACAAAAGTAGCAGGATAGTCGGATGGAAGGCAATAACCACGGAGTTCAACCTATGCTATGTAAGTCAATCGTTGACAAAGGGGCAAGCCATAGCAACACAACTTATGGCCTTGCCAGTTGTTGACCAGGCTACCATACATCAAAAGTTCCTGGATGAATATGTTAGCAATGTCGCCATCATCTCGTTGCACTTTGAGGCTACCTTACATTTCGACGGTGCCTCAACCACTCAAGGAGGTAGCACTGCTTCCATGATCACAATCCCCTCTAGACAAATGCACCCATCCGCTTCTTGTTTTGTGTTCCCTTGCACCAACAACGTGGTAGAATACGAGGGGCTACTCAAAGATCTCTTAACTACCTGAGAACTATGTATACAACATCTAGAAATTTGAGGAGATTCACAACTAGTCATGAATCAAATCACCAAAGTCTATGCCTACAAGGCTACGCACCTACAACCCTACTCCGACCTAGCAAAAATCCTACTTAAGTAATTTGCAACCATTGATGTGCAACACATGCCAGGTAACAAGAACACCATAGCAGACGTCCTAGCTACCCTCGTGTTAAACATCCCATCACATTCTTTGGCAAACCTGCCAACCGCAATCACAGAATGTGTAGAGCCTATAACTTAGGCAGAACACGTGGCCTTTGTCGAAACTATGGGTACCCTGGACTGGTACGATAACATTAAAGCTTATTTATAGCATGGTGAACCCCCAGGTGGATTAACATCAGCTCAAAGAGATGAAATTTGTAAGCATGCTTGGCAATACGTGCTCAAGGGAAATGATGCCCTATGCCGACGATCCTACGATGGGATATTGCTGGCATGCGTGGGTGGCGAGTAGGCACAAAAGGTAGTTAATGAAGTTCATAAAGGGTTGTGCGGTGGACACATAGTACCTAGGGCTATGATAGTGAAAATTAGATGCCTAGGGTACTATTGGCCCTACATGGAATGTGACTGCCTATCGAAAGTCAAGACATGCGACACATGCCAAAGATATGCAAATCTCATACATGTAGCACCTACAGACCTGCACCCAACGCAAATCACATGGCCCTTCCAATGATGGGGACTAGACCTCATAGGGCTTATAGTGCCTAAGTCCTCTACAAGGCATAGCTTCATTATCACTACCATAGAGTATTTTACCAAGTGGGTGGAGGCTATTCCCCTGAGTAAGACAACATCCCAATAAATCTACCATTTCATCCTTGATAACATAGTAACTAAGTTTGGGCTTTCGATGACTATTGTGATCGGAAATTGCCCATAGTTCAATAGTATGGAGACTTGAATCTTCTATAGCAATCTAGGCATTAAAAAATCATTTTCATCCGCTTATTATCCGTAGGTAAATGGGCAGGCAAAGGCTACAAATAAGTTCATTATCAACTTGTTGAAGTGGATGCTTAACAACAGCAAGAGGTGGTGGCACTAGCAAATACTCTACATCCTCTAGGGCTACCAAACGACTTGCAGAACTATGAAAAGTAAGACCCCTTAGAGTCTTGTTTACGAATTTCAAGCTGTATTGCCTCTTGAGTTGCAAGTAGCCTCACTTCGGATGATCCTATCCGACGTCGTGAGTGAAGCCCAGAACAATGAATCGTGGACCATCGACCTCGACTCAGTGGAGGAGGAATGTGTGCAGATGTTGAGATGAATTAAGCACTACCAAAATAAATAGCAGCAGAAGCATTGTGAAAACCCACATCAACAACTAGTGTAGAAAGGGGACCTGTCCTCAAGGCTGTCTATGAGCACATGAGAAAATTCTTAGCCAACTGGGAAGGTCCTTATGTGGTCACTAAAGCCTTTAGAAATGGAGCCTTTAAACTGGCAGACATGGATGATAATGAGTTCACCAACCTAGTGAACCACACGTACCTCAAGTCATACTATGTTTGAAGTGCAACGACAACAACAAGCACCGTCTACTATGACGATAAACTGGCGGTCACACCATGCAGCATCCACAATGACGATAAACTAACAGCATCGAGCAACGCCCACTATGGAGTTAAACTGGCAGTAGCCATCTGCTACGATGTAAAACTAGCATTGTTAGTCCACTATGACTATAAAATATCATTGCACATCTACTATGATGATAAACTAGCATGTACGGTCTGCTAGGACCTTAAACCATCACGGTGGTCCACTGGGATCTTAAACTAGCACACGATCTACCAAGACCTTAAACTCGGTTCGCATCACATCCTCAACATGCACCAGCACCAGATACACACTGAACAAGTGGGCGCAATGCTAACAAGTGGGTGGGTTGCCATAGCTTTGGAATGCCATTCATAACACACTAAGAATGCAATCTGGAACATATGCGACGCCACCACCCTTGGCATCATGCTAACTCTTCAAAGATACTGTATGATGTCACACTAACCCTCTGAACCTACCATCGCCATGGCTCATCGCCTTGACAGTAGTTCTTGGGTTAGCTCTCGCATCTGGAGTTTTGGAAGTATTGTGGCCCAGCCACTATATTGTTGCTCCAGCTCCCTACCAATGCCCAAGCTTGCACGACATTAGCTATGTGGCAACTGATCACATGGCTAAACCAGGGATGCAAACCCCTGGTAGGGATTCCAGGGCATCTGCACCCATCTTCTCCACATTGGCATTACTAGGGCCATTACTGGCCTCTCTTCTTTGGGCATCTCACACTAGCAACGGTGCCCAAGAGTAACAACAATGCTAGCAGCTAGCAAGACCTTGTCCCTGCCAACACATCTCACTACAGCAGCAAATGCTATAGCTTCACGAAGCGAGTGCCTTGACTAACATGGCTATTTGAGAGTGCAAGCTCTAGCACGTGCATAACACAAATTGTCATATGGAAGGTGTCCATAGGTAGGTCAAAACCCTTCACGGATGTAACAAAACTCATCCTACGAAGGGAGCACCTGTCCTACAAGAGGTTGAAGAACAGTGCCAGCCAAAGATGAAAATGAAAATGAGCCCCTTAGAGCACTCTGACAAGGGACTCAGCTAAACATCATCTTTTCTCTCTACCTTAACCTCTGCAAAACCAATGCAACTCTCTCAAGTGTGGCCAAGAGACGTCTCAGCACTCACCAAGAGACAACCTTAGCATTTCACCTACTGCAGTGTTTCGTATTCTTTGCCAAAGTCCATCAAGCCTATTCTCTAGATGTCAACAAAGAGGGGCCAATGAAACACCGTAAAGAATGTAGGGTCATCCTTGCTTCACCAGGATCTTGCAGTCTGTGTGGCACTATGGTAGTTCATCGGGTGGAGAACGTTCTGAGTTCAAGCCGACCAGTTCGGCAAATTTTCTACTTTGAGCATGGACAGGTTCTGTGCCATCCTGCCTATCCACCAAAGTAGCCTAACCAGCCAACAACCTACTCAGAAATAGAGTGCAGAATTAGCAGCAGCATTCTGGATGTGCAAAAAATAGTTCGACAACTTTTCTATGTCATGTAGCCTACTACACTATGCTATGCTATGTAGCATAGCAAGCTTCAAAAGACAATGGTGGAACGAAGTGCTACGCTACGCAACGTCATGCAATGTAGCATGGCAACGACTTCACTACCCACTCCCCTCACCCAATTTTGAGTTCTGCAATGATGTCCCTTTCCTTCAAGAAGCGGCATACCATGTCTGTTGCTATGCTATGTTGAGCTACATGGCATAGGAAGGCATAGCAATCTTGCGGAAGAGACAGAAGGTAGTTTTAAAGGTGGAGTCAATGGAGTTCACAAGACTTGCATCATAGAACACAAGGTTTGCAAATCGGAAAAGCTCTCGCGACTAAGGCTAGTTGCTACACTATGCTATGCTACGTAGTGTAGCATAGCATAGAAATCATGTGACATATAGTAGAATGCACGACAAAGTGCTATGCTACGTCACAAAGGACAGCAAGGCATGTAGGTGGTTGAGCGACATCAATGCACTCCACCTAATCGGAGCATTGGCACATGTCTCTAGATGTTGACGGCATAATTATGGCATAGTAGGATTGCAGTTATTGCATACAAGTTCACATAGTAATGGTCTTGTAGGTCCAATGTTCATAAATAGCACGAGTAGTACCAGCAAGACCACGAAGGCCCGAGGCACATAGCATTCAAACCACCCCTTTCACATGCCCTCTATCCTATAAATACCCTAGCAAATAGCATGCAAAAGGGATCCACAATTTTCAAAAGTTGGAAATTTCAAAAGAGTTCGCATCTTTCTTAAAGCAAACAGATTCTAAGGGGTGGAAACTTTGGAATTTTGAAATAAAGACTTCTCCTCTCTCCAGCATTGTAACATCAAATTTATTTTTTTAACACTATAAACAGTGAGTCTCTCTCAGTTGGTGTGGGGTCTCGTTTCTATTCTACCACCTTGGTAGAACCTCGCATTATTTGTACCCAAGTCTGCATCCAAGCGCATAGCTCTTTTTTCTTGACACGCCTTGGTTAGATCTCAAGATCTCTGTACTCTATCACGCTATGCAACCGATTGTATCCACCCTGACCAAGAGAGTTTGTAGCTTCGGAGCGGTGCATGTTTCTAACTACACTTTACTTTATTTCTTTCTTGTTGTCTCATTTTGCATTATTTTCTATTTTATTCACCTTTAAGCATTACTTCATATTACTATTGCATTTTTACAGTTTCTCTCCTGCTTCATTTTACTTTTAAGCATTATCTCACATTCTGCATTATTTACATTGCAAAAGGCTATATTGATGCTGATGTAAGTCCCTGTCTGATCGACCAGACCATTTAGGGTACCTCATGTCCACACACACCCAACATGTCCCTCTTTTGGATATGGGGTTGGAACTATCGCACCCACCGATCCCTCAGTGTTTTCCAGCCACCAACGTTTTCGTTCATTACACCGCTGACATAATAAATAGTTTCAGGTGTGTTCTGAAAGCAGGTACCCATGTGATGGGCAACATACAACGTGTTGTATAGATGGTAGAATTTGAATTCTAGCATGTCTCAGATCCACCTTAAGAACCTTGAGCCCCTTGGGCACTGGTTTAAAGCTTCTACACCTTTGCCTTTGATCGACCCATTAGCCATGAACTTTAGAATGCCTCGATTTGCCCCAGACAACAATGTTTTTGTAAGTACCATAGTTATTTTAGCTGATAAGTGTGATCACACAATCACATTAAAATTTTGAAGGCAGAACTCTAGGAAGTCCCATGCACCCTCCTAGAACTAGACCGCTTAATGCCCTACCTATGCATGGGGAGGGGGTATGTTGGCCATGGGTTCACTAAGGTACCACAGGACTCCTACCAGCTCAAGGATGATTAAAATGGATTTCAACATGACCCTGCATGACAAAACACTAAACGTTAGCACTATGTTCAAGTGATGATTATTGATGTAGTGTAGTGTGACACTCCACTTATAAATTTTCCCTTTGACATAAAATGGTAAGTCCCTAGCACAATAAAATAGAACAGAGTGTTGTATGTAGCATAGAGGGGTGTTACACATAGCGTAGCATGACAGGAAGACCTTGCACAGTGTAGCAGCTATGCCTCGCATAATGTAGCGTGGCAGACATATCCTATATAGCATAGTATAGTAGCCACACTTTTGCACAATAGTCATGGTTGTGTTACACATAGCGTAGTAGGACAATCGCCACCCATGCAGTGTAGCAAAGTTGCAAGTACAAAAAATTCAACAATGTGACAACAAAATAAGAAGCATGGCAATGTAGTAAGTAGAACAACAAGTCTAACAACGTAGTAGTGTAGCAAATCTAATAGCGTAGTAGCGTTGCGTGTCTAACAGCATAGTAGTGTGATAGGCTTATCAGTCTGGTAGTGTAACAAGCTTGCCAACATAGCAGTGCATCATAACAGGAACTAAAATGTAACACAGTCTAATAGTCATAATTTCCAGAACAACGTGGCCTAAGAAAAATACTCATAGCATTCCCATTTTCCTAGCCCTATCTCATTGTGTAAAAGGTAACAAAATAAAATGCAAACCAAAAGAAAAATTTCCACTACATATGCTACGCTACGCTAGACACATGCTATGCTACCTAAGAAAACTGGTGAGCCAAAACCTCCTCCATGGATGCTACACTATGCTAAGTGAGCATTTTTCCATCCAAACCTGCCTAAACCCCCCTTGTAATGCCACATAGGCCATCAACAATGGTGGTTAGGATAGTGTCATACACCAATCATAGGGTAGTAACCACCATAGCCATGGTGGCCAAGATAATAACAACAATTACAAGGTGGAAATATTGATGACTGTAATAACCAAGACATGGTGATCAAAGCGACAATCCCACTCAACACATTACACAAAGAAAATGAGTGTAGTATAACACTTACTGGGTGGATGGACCCTCTTTCCTTTCCTCAATGTGTGCCTTGAAGAGGTGTCGCAGGGTGTGCCCCACATCATCCATGTTGGAAAGCCCCTGATACCTACGCTTGCTTTTGCATAGCATTTCCTTGTTCACAAATCAGCTGTATCAACTACTATGCTACACTTGTTATGCTCTCTCTCAGCTCGACTACACTATGCTCTAGGTGTTGGCTTTGACAATCAAAATGATAAGTTTACCAAGGGATAATCCCCTATTGATAGCCAACATGGTAAAAACAACTATCACTATCATGTCCTAAATAATGTGGAATACCCTTGTAGTCTAGCATTACTATAGTGTACTGTGTCCCTGCTATAGTGTAGCACTTAACTGCAATGTAGCAAGTGGCTCCACTAAAATTTTCACCTCATCTTTACAAATTTTTCACAGTGACGGTCTGTCATGACCTTAAACTAGTAATTTTAGCATTCCTTTTTACATTCAAACTCAGTGACGATCTGCCATGACCTTAAACTAGAAATTTTGGCATTCTTGTTTACATTTTAGACTCAGTGATGATCCACTAAGACCTTATACTCGCAACTTTAATTCACAATGTTACATGGTTATGGTCTACTAAGACCTTAAACTGGCAATTCGAAATTACAATGTTACATGATAACGGTCTACTACGACCTTAAACTGGTGATTTTAGCATTGTTTGCACATTAAAAACCTAATGATGGTCCGCTAAGACCTTAAACTGGCAACCTTAATTTACATCATTACATGTTAGTGGTCCACTATGACCTTAAATTGATGATTTTAGCATTCGCTGCACATTTAAAACCTAGTGATAGTCCACTAAGACCTTAAACTGACAACTTCAATTTACACCATTACTTGTTAACAATATGCTATGACCTTAAATTGGTAATATTAAAATATAATTTTACATTGTTGCGGCCCGTTAGGACCTTAAACTGGCAATTATGTTACACCACATGATTACCTTGTCTACATTTTATTGCATGTTACTTTATTAAATAGGTATCACTTGACATTTTCTTGTTTCATGATTTTTCAGGAGTGCTTCAAAAATGGCTATACAGGATGATCTCCACATGCCCCTTGTCTTGACAGGACCTCATGGTAGGCTTACAAGACACTTAAGCTTAGAATCAATAGATTTGAAATCCTCGACTCATGACACTGTAGCATCCTTGGAGACATCTCTAGACTGGCCAAAACATCTGGTCTAGGCCTTAGACATAGAGGCTAGGTATGTGACTAAGAACCCTCTTATCAAAACCCCTATAACTACAACTAGAGGTGAGGCAAAAACATTGAAAGTTAGTTCCCTACTAGAGCCACAAGTACAACAAAACATCTCAAAAGTCGTTAATGACAATGTCAAGGTGTTTACGTGGTCATACGAAGACAGGGAACCCCTTGACCTATGACTCATACAACATAATATTATCTTAGACACACATGTCAAAGCCGTTAAAGAGAAAGCTTGCAAAGTTAAAGCAAAAATTACCTTGGCTGTATGCAATGAAATCACCAAATTCTATCAAGTTGGTGTCATTTGGACCATCAATTACTTAGATTGGGTCTCAAACATTGTAGTTGTACCTAAGAAAACTAGGAGTATATGAATTTGTATAGACTTCTAAGATTTAAATAGGGTAACAATTAAGGATGACTTCCTCCTACCTAGTATCGATCAACTTATCAATACTACAACTAGTCATTCCTTACTATCCTTCATGGATGGGTTTTTAGGCTATAATTGGATTTGCATCAACCCAGAGCACCATTTGGCAACTACTTTTATGAAACCTTGCAGATTAGATAGGAATTCATGTCACACTTGCTACTATGCTGCATAACATAGCATAGCATAGTAATGACATAGCCTAAAAGTATCCCAAGGATGAACTTCATAGGTCCTAGGATGTTTCAACCTGGAAAGTCGGGTTGCCAATTGTTGTAGTTGCTTTCCAAGTAGGGTACTTTTGGCTTTTAAGCAAGTTTTCCCTCAAGACAGGTGACTATGCTATGCTATGCTATGTAGCATACCGTAGTGTACCGTGTAGGTGTTTACACTATGCTAATACGCTAGGTAGCATAAATAGTGTAACATTCACATGGGAGCATCAAGATGTCTCCAGTTAGCTCTATAAATTCTTAGCAACGGTCATTTCTGCTATGGAATTTCTTTAATATATAGAATTAGCAAGTTTGCCTTGATTTGCACCCCCTGATTATTCCCAAAGCTATCTCTATGCTTGACCCTTCTTGCATGAGTAGATAAGATGTAGTCTTGGAGCATAGGCTTTACTTTGCATTCATTGTTAGCATTCTTTGTAACAAACATGGCAGTTCACTAGACTCTAGCACATGCATTTTGAGTGGTATGGTCATAGCATAGTAGGTTTTAGATCCAGCATTACACAGTAGCATAACATAATCACATTTGCACTCTGTGGGACCTAGGACACATAGCATCCAAACCACCTATCTCTCCTGCATCTAACTCTATGAATACCCTAGGGAACAATGTTCAAAGGGTTGGCTTTTGGCATGGTTAGCATTTCACATTTTTGGCTTTAAGAATCACCTTTTTGGTAGTTGGCTACAAAGAATGGCATTTGGCATTTTGGCACTTTGGCTCTTTGGCGATTAGCTTTGACAAAGATACTAGCAAGTAGAAGGTTCCTGTTAGCAAGCTGTTGATAGCAGTTCAAGGATTTGTGACCATACCACTTCATTGTAAGCTATGCCTATTCATATTGCACATTAGTTATAAGTGAAACATTGCACTTTCTCACTCAAGCCTATTTCACTTCATTTTGCTATTATCATATTTTGCATTCTTCTCTATCAGTTTACGTTTGTTGCTTATCACTTAAGTTTTACATAACATCTTTAAAATAGACATTTACAAAAGGTTATTGTACACTGATTAAGTCCCTATCTAATTATCTAGACCATTCAGGGCACCCCACTTTCATTTACTCTAGCATGGCCCTCACATGGATCTGGGGTCGGGCTCTATGCCCAATGACCTCTTGGGGTTCTAGCCACTGAATTTTTCAGTTTCTACACTTAGAAATGCCACCAGACTAGCTCAAAGACTTAGTCCAAGCCCTAGATTTAGAGGTTGGGGATGTAACTAAAGACCCTCTTATCGAAATCCCCATAACTACATCTAAAGGGAAGGGAAAAACACTAACAATTAGCGTATTACTAGACCCATAGGTGCAACAAAACATTTTAAAAGGTCTTAATGAAAATGTTAAAGTGTTTGCATGTTCATATGAAGACATATCGGGCTTGGACCCATGACTTGTACAACACAATATTATCTTAGATCTACGTGTCAAGGCAGTTAAAAAAAAGCTCACAAAGTCAAACTAGAGATTTCCTTAGTTCTACGTGATGAAATTACCAGACTCTATCAGGTTGGTTTCATTTGGGCAGTTGATTACTCAGATTGGGTCTCAAATATTGTAGTCGTACCCAAGAATACTGGGAGTATACAAATTTGTATAGACTTCAAGGATTTAAATAGGATAACAATTAAGGATGACTTCCCATTGCCTAGTATTGACCAACTTATCAATACTATGGTGGGTCATGCCTTACCGTATTTCATGAATAGGTTCTCAAGCTATAACCAAATCCATATAAACCCAAAGCATCAATTGGAAACTACTGTTATAACCCCTGGGGAAAATTTCTGTTACACAATGATGCCCTTTGGGCTGAAAAATGCTGGAGCAATGTATCAACAAGAAATGACATACATCTTTAGTGATTACCTCTTAGAAATATTAAACGACTACGTTGAAAATATAGTAGTTAAGTCTAAGGAAGCTACTGATCTTCCCAATGATCTAAATGTAGTCCTTCAACATTGTCATAGACATGACATACGCCTCAACCCCAGAAAATGTGTTTTCAGAGTTAAAACTAGGTGCATGCTAGGCTTTGTAGTCTTGAAAAAGGGGATATGAGTGGATCCCAATAAAGTTAGGGTCATTGTCAACTTATAACTAACTAAAAATACTAAAGAGTTGCACATGTTGCAAGGAAAAGTGTATTTTATAAGAAGGTTTATCACGAGGTTGATAGACAAACTACACCCAATGCAACACTTGCTTAAGAAGGGAGTCAACTTCGAGTGGAAAAATCAATGTCAAAAAGCCTTTGATAATCTAAAGAAAGAGCTTTTGCACCTTCCCACTATTTACCCTCCACAAAGAGATAGGCATTTCTACATCTATCTTGCTACCTTGGACACATCTATTACTGCACTACTATGTCAAAAGAGGGATGATGGGTCTGAAATCCTAGTCTATTACTTAAGTCATGCATTAATAGCACACGAAGCAAAGTACAACGAAGTGGAGAGAATTGTCTTGCCTTAGTGTTTACACTTAAAAAGTGGAGACATTACTTGTTTCTCAGTAAAGTCAACATTATATGAAAAAGCAACATACTTCAGTCTGTTACAACCAAATTATATGAGAGTAGTATAATAGCATGATGGAAAGTTTGATCTACATTATGTGGCACAATCATTCACAAAGGATCAAGCAATAGCTACACAACTTACGCCTTCACCCATTGATGACCAAGCAATAATAGAACTTGAGTTCCCAGATGAGCATGTCAATAGCATAAGTCCTATACCATCAGATTTCAAGGCCAACCTACATTTCAATGGTGCTTCAACTACATGAGGTGGTAGCACTACCATTGTTCTTACATTTCCCTCTAGGGAAATTAGACCATTCATGTATCATTTTACATTCCTCTGTACAAACAACGTAGCCGAGTATGAACGACTCCTTAGGGACCTTCTAGAAGCTCAAGATTTGAGGATCCAATACTTAGTAATTGAAGGAAACTCATAGCTAGTTATCAACCAGATCACTAAATTTTTTGCTTACAAGGCTCCACACTTGTAACCTTATTGCAATTTAGCGAAGTGTCTACTAAAGTAGTTTACAACTTTAGACATCCAACACATTCCCCATAATGAAAACATTGTAGCTGATGCACTAGCAACATTAGCCATAAATGTGCCATCACACATGTTTGCTACCTTGCCTATTTTGATAATAGAATGCACTGATCCTATCACTCAATTCACACACATTGCATCTCTATGTACAACGCATACTCAAGAATGGTATGACAACATTAAAGCATATCCCCAACATGGCAAACCCCCACATGGCTTGACATTTGCTTAAAAGGATGCAATATGAAAGCAAGCATGGTAATTTGTCCTCGTAGGAGACAACACTCTATTCAAACACTCTTATGATGGAATATTGCTAGCTTGTGTTAGTGGGGAAGAAGAACAAAAGATTGTTGATGAAGTCCATGAAGGACTATGTGGGGGACACATAGCCCCTAGGGCTATGGCAGTAAAAATCATATGCTTAGGTTACTACTGGCCTTGCATAGAAGGAGATTTCATTTTCAAGGTTAGAATATGTGATGTGTGTCAATGCCATGGGAACCTCATACATGTGCCACCTATTGAATTACATACTACACAGATCACATGGCCTTTCCAACATTGGGGGCTAGATATTAAAGGACACATTACACCTAAGCCTTCTGTATGGCATAGTTTTATTATTACTGCAACTGAATACTTTATAAAGTGGGTAGAAGCTATTCCCCTTAGAAAGACTATATCTCAATAGGTTTGCCACTTCATTCTAGATAACATAGTAACATGGTTTGGCCTTCCCATGATCATTGTTACTGACAATGGGCCACAATTTAGTAGTGCACAAACCAAAAATTTTTGTGAAAACCTTACATCAAACACTCTTTTTCATCACCATACCACCCCTAGGTGAATGGCCAAGTAGAGGCAACCAACAAAGTTATCATCAACCTTTTAAAAAATATGCTTAGCAGCAACAAGAGGCAATGGCATGAGCAAATCCTCTACGTGTTGTCAGCTTACCATACAACATATAGAACATCTACAGGTAAGACTCTATAAAATCTCATTTATGGATCTAAAGTAGTGTTACCTCTTGAATTACAGATTCCATCACTTCAGATGATCATTTCAAATGTTCTGGATGAGGCTCAAAACAATGAGTCAAGGATCATTAACCTTGACTTTGTAGAGGAGGAGCATGCCTAAACACTTGGCCGCATTGAATGGTACCAAGATAAGCAACAATAGAAGAATCATTGCAATCTACACCAATGGCCAATGAAAATGGGGGACTTAGTCCTCAAGGCCATTCATGAACCAGTGAGCAAATTCTTAGCTAACTGGCAAGGCCCTTTCATAGTCACAAAATCCTATGAAAATGGGGTGTTCAAGATGGCTGACGCAAACAACAATAAGTTCACAAACCCTGTCAACCACTTGTACCGAAAGTCATATTATGTTTAACACAAAGGATCACACCGAATGTAAAGTAAGGTAAGAAAAATATCCACTACGATGTGAAACTAGTACAACTAGTCCGCTATGACTATAAATTGGCACAGCTTGTCTGCTATAACGTAAAATTGGCATAGCATGTCTGCCATGACATTAAATTACCACAACACATCTTTGGGCCATGACATAAAACTGGCATCCACAACATGGTCCGCTACAACCTTAAACTGGCCATCCACCATCCACTATGATGTTAAACTAGCACAGTAGTATGCTAGGATCTTAAACTAGCACAATGATCTACTAGGACCTTAAACTAGCACATTGATCTACTAGCATCTTAAACTAGCACATATGATGATATACGAAGACCTTAAACTGGGTTCATAGTGCAATGCCTCTCAACTCACATGTATGACCCTATGAACAAGTGAGCATGCATACTTTCGAGCTTCCCAAACAACATGGGATTGGACATTGTAGTTCCAAAAAAAAGTTCACTTCATTAATGAAAACCCTTCTAGAACCCATGAAGCATCATCATCCTTGGCATCTTGTTGATATTTTGGAGATGTCTTTTGACATCTTGCTAACCTCCTAGAGCTACTACTACCATAGCTAGTCATCCTAGTCATAGCTCTTGCCATCAGCACTTGCTACTGGAGTCCTAGCACTATTGTGGCCTAGCGACAAAGTTGCCATCCTCCAGCCTTCACCACCATCAAAGTTCAAAAAGACATTCAACTATTAGGCTTCTCACCTGGTAGCTAGATTGCATGATGTTTGCCTTTGGTATGGAATCCTGAGCACTTGCATCATCATCACTCTTAGCCTCTTCAATGTCCATTTCTAGTGAGGCCATTGAAATGTTTTGACCTGCCACTACTGAAACCTACACTGCCCTTCTTGCTCTAAACATTGCACATGACAAACAACACTCGCCACTCTAGCGGTGTCCCAAGGAAGTAGGACTTTGCCCTTACTTCACTTGATGGTTGTTTTTGCTAGTTTTCTCTCTATTGTGTTTGCAGTATAAAAGCCAAGATGGCATCATTCAAAGATGTGTTTCACCACGAGAACAAGACACTACATTGTTCCAAAGTGGCCACTCTGATTAGCTTAGCTATTTGAGAGTGCATATCCTACTCACCCTTCAACCAACTTAGTCTCCATTCCCTATATCCACAATTTCCCATATCCTCTTCACAAGCTTCCTTGATGCACATAAAGCCCTTTTACATGTCTAATTTCCAAGTCCATGATGGACATAATGCAACTCATCCCATGGGAAGCATCTGTAGGCAAGTCAAAACCCCACATGGATGTAACATAACTCATCCAGGGGAGGAAACACCTATCCTAAAATGACAACAAGGTTGTCTCCAAGTGAACATGGGTATGCAGCAAAAAAAGAAGCCAAAAATCCAAAAAGAAAAAAAAGGAAAAAGCTAAAATAAAAAGAGCAAAAAAAGAAAAAATAGATAAGTGCCTAAAACAAATGGCACCATAGCTACTTTGCAGTCATTTCAGCTAATGGATCAACCATCTCTAAGCACTTTGATGAGAGGTTGAAATCTAAAAAGACAAAAGACACTCATGTGTGTTGATTCCCTCATAAGCATTCTAATAAGGAATCACACTATGGTAACAATTTTTCATGATGTCACATTCTGCATTCTTTCTTCCTTGATCCTGCTTTCTTAAATCCATTCTTCACCCCCTACCTTACATTCCCCTCCAAGTACCCTCAAACATAGCAAAGCATCATTTAATCAAGTAATGAAGATCCATGTTGGCATCTTGTTCTTCATGGTGTTTCATATTATTTGTCGATGTCTCTCAGGCAGATCCTCCAAAAATTGAGAAAGAGGGGCCATTAAAACACCATCAATTTTGGGACTCTCATGATTCAGCATAGTCCCAAAACATGGATAAGGATCTTTGCAAGTGTAGTATCAAGCTGGACTATATAGACAACATGGCACCCTAGAAGTCCTAATGCCTACAAAATTGCTTCCGAGCCTACCTACCATCCTCTATAGCACATTCAATGCAACACCTAGACAGGAGACCACTTTGCACAAAAGAGGTGCTAGGGATAGACTGCATAGTTTGGAAAATTTTTTATCTTCTAGGCTGACAAGCTTTCTACACCCTTTAGCTTGCCCAAATTTACACTTAACTCAGTGATGGTCTCCCCAGGGACCATGTTAGGTATTATTGAAAGTATTTAAGATAGACTAAACAGGTCAAAAGGTTTTCTAACTATGAGACCTACTATGCAATGCTACGCTACATAGTGTAGTAGCCATGTGGAGACTGAATAGACACCAAAGATGCAAATTGACAGTGATTCAACCCTTCAGGATACCTACCCCACTTTATCCTTGAAGCATGATCAACATGACATAGGAGAATGCAGTAAATTTTCTCAAAAATCATCTTCATTTGAGTGCTATGTTGTGCTAGGCTACACAACGTAGTAAGGTTCCACTATGACATTGCTTTTGCTCAAATTGTTTTGACAAAGTAAACATAATTGCCCATGCTTCAACCATAAAACATGCTTGCTCTGCTTCCATGCCAGGACATGACTAACATCCCCCAAAAAAACATTTGCAAACTAAGTAGGAATGCAAGTTAAACAAGATGCTATGTTGTGCTATGCTACACAGCATAACATGGTCTAGCAAAGTCAGAACGCATGAAGGTACTCTACCAATTGGTTCCTAGAAAAGAGATTATACTTGGCCACACTCAAACCTCCAAGACTACTTGTCCCACTTCACACTTAGGTTCCAAGCAAATTTTCTTGACAAGACATTGCAAATCAAGCAAGGACTCACATCACACTAGCTGTTATGCTATGCTACACTACACAGCGTAGCAAGGACACAAAGCATGAAAGTATCCTGAAGATGAACTCTGTAGGTCCTAGGACCTTTCAACATGGAAGGTAGGGTTGTCAATTGCTGAAGTTTCTTGTTTAGACAAACCTTAGATAGATACCTTTGGTTTTCAAGTAATATTTCTTTAAAGATTGGTGGCTACACTATGTAGCACATCATAACACTACGTCGATACACTGGGAAGTGTAGGTAGCGTAACACTCACATGGAAGCCCTAGGACATCTCCAAAAACTCCAAAACTTGCTCACAATGGTCATTTCTGCTACAACATCTCTTCAACAAACAAGATTAGTAGTTTTTCTTTATTTTGCACCCCCTGTTAATTCCCAAAGTTGTCCCTATACTTGACCCTACTTGCAAGAGTAGGGAAGACATAGTCCTAGAGCAAAGGCTCCACTTTGCATTCATTGATGACATTCTTTGTAAAAACATGGTAGTTCCCTAGATTCTAGCACATGCAGTTTGAACGGTATGGTCATGGCTCAACAAGTTCCACATCTAGCGTAGCACATCAATAGCATAGCATGCTAGCATAACACTATAATGTAGAACTACATGGGAGTATGCCACATTCATGTTTGCATCATGTGGGACCTAGGACATGAGGCATCGAAACCATGTCTCACTCTCGCTTCTGGCTCTATAAATACCCTAGCAAATAACATTCAAGGGGTTGGCTTCGAAGGTTGGCTTTTGAGAATTTGTAATTAGCATTTTGGCATTTTTCTTTTTGGTAATTGGCTTTGGCAAAGAGACTAGCAAGCATAATGTTGATGAACAGCAAACCCCAGCAACAACACTTCCTGGATCTCTCCTAGCCCCGCAAGCACCTACTCATCAGTTCCTATTAGTAGGCCATTGGCAACAGTTGAGCTGTGACCATATTGTTACATTGCAAGTTGTGCCCATCCATATTGCACATCTATTGTACACATTCTATAACCAAAAAAAGATCAAATCCCCAATTCTGGGGTAGTGCATTCTCTTACTCAAGCTCATTTCCTTGCATTTCACTATATTTTGCATCATTGTCTATCAGCTTACATTGATTACTTACGTTACACATTTTTGCCAAGATTTTTATTATTCTATATGTTATGGATTTTTGTACCTCAATCTCCATACATAACATTTTTAAAAACAATGTTAACAAATGATTATTTTACACCGACTAAGTCCCTATCTAATCGACTAGACTATTCAGGGTGCCCTATTTTTGTTTTCTTCAACACAGCCCTCACACAGATCCAGGGTTAAGTTGTACACCTGGTAACCTCTCGGTGTTCCAGCCACTGACATTTTCAATTACTACACACCTCAATTTGGCTAATTAGTCCATCATTGTTCCCTGGGAACTACTAAAGGACATTGTCATCATCATTTGTGTGTGATCCTACCGCATCAATTTCTTGGTGATTCGAGTGAACAATTGCAAGGTAGACTTTCCAATCATTTTGGCAAGGGCTTGGATGAGCATTGTTGATGCACAATTAGGGATCCAAAATATTTCCCTTGAAATCTATAAAAAACTTCATTTGGAAAGATCAAGAGGAAGATAGTTCCATGCATCGTGTATAGTGATACTAGATGCAACTATGCAAACACTATGGATCATTAGTAGTGTATCTATCAAATCATGTAGTTAGTGTGCTGATATATTAGAAATTCAAAAGGTGCCTACATGCAGTAGGCACAAAGTAGAAGGGCACCTAGTGGCTGATAGTTGACCCTAAAAGTAGCTCAACACTGTGCATGGAACCTACAAAGAGACTAACATGTGCCTACGTCAAAGGCATGGATGAATTGAAGCAAGTTAATCATTAACTCTATGATTATATAAATGATGATACCTATTAGGGAGAGTTGGAAATCCCTAAAAATTTTAAATAAGAGCCCTTAGAGTTGAAAACTCTACTTGTTGGCATGGAATATGCATTCTTGAAAAATGGGAAGTCAATAATCACTAATGCAAATCTTACTCCTAAACAAGAGAAAATTATTTTTTAAGGTGGTCCATAGATGACCAACAACCTTTGCCTAGTCATATCCTAAACTCATAGGGATTGATCCTAGGATATGCTAGCAACGCATCTACACTAATCTAGTCATGAAGCTAAAGAGATAGGCATAGTAATGATTGAATCCCAAATTGAAGTAGATCATCAAAGAGGAAATTGAACAACTCCTCAAGGTTAGGTTTCTCTATCCCATTGTAGATAGTGAGTGGGTTAGCCCACTGGTGATTGTGCTAAAGAAAAGTGGCAAGTGGCAGGTCTACATCAACTTTTGACTATCGAATATGGAAACCTTCAAAAATCACTTTTCATTGTCATTTGTAAATGAGATGTTGGACACAATTTCTAGGCATTTCTATTATAGATTTTTTGGATGGTTATAGTGACTATAACCAAATCCAAATCATGTCAAAGGATCAATCCAAAACAACATTCATGAGTCTATGCCTTTTGACTTGTGCAATGCCCCTACCACATTCCAATGTCTAATCTTGAGTATTTTTTTAGTAGAAGATCGATATCTTGGTGGAAATCTTCATGGATGACTTCTCCACCTATGGGGCTACATTTAAGCAAGCCCTAGACCTTCTTAAGTAAGTGCTCAAAATATGTGTAAAGACTAATATTTGGCTCAATTGACAAAGGAGCCATCTAATGGTCTAGGAAGACATTGCGTTGGGGCATAGAATCTTACAAGTAGGGATTGAAGTTGATCCTAAAAGGATTAGGGTCATCCAAAAAATTACCCATCAACCAAAAACTATACAAGATTTTTGGTCATTCTTTGGACACATTGATTACTATTGAATATTCATAGATAGTTTCTCTAAGATCGCAAAATCATTGGTCAAGAAAATAAAGAAAGATGATCCATTTGTTTGGATTAAGGAATGTGAAAATACATTCCAATAATTAAAGGAGAAACTCATAGAAAATCCAATTCTACAAGCATGAAACTGGTCCAAACCATTTTATGTCATCATGGATGCATCAAATTATGCCTTTGGGGTTGTTCTTACATAGTTGGATGATAAGAAACATCCATATTATATCCACTACATAGTTCAAAGCATTGTGGGCACATACCTAAACTACACCACTATAGAAAAAGAACAAATCGCAATGGTGTATGCTTTAAAAAATTTTAGGCACTATGGGATTGGATACAAAGTGTTCATGCGCACAAATCATAGTGTATTTCCCTTCCTAATGAATAAGCCAATGATGAGTTCCCATGTCATACATTAGCTAGTGATCTTGGAGGAATTTGATCTTACAATGATAGATTGAAAGGGAACTAAGAATGTGGTCGCTAACCACTTGTCTCAATTGCAATGGGAAAACAAAGAGAAGGAAATCCCACTATATGATCATTTTCTTGATGAACTCATCTTTTCTAGGGCTATAACTAAACAATTGCGAACTAATCCTAAATGGTACAATGGAATTCTCACCTATCTTCTTACTCAAGAGTTTCCATAAGAGCTAGACCACTAGAAGAAACAATAGTTTTTTCACCAAGTGAAACACTTCATGGAGATCAACGAGCATCTCTATAAGGTGTGTGTCAATGGCCTAGTTTGTTAGTATGTCCCTAATGCTGATCAATTGCACATTATCTAGGATACTCATAAGGGTCCTTGTGGGGGCCATTGTTTATGGAGATGCATGACCATTGAGATCCTAATGGTAGGATATTATTGGCCAACACTTTTCAAGGATGCTCACCATTTTTTTAGCTCTTGCGAATGTTGCCAACATGATGGTGGAATGACCACTTATATGTAGGAACCTCAATAGTGGATCCAACCACTAAAACCCTTCAACATTTGGGGCATTAACTTCATGGATCCTATCATACCCATGTCAAATGGAAAGGCATATATCATAGTCATTATTCACTATTTCATGAAATGGGTAGAAGTAGTACTTGTCACTAACTATACATCCTGTTGGCGACCGTTTGGGACGCGACCACCAACGAGTGTCCTCGAACAGGATTTAGGTGCCTGCTGGTCTCTGGCAACACCAAGGCCCAGATACCTCCAAATAAACTCAGCAGTTACTGTGAGTATGTGTGTGTGTTGTTGCGGCGTGCGGTTGTGAGAAATGTAACAATTGCGTTGTGTGTAAACTACAAATGACTTACTTTAAAGAGATTCAACCAACTTTTCCAAGTACTGTGAGTTGTTGAAAATTTCCTATTTTTTTCAACTGCCTAGTCTACGCGGTCCTTATAATACCTACTTGTAACAAATAAAATTTTGCAAAAACATTTGAGCACAACTCCGCAATCTACTCCTAATTTTCCCCAGAGAAAGAGATAGTTCCACAAGAAAACTAGAAATAGAGCAAGATTCGATGGAAATAAGCAGAAAAGAAAAGAAAGCAGATTTGTGTAGACCTCAAATATTTAAACAAGGTAAAATGACACGAGTAAACACTTCGCAATAAAGCTATCCCAAATTCAATATCTACGAATTGTTCAAACTTCCAAGGCTCAAACAAGCAATATCTTCAAGACAATCCTATTATGCTACCAAAAATTGCTGCGTAAACTACCACGTACGAGACTCCATTTTGACTAGATAATAGATGTCAACGATTGCATTCAAATAGAACCTTTAAAAGACTTGACAATTTCTGATTGAAATACCACGGAAATTCACTTTAAAGATAAAAAGAAGCTATTCTGGTCCCATCAAAATACCAAATATTTTCTGAACCCTCTCAACTACTGAATTGTTCAACGACGTGACTACAAACAGAGGCTCTCTTACAACAATCCCAATAGCAGTTCCCACACGTTGCACAATAACGAAATTTACTACTAAAATGCTCTTAAGGCTTTTAAACACAAGCGCTTCTATGGCAAAATTTTAATAGAAATTTCTATCAAGAAACAAGAATAGTAAGAGCAATCTAGAAATGCTAAAATTAGTTGTCAAGGATGATACTATCTAAACCACTAGCTAAACAAGTTAAACAAAACAAAAAATAAAATACATAACTCACAGGACCATGACAAAGAGGCTGAAATCTTTATTCTAGCAAGCCATCTTACAAGTAATCGTCTTTACAAATCTTCTTTGCAAATGCTCTTCTCAAGACCCCAAAGTGTCTTCAAGTGAGAGCCTAAGTGCTAACTAGTAGCCTTCCAAAGTGTGATGTATGAGACCTCCAAGAAGTCTCTTCTCCAAAAGTTTTTTTTTCAACAATTATCCTACCAANTCCAAAATCCCCCCTTCCCTTTTTTCAAAGTGCTCATGAAGCCTTTTTATAAGGTTTATAAGGTAGTTACATGCCAAAATATCCTAGCTAACTTTTCTCCCAAGTAACTTGGCCAACCAATTAGAAGTTTACTTGCCCAACAAGTTAGAACATTACTTGTCCATTTAATTAGGAGGAAGTTAGGAAGTTATTCATAAAGTTAGGTGGAATTAATTAATAAATATTATAAATATTTCCTTTAAAAGTAGTTTATTAAAATAAGTCTAAATTCCCTAATCTAATTTAATTTAATTTAAATTTTAAATACTAAGTGTTATTAATCTCTAAGATTTTACCATAAAAATATAATATAATACCCACCTTATTAGTGGTAGAGGTAGTTAATTTATCCTTTCTTATTCTTGATAATTGAAGTTAAAATTCGGAATGGCCAAAATACAAGCCCGAAGGTGAAGGCACCGATGCTGCAACTGATTCAAAATATCTTCTTCGGCCAAAAATTGTTACCAGCAACTACTGCCACAGGAGAAGACTCAGCCGCCGCGTTAGGAAACGTTGCCATGTTTTCCATAAGGATCTACAACTATTGTAACCTCTACCTCTCGAAAATGCCAGGACTTTGTGTTCATCTTCAATACCGAAACCTTTACATCCTTTGATAATTTTAAACATCCAGAACCAGCGAGACAGGGGGTCTTGAAATCTATTTGGAGCTAGGCATCCAGAATCTTAACTCCTTCATCAAGATTGGTGAACATTCCACCAACGGTGTTGACGTTGGAGTTGTTAATGGATCTGCAATTTTGGGCATCATCCATGGAGGAGCACGTCATGGCATAGACACCTGGAAGCTTGTTCGCAAAAACCGCTACGGCAACGCCAGTTCCGCAAGCAACGAGGCCGCGAATGTCCTCCTACTCCTCCTACTGTGCCTGCGCCTTACTCATGGACCTGCCCACGCAGTCACCAGCAACATAATACTTGTCATTGCCAAGGTCCTATGCCGTGACACCCTTTGATTTAAGGTGTGAGGTTAGCATCTCTTTCTATTCGTAGCTGAATGAGTCTAACGTTGTCACAATCTTCAAAGGCTTCTTCCTCCTACTCTGTGTTTCCGCTTCCGCCATTGCTGCTACTGCGTCAAGGTTTCAACTTGCTACTGTTGCGTCAGGGAAACAACTTTTGATAATTTTAAATGTTCAAAACCTGTTGGTATTCCGTTAGGTCCTTCACTTGCTTCCAACTCTTAACTAATTTTTAATAATCCATTACCCACAGTGTTGTCTATTTTGCCAATATTATTTCTTGTAGTAAATAATCAGCTCCTTATTTTTTTATTCCAATCTTCACTCAAGAAAATAACTTGGCATTTTAGTTATACTTTCCAAGAAGGCCTCAAAATCAAGATTATTTGCCATTGGCTTGCTTCCCATCAACTCACAATACTAAACTGCAAATTTACAACCAAGGATTGTGCTAATTTTGAACAAAATATTCCAACTATTCCATGTAATGGCCAAATGTGCCAACATTTCTGCCCCCTTTAAAAGCTTAAAGAAATTTATGTAGCCACATTTTAAAACTGAAACATACTGAAGCTTTCATTGAAATTTTATAGCTGTATAGAAATCTTTTTGGAGGAAAATTCCCATCAAACATAAGGTTTGATGGGACAAAAACCTCATTCCTAGGAAAAATCAAACTGTACATAACAAACTGTACATTATTAGGTCCTTTGTTCATGGACTATTCTTGAGATGGGAAGAGAATGGGGAGGATTACTTTGGTAGGAATCCTCATATCTCTAACCCTCTCATAAGCAATCTCTCTATTATTTTTTGTCTTGTTGGAGTTTTCAACTTGATCCTATTGAGATTTGTCTTCAGCAATCCTCTCATCTTCTTTCTCAAATGAATTCTCATTTTTTTGGAGTGCACAAATTTTGTTTTCAACACCTCCTTTTTCAATGATCTTACTTTTTCCATTCAAAGTAATGTTATCAATCATGAAAGGTTCGCTATAGATGTATATCTGATTTGGTTCTCCTTTCCAAGGTAAGCACATGTGAGAATAATTTGTTGATATGTAACCTGAGAAATTCTTGCTCCAGCTTCTACTTAATAAGAGACTATGTGAATCTGGTATATCTGCCACTTGAATAGTTACTTTACTTCTAATGCGGGGTTCAGAAGCAATTTCCAATAGAACATTTGGTAATTGACCCACAATCTTCACTCTACTTTTATCCACTTGAACAATCTTTTTATTTGATTTTTCAGGAATCAAACCAAGTTTCTTACATATAGACAATGGCATTATAGTAGATGTGGCTTCAGAATCAACCAAATAATTGTGTAAGTATTTATCCTTTAATTTCATTGTCAAAAGGAAAGGAGGAGCTTCCTTATCATATGAAATCCTTAATTTTTCATCATTGTTAGACACATAACTTAACTCTGATTCTCTAGCTCTCCTTTTACCTTTAATGAACTCTAAAGCCTTTCTTTGCTGATCTCCTATTTGAAGCAACCGATAGAGGCTAATATTGGCTTTGACATGTTTAAGGTCTTCTATCAAATCATATTCTCCATCACCAATGAAGCTTGATCTCTTTANACATTCTTCATCTGAAGATATATCTTCTTTAGAACTTGATAGAGAAGAAGTATCACTAGATCCATTGCTTAAAGATTTACTCGCATAATGAACACTTGATAACTCATTATTAGATTCAATATCAAGAAAGTTGGACATAATAAGATCACTTTCATCCTCATCTTCTGCTAACTTAGTGTCTTGATGTTTATGCTTTCTACTTTTCCTTTCTTCCTTGATATTTACTCTTGCCAATGCTTTTTCCATCTTCACTATTTTGTTAGACATATCTCTCATTAATTGCCCTTTTTCAGATCCTTCTCTTTCATGCTCTTGCTCTTTCTTAACATGAGATGGACCTGGTAAAGCTTTAAATTGAGCAAAATATTGCATAGGGATCATAACTCTTTCTTCTCTTTTTGGTATTGCAATATTTTCTTCAGGATTCAAGTTCAACTATTTTTCTAACTATATAGCTTCACTGAAGTAGTCATTTAGTGTAGTCAAGTTTGGAGTTCTCCTTAACCAAATTGAAATGTTGGGGTTGACAGCCTTAAGGTAAGTTTCCTTAAGCATTTCTTCTGATGGCCTATATTGCCTTTGAAAGAGTCCACAAATTCGTTGAAACTTGATATTGAAATCTCTAATTTACTCTTTAACTCCTTGCTTAGCTTGTATCAACTCACAATATAGTTGTTTTTGATCTAATTGATTACCAAACTAGGCTAAGAAAAGATTTTTCATGTCATCCCAACTTGTAATATTATTACTTGGTAAGTTCGAATACCAAATTTGAGCCAGATCCTTTAGATTTGATACAAATAACCTACAAGCTTGATCTTGATGTTGAATATTTGCATGAGCTAAAGCTAACTCAAACATGTGAATGTATTCCTCAGCTAAATAAGCTTTTCCAGGAATGAAAGGCTTAGGCAAATATTTGTAAACTATCTTAGGAATATCATTGTAGTTTTGAAATCCTAACGGTGTAACTCCTTGCCAAGGATTTGCCATCCTATTCCTTTGAAATGTTGAACTCTTAAACTTTCTAGATCTTCTCTTACAAATTGATAAACCAGATATAATGGGTGATCTTCTTGATCTTCTAGTTTTCACTCCACTACTTTTTCCCAATTCAAAATATTTCTTTTGTTCTTCTTTTGATGAAGAATTAGTCTTAGAATCTAGAATGTCTTTTGAAACTTTTGAATTTTCCAAACTATTAATCTTCTTGGTCATGAACTGAAAATAGTATCTAATTTCTTAAGCCTTTATAGTAACAAAAATTGTTGATGTGCTAAAATTATAAGGCTTATGAACCTAGAGGCTTAATTTTCAGCCCTCCTTCTAGGGCCAAAAGAACTGTTTAAATTTTCAGCCCTCCTAGCGCTAGAAGAACTGTTGGCGACTGTTTGGGATGTGACCGCCAATGAGTGTCCTCGAATAGGATTTAGGTGCCTGCTACTCTCTGGCAACACCAAGGCCCAGATCCCTCCAAATAAACTCAGTAGTTAATGTGAGTATGTGTGTGTGCTATTGCGGCATGCGATTGTGAGAAATGTAATGATTGCGTTGTGTGTAAACTACAAATGACTTACTTTAAAGAGATTCAACCAACTTTGCCAAGTATTGTAAGTTGTTGAAAATTTCCTATTATGTACAACTGCCTAGTCTACACGGTCCTTATCATACCTACTTGTAACAAATAAAATTTTGCAAAAACATTTGAGCACAACTCCGCAATCTACTCCTAATTTTCCCTAGAGAAAGAGATAGTTCCACAAGAAAACTAGAAATAGAGCAAGATTCGATGGAAATAAGCAGAAAAGAAAAGAAAGTAGATTTGTGTAGACCTCAAATATTTAAACAAGGTAAAATGACACGAGTAAACACTTCACAATAAAGCTATCCCAAATTCAATATCTACGAATTGTT
>MNCI01005798.1:655733-668558 GCA_015680685.1 Gnetum montanum
TCTTCCTCATGAAGCCTTTTTATAAGGTTTATAAGGTAGTTACATGCCAAAATATCCTAGCTAACTTTTCTCCCGAGTAACTTGGCCAACCGATTAGAAGTTTACTTGTCCATTTAATTAGGATGAAGTTAGGAAGTTATTCATAAAGTTAGGGGGAATTAATTAATAAATATTATAAATATTGCCTTATGATTTGGTGTACAAAAAGTTGCCAACTCTTCCTATTCAATCCAAGCTTCATACACTTTCAACAACCTATGACCTTAACCTTTCCTTAAGTCTAGCACAAAAAGAAATATTAGTGAATCTTAACCTACTAAACAAAAATCGATTGGTGGTCCTATCATCTAATGAGTTGTACAAGGCATTTAACAAAAAACATGATGATCTTAGGATTAGTGATGAATCATAATTTTCTAGGCCTTGATATTAGATACTCGATATTGGGTACATAATATCACAGCCTAGATAACGATATCAAATACACAATATTGTGATTCCTATGTCAGCCTATAAATATAGCACTTAGATGCATAGGAAAGGGGAAATTGGTAATTCATTAGTTAGTTGTTAGAAGTTGATAATCCTTTTGTTAATTTTTAGTTCTTTTACCAAGTGCATGTATGAAATCTTTGTTCAAGTGTGACATAGTTGGACATGCACACAATCAGCATTCACTTAGCTTTTTAAATTTTTTAATTGTTAATTATTAATTATAATTTTTTAGTTAATATTTTTTTATCATCATTTAATATTCCTATTGTTAATGTAGAATGAGTACATATTAATCACAAACATTTAAGTGTGACTACTTGGTAACCTAGTAAAGTATCTAGTAGTGCTCAAGTAATGTGCACTTGGTAACCCCAAAAGTAGTACACGAGGTCCAAGATGCATAAAAATTATTAAGGATGGATGCTCATCACACTTAGGCTAACTTAGATTTTATTTTTAATTATGTATTAGTTCACTCAAGTTATTTCTCATTGACTTTAGGAGTAGCATAGTAATTAGGAATCACATCATACATCTCACTCTAGACTAAACCATATCTGACAAAGAAAATACTAGTCCATGTGGAAAGATAGTGAACTACAACCAATGTGTAACTATTTAGGTTCCATGACTAGCTCATCTACAAAGTTCAATCAAATCATGCATACATGCTTGTATTCATATGGTTGGGCATAGGGGTACCTTCCTGCTCATTGGGTACTCATTCTGCATTAACAATAGGAATAGTAAATGATGATAAAGGAATATTAACTAAGAAAATAATACTTAATAATTAATAATTAAAAAATTAAAAAACTAAGTTAATGCTGCAATGATGGAGTAATCTTGATCTTTATTACCGATGGTATGCATATCCAAGTACTTCACACTTGAATAAAGGTTCCATACAATTACAAGCATCACACTTTGGGCATGCAATTAAGGAAAAGAAAAGAACTAAAAATTAACAAAAGGACTCTTAACTCCTAGCAATCAACTAATGAATTATGGAATTGACTCCTTTCCAATGCACCCAAGTGCTATATTTATAGGCTAACACAAGAATCATGATATCATGTATTCAATATCGTTACTTAGGCTACGATATTATCTACCTAATATCAAGTATCTGATATCGCGTACCCAATATCGAGTATCCAATATTGGGGCCTGGAAAATTGCAATGCATCAATTAGGAAAGTCAAATTTCAACTAGAAGATAAGGTTCTCTATTGAAACCCCATGCATGTACCTCAACAAACTAAGTTTTAGATTTTGTGGGAAGGGCCTTATATCATTTATGAAACCTTTCCTTCTGGGGACATGTTAATCTAAAAATCTAAGAGCCCAAACCAAAAGAAACTAGTCAACACAACAAGTCAAACCTTTCTATGAGCTTAAGCAAGCCAATGCAACAAATGCTTCATCGGATGGACAACCACACTTAATCTTTTAGATCTCCTCCTTTCAACTTATTTGTGAGGGATATGGTCATCCATGCTCATCATTATAATGGCTCCTTTATTTTTCATGTTTTTTTTACAAGTTTTTGTTTTACACCTTGTTATTTTTACAACTTTTTGTTTTGTGCGTTCTTTATCTAATACCTTTTTGTTTTTACTTTATTAATTTTTTCCAATTTTTTTTACAACATCATTAATACGCTTTATTTTTCTTGAATATTTTACAATTTCTTATATAGTTTTCTTTATTTTGGTGTGATTTTCTTATTGTGTTCTAATAAAAATGTGCTTTATTGCCAACTGGGTATAATATAGTTTTCTTGATGTGGGCATGTGCTATCTAGTTATTTAATTGTTCATGTCTAGATTCTAGCTTTGAATTTTGTTACTAACAACTAAGACATGATTTATTTTTCTTGAAATAGGTAATGAGTCCACAACATCCACCCATCCACAAACTCTATGATTTTCCTTATCCTAGAAGTGTGAGGTCCCTTTTCCTTAAGTATAACTTTAACAAACTTGTGACCTTGTAATTTTTTAGACTTGAAAAGGATTCAAAGGTTTGAACAAGGTGTGAAATCAAGGGGACTCAATACCTTTTGTACTCTTCTAATTGGATGCATGGGTGTTTTCATGGATTTATTACCATTCCACATCAACGAATAATAGAAATTTGAATAAGACTTTGTATGGTGTGGTCCTCATCCAAAAATTCAAAAGTAAAAAAATGATGGGAATTCAAAGCACACTCCTTAAAAAAAATAAATAGGCTATAAGCACTAGTTATGGAACTAAAAATAAATGTTACCCATGCATGAAGGTCCCCTCTAATGAAGGTCATTTCTCACTTCCTACTTCTCTTTTATTCTTAAATAAGAAATAGTGGTTATTTTGTGGGAGCACTCTTCTATCTCAAGGGGGTGGACTAGTCTTAGAGTGGCAATGCAAAGTCACTAAACATGGTTGATTTTGGTCTAGACTAAGAATGGATTTTATTAGGTCATTTAACCACAAAATTCACAAGGGACTTCATGTGATATTAATCAAGAACTCCATTCCACTTTCTCTCTCTCATCCATCTATGCTTTCCATAACTCACCTCACTACCAGTGTTTATGTCCTTATTTGATGTATTGGTTTGATGTATCAAAATTCTTAGGTATTTTCTTCTAGGTTTTTCCAGTTAACTTTCGATAAGCATTAATTACCCATGGGACCCATGGACTCATTAGTTTGAGGATATGCAAGGGCAACAAAGGGCATCTGCCTACTTTGGTAAGGATCCACTTGCATAACTTTTGGTTGGATTAGTTAAGGTCTTTATTGTTAGGCATTCTCATAATCAAATAATTTTGTATGTTCCATCAATGAAATCAAATTATGCACATCTTCATAATGTTTTTTAGTGAAATCCTGTTTTTTATTCTTATGAATTCTTTAACCCTTTTCAAGCATTTCATCACAATTGGGCTTTTTAGAATTTAATAATGGATGGCTTATCCATTTCAGCCTATTTTTTAGTCTTCCTGCTAATGCTATTAAAAGAATCATTTCACCATAATCACAACCTAGCCAACTGTAACTGCTAACATGACAAGGTATCTAAAAGATATAAGTTACACATTGTACACCAATTCATGATCTTGTTATGATTGCAATGGAAATTGTAAACTAGAGGTGAGACTACCTTCACCAAGGAATCAGCAATAGCACCATGTGATGAGGCCCCTTCATGATCATTGAATCTTCTCCCTTGTTCTTCAACTACCAGAGGAGTTGGATGTTAGTTTTGACTAGGGTGTTTAATTCTATTATCATGAAAACCTAATTTTGTAAAAGATTGTAAATCCATGCACTTGGGCACTTAAAATCTATATATTTCATCTGAGTTAGTTTACATGTTATTCAATAATCCCATATCTTCCTAATGAGTGGCAAGGTACCCCTACACCCAATCATACAAATCACTAAGGCATTTACGTGTGATCTAGTCGAATTTCATGGACCTATAGTTTTCAAGTGCACTAGTTCTTCTAGGAAGTGAAATGGGCATTCAGAACATTTGTTGTCTTTCCAACTACACTTGTGAAGATCAAGCATATAGTTTAATTGTAATTAAGGTACATGATTTTGATTATTTTATGTTTTATAAATTTAATCACCTACAACAAGAATGAAAGGTAGAGTAATTTAAAATCTAATTCATTTACTACCTAGCTATCCTAACACAAGTACCCATCCCACTTTCTTGGACACATCCTAACCACAAATAGTCCCACTAGGTTACCAAACGTTAAGTGTTTCTAGATTACCAAGCATTATATGTATGCTCAAAGTAGTCGTACTTGTGTTCATTAACAAGTAAAAATTAAATGCTTAATTTAAATGCATAAAAGTAAAGTGCATAAAAATAAAGTGCATTAAAGAAAACATTAATCTATTCTCAGTGCTCCAAGGAATATCAAAAGGGTTCATTTTTATTCATGTTACACTGTTATGCTTAAGTACATCAGTGCTTGAACAAACATCCATACACACTCAGACTCCTACTATGAGCACTTAGAAATATTCTAACTTTGGGGAAAACAAACTACAATAGCTTCACTACTCTATGCAAAAACTATGAAAAACTCAACTAAAAACTTATGAAAAGTATAAGCCCAAAATCTATATTTATAGGCCAACATATACCCCATGATGTTGGATATTTGACATCGCATCCTAGGCTTTGACATCAGGTATCTAATGTCTAGGCTCTAATATCATATACTTGATATTAGATCCAATCAAAACATGATTCATCATACCCCCGTGACTGAATGAAAACTCATCCTTAAGTGAAGAAGAGGAGGAACAAGTCCCTTACAAGATATTGGAAAGGTATGGGATTATTTACTAACATACAAATTGACTTAGATGGAATAGATAGACATTGAGTGCCCAAGTGTACAAATTTACAAAATTGGATGTTCATGATAAGAGAAGAGAACACCCTAATCAAAACTAACATCTAACTCCTCTAGTAGCTAAAGAGTGAGGGAGAAGATTAAACAATCATGAATGGTCCTTGTCATGTGGTATTGCTGCATCATCCTTAGTGAAGATAGTCTCACTTTTAGTCCATTCTTCCCACTACAATTACAAAAAAGTCATGAATTAGTATGCAATTCATAACACATAACTATTAAGTACCTTATCTCGTTAGTGGTTACAGTCGACTAGGTGGTGAATGTTGTAGATTGATTCTTTTAGTAGTGTTAGTGGGAAGACCAACAAATAGGGTAAAATAGATATGTAGTCCATTAAATTTAAAAAAGTTGAAAGAAGATGAAATGCTTGAAGAAGGTTTAAGAATTCATAATAGTAACAATAAGAGGTTTCACTGAAAAATGTTGTGAAGATGCACACAATTGGATGTCATTGATGAGGTAAAAAAATGAATTTAATTATAATGATGTCTAAGGGTAAAGAGCTTAACTAATCCAACTAAAATATATGCAAGTGGATCCTCCCCAAAGCAGGCATAGGCCTTTTATTACCCTTACCTAACTTCAAACCAAGGAGTTTGTGGGCTCCATGGATGATTAATGGTTATGGAAGGTTAAGTACAAAAACCTAGAAGAAACTACCTAAGAATTTCAACACTTCAAATTAGGACATCAAGAAAGAACATGAAACCAATAGTGAGGTGAGACATGGAAAGCATAGGTGGAAGAAAGAGAGTGTGTGGAATGGAGTTCCTGATTAAGGTCACATGAAGTCCCTTATGAATTTTATCATTAAATGACATGATAAAATCCATCCTTAGTCTAGACCAAAACCAACCATGTTCAATGACTTTGCATCACCATTCTAAGACCAGTTCATGCCCCTTGAGACACAAGAGCACATCCACAGAACAACCACTGTTCATAATTAGAGAAGAAAAGAGAAGTAGGAAGGGAGGAAGGGCCTTAGTTAGAAGAGACATTTTGGCATGGGTAACATGTCTTTCTAGTCCCATAACTAGTGCTTGTAGCCCATTTATTTTATCTAAGGGATGTGCTTTGAGTTTCCGTCATTTTTTTAAATGGGAACCACACCATGTAAAGAATTATTCAACTATCTTTATTGGTCAACACAAAACAGTAAGAAATCCATGAAAACACACATGCACCTAAGTAGAAAACCATAAAGAATACTGAATCCCCTTGAAGTTATACCTTGTTCAAACCTTTGAATCCTTTCCAAATCAAAAAACCACCAAAGTCACAAATTCATTAAAGTTTTATTAATGAAAAAGGGACTACACATTTCTAGAACAAGGAAAACCATAGATTTTGTGGATGGATGGATGTTTTAGACTCACTTATTGTTTCATGAAAAGAAACCATGTCCTCGTTATCAATAACAAAATTCAAATTTAGAATCCATACACCAACAATCAAATAACTAAATAGTATGTACCGACATCAATTAAATCACACTGTACC
The DNA here is from genome assembly GCA_015680685.1 of Gnetum montanum. Classification (NCBI taxonomy): domain Eukaryota; kingdom Viridiplantae; phylum Streptophyta; class Gnetopsida; order Gnetales; family Gnetaceae; genus Gnetum; species Gnetum montanum. Next base: position 662,167 of record MNCI01005798.1, read on the forward strand.
CAATTGGTAATAAGATTCTTATTATTAAAACAAGATAAGAAAATCACATCCTAATAAAGAAAAGTATATAAGAAATTGTAAAATATTAAAGAAGAAGAAAACATACTAAAAATTTTGTAAAAAAGGAACTTTGAAAATTTAATACTATAGAAAAAAAAGAGTGTAAAATAAAAATGTGTAAAACAAAACTACAAGAAATTGAGGAGCTGCTTATATGGTTAGAATAGATAGCCATCTCCCCCACGACTAAGTTGAAAGGTGGAGATCAAAAATATTGAGCATAGTTATCCATCCAATAAGTTGTTTGTTGTGTTAACTAGCTTATGCTCATGGAAAAGTTTGACTTATTGTATGTTGACTAGCTATTTCTTGTCTGGGCTCTTAGGTTTGTAGATCATCATGGACCTAGAAGAAAAATTTTCATAAATTATGTAAGGTCCTTCCCACAACATTTGGAACTTAGTTCATTAAGGTATATGTGTGGGATTCTAGTAGAGAACCTTATCTCCTAGTTGAAATTTGACTTTCTTGATTTTAATGTCATGATGCTTTTTGTTTAATGCCTTGTGAAACTCATTAGATGATATGACCACTAATTTACTTTTGTCTAGCAAGTTGAGATTCATTAATCATTCTTTCTGTGCTAGAATTAAGTCAAGGTCAAGGTCATATGCTGTTGAAAGTGTATGAACCTTGAATTGAATTGGAAGTGTTGGTAATTTTCCATACACAAGCTCATAGGGAGAGTAGCCTATAGGAAGTTTCCATGTTGAGTGATAGGCCCAAAGGGCATCATTGAGTTTTGTGCTCTAGTATTTCCTATACTTGCTAATAGTTCTTGTTAGAATCCTTGTGATTTTCCTATTGGTAACTTCAACTTGACCATTGGCTTGGGGATATTAGGGTGTTTTGAGTTTATGTTCAACCCCCAAGCATTGCATGAGCTTCCAAAATGCAGTGCCTATAACGTGAGTTTCATTATTATAAATTAATGCACATGGCACACCAAACCTATTTACAACATTTTTTTATACAAAATAAGCAGTAGTAGAAGATGTGTAGTCGATGAGGGCTGCTACTTCTACTCATTTTGTACAATAGTCAATAAAAACCCTAATGTATACCTTTCCATTTGACATGGGTGTGATGGGACCTATGAAATAAATGGCCTAAATGTTGAAGGGTTCCAATGGTTGGATCCATTGCTAAGGTCCCTCCATTCAAGTAGTCATTCCATCATCTTGTTGGAAGCATTCACAAGAGTGGACATGTTGGTGAGCATCCCTATAGATTGTTGGCCAGTAGTACCCTGCCATTAGGATTTTAATGGATGTGAATCTTCTAGCATAGTACCTTCATGAGCATCTTAGAGAACACATGGTTGATTAGCATCAAGGACACACCATCGAACCAGGCCGTTAACACACACCTTCTAGAGGTGTCCATTGATCTCCATGAAGAATTTTACTTGGTGAAGAAACTATTGTTTCTTCTAGTGGTCCAACCTTTGTGGCATCTCTTGGGTGAGAATTCCATCATACCATTTAGGCTCATTGGGAAATTATTCAATTATAACTCTAGCAAAGAGGAGTTTATTAGGAAACATATTAGATAGTGTGTTCTCCTCATCTTTGTTGTCCTATCATAACTAAGATAAGTGATTAGCAACCATATTCTCAGTGCTCTTTCAATCTACCATTGTAATATTGAATTCCTATAAGATCACTAGCCACCATATGATGTGGGGGCTTACCTTTGGCTTGCTCAATAGAAAGTAGATGGCATTGTAGTTGGTGTGCATAAACACTTTGTATCCAAGCACATAGTGCCTAAAGTTTTCTAAAGAAAACACCATTGCCATCAATTCATTTTCTATGGTGGTGTAGTTCAGTTGTGCATGGACAATGCTTTGGCTAGTGCAATGGATGTAGTATAGACATTTCTTATCATCCATCTACATAATCATGGCTCTCAAGGCATAATTTCATGCATTTGTCATGACATAAAATGGTTTGGACCAATTGGGTGTTATGTCTAAAAACATTGGTGGCTCTACCAAGCTAGTTTCATTAGTGCTATCAACTACGTAAAATGGATATTCAACATAGTGATAGTTCCTAAGAAAAATGTGAGGTGTCAACATTTGCATCAATTTAGAAGACCTAAATAAAGAAACTATCAAGGATGAGTTCCCTTTGCCTAGTATTGATCAATTTATTGATACTATGCTTAGAAATGCCTTGTTGTCCTTTATGGATGGGTTCTTAGGATACAACAAGATTAGGATTAATCTAGAGCACCAACTTAGCATGACATTCATGATTCCTTGGAGTACCTTTTTCCTATACTATTATGTCATTTGACCATAATAATGCTAGAGTGACTTATCAATGAGTCATAACCTATACATTCAAGAATTACATTTTAACATTACTTAATGATTACATAGATGATAGAGTTGTTATGTCCAAAGTGGCCAATGACCATGCTAATGACCTAGAACTTGTGCTTAAACAATGCCTTAAATACAAGCTTAGGCTTAATCCCAAGAATTATGTCTTTAGTGTTAAGACTAGTAAGATGCTTGGCTTTGTAGTATTTAAAGTAGGGATACATGTTGATCCTAATAAGGTTAAGGCCATATCCAAATTAGTAGTGCCTACTAACCTTAAGAACCTCTAGGGATTTCAGGGCACATTATAGTTTTTTCATAGGTTTATGGCTAGGCTTATGGATAAGTTATAGCCCATGAAACACTTTCTTAAGAAAGGGATTCACTATGAGTGGAAGGCTCAATGCTAAGAGGTCCTTGAACACCTTAAGTAAGAGTTGGCACAACTACCAATAGTCTATCCTCTATAAGAGGGTAAATCATTTTTTATCTACCTTGCCATCTCTAACATGTCCATTGCTTCTCTACTCTATCAAAAATATGATGAAAAAGTGAAGATGCTAGTATACTACCTCAGCCATGCACTAGTTGCCCACGTGACTTGATACACTAAAGTGGAGAAGTATTTTCTAGCACTAGTCTTCTCCTTAAAGAAGTGGAGACACCACCTCTTTAGAAGCCAAGTTAACATAATTTGTAAGGATAATATAATTAGGTCCATAATGACCAACATCTACAAAAGTATCTGTATAACCCAATGGAAAGCCCTAACTATGAAATTTAACCTTCATTACATCTCTTAATCCTCAGCGAAAGGTCAAGTTATAGTCATACAACTTACAATTTTTCCTATTGATGACCAAGTAGCCATAGATCTTGAGTTTTTTGATGAGCATGTTAACACTATTGGCTAAATTTTGAAGGGTTATGAGGGATTCATGCACTTTGATAGAGCTTCAACTACCCATGGGAGTAGTGCCATTGCCATCATAACATTCCTAGCTAGTGAAATCTAACCCTTCACCTATCATTTTGAGTTCCCATGTACCAAAAACATAGTGGAGTACAAGGGTTTGATCAAAGGAATAATGGTAACTCATGACCTAGGAATTAGACACTTAGTGATTAAAGGTAATTCACAACATGTGGTTAACCAAGTGATCAAGGTGTATGTGTGTAAGACCAAACACTTACAACCATACTGTGACCTATGGAAGAAATTGTTACAATAATTCATAAATTTTGATATCCAACACATACCTTGAAAAAAGAACATCATAGTTGATGCAATTGCAACATTAGCCCTTAGTGTGACACTAGATGTGTTTAAAACATTTTCCACCTTAACCTAGACTATGTTATTCCCATCATGTAGAACATTGAGAATACCTTTGTGGTCATTGTTCATATTGCTCCTTCCAATGAGTGATATGATGATATCAAATTTCACCTTATGCATGGTGAATCCTCACAAGGCCTGAATACTATTTAGAAGGATGTAGTATGCAAGATATTGATGCAATATGTCATCCTAGGTGATAACACATTATGTCAATAATCCTATGATGACACACTCCTAAAGTGCTTAGGTAAAACAAAAGCCAGAATAGTCCTAGAGTAGATTCATGATGATATTTATGAAGGAAATATAGGACCAAGAGCTATGGACACTAAGATTAGATGGTTAGGATACTACTAGCCCCATATGAAAAATGACTGCCTGTAGAAGGTTAAGCGATGTGATATGTGCCAATGATATAGCAACCTTGCACATGTACCACCAACTAATTTGCATACCACTTAAATAACATGGCTATTTCAATGATGGGAGTTGGATATCATAGGACCTAAGTATTTTGCAAAGCATAGCTTCATCATTGTTGGCGACCGTTTGGGACGTGACCTCCAACGAGTGTCCTCGAACAGGATTAAGGTGCCTGCTGGTCTCTGGCTACACCAAGGCCCAGATACCTCCAAATAACTCAGTAGTCAATGTGAGTATGTGTGTGTGCTGTTGTGGCGTGCGGTTGTATGAAATGTGACAATTTCGTTGTGTGTGAACTACAAATGACTTTACTTTAAAGAGATTCAGCCAACTTTGTCCAGTACTGTGAGTTATTGAAAGTTTCCTATTTTGTTCAAACTACCTAGTCTACGTGGTCCCTATAATACCTGCTTGTAACAAATAAAATTTTGCATAAAAATTTCAGCACAACTCCACAAATCTACTCCTAATTTCCCCAGAGAGAGATATAGTTCCACAAGAAAACTAGAAATAGAGCAAGATTCAATGGAAATAGACAGAAAAGAAAAGAAAGCAGATTTGTGTGGACCTCAAATATTTAAGCAAGGTGAAATGATACGAGTAAACACTTTGCTATAAAGTTATTCCAAATTCAATATCTACGAATTGTTCAAACTTCCAAGGCTCAACCAAGCAATATCTTCAAGACAAACCTATTGTGCTATCAAAAATCGTTGCGTAAACTACCATGTACGAGACTCCACTTTGAGTAAACAATAGATGCCAACGATTGCATTCAAATAAAACCTTTAAAAGACTTGACAATTTCTAATTGAAAGAACACGGAAAGTCACTTTAAAGATAAAGAAGCTATTCTGGTCCCATCAAAATACCAAAGATTCTCTGAACCCTCTTGACTACTAGATTGTTCCATGGCGTGACTACAAACAGAGGCTCTCTTTCAACAACCCAATAGCAGTTCCCACACGTTGCACAATAACGAAATTTACTACTAAAATGCTCTTAAGGCTTTTAAACACAAGCGCTTCTATGGCAAAATTTTAATAGAAATTTCTATCGGGCAACAAGAACAATAAGAGCAATCTAAAAATCCCAAAATTACTTGCCAAGGATGATACTATCTAAACCACTAGCTAAGCAATTTAAACAAAACAAAAAATGAAATGCATAACTCACAGGACCATGACAAAGAGGCTGAAATCTTTATTCTAGCAAGCCATCTTTCAAGAAATCTTCTTTACAAATCTTCCAAGTGTGATGTGAGACTTCCTTGATGCTTCCCACCCCCCCTTCACCTCTTGACCCCTGAAGCCTTTTTATAGGGCTCAAAGGTAGGTAGGGAAGTTACATTTTGAAAATATCTCACCTAACTTCTCTCCCAAGTAACTTGGTTTGCCAATGGGAGATTACTTATTAAATATCCTAGCTAACTTTACTCCTAAGTAATTGAACTATCCAATTAAAAATTTACTTGCCCAACAAGCTAGGAGATTTTTATCCAACTAGTTAGGTAAGTGACAACAATAATTTTGGATGGTTATAACCACCAAAGAGATAAAAAATGCTAGAATTTAGTTACAAATATAAATAGCCATATGTTCCCTTTCATAAGGTATTTCATGAATATTTCATAACAAAGTATTTTATTGCAGGATTTGACACATGGGCTGATAAGTAAAGATGTAATTTATAATATTTCTAATGTAATCTAATGCAATTTTATTGGGCAATTACTTGTAATCCTTGCTTAGTAAAATATCTGGTTAATTTAGCTTATTTTATTTTCAAATTCCTAAATGAAATATCCCTAAGTTATAATGATGTTAGGAAAATCTAATTTAATCTTCCCCCTTTTTAAAGTAGCGCTGATTAACTTTATGCGATTCAAAAACTCAGAATACCGAAAATACGAACCCGAAGGTGAAGCCATAGATCTTGCAACCAAATTCTTGACCGAAGACGTTTTAGCAACTGCCTCCGCGGGAGAATTCCCTGCTGCCGAACTTGGAAATGCCACCATGTGTTCTGCCTAGATCTGCAACCGTCCTCTGGAAATATGGGCAATTTTGATGTCACTGTTCTGCACGTTTGGTTATCCTCCTGCCATGGTAGCCTGCGCCCAATTCGGCGGGCAAAAGGCAGTTCAAAGGCCAGATTGTTTTGATGCCCACAGCCAATGCACGAAATCTGTAGCAACAATGGTGATCTGGAATGGTCTTTGATGCTAAGGGTTTT
>MNCI01005798.1:669460-753066 GCA_015680685.1 Gnetum montanum
ACTCTCCATGAGTTGGTGACTCTTCTTCTTTTTCTTCATCTTTGGAGCAATCTTGATATTGCCCCCAAACATTGGACTCAATATCTAAACCCCAAGTGAGAAAAGAAAATTCATCGGATAGCCAAGCCATAAAAGGGCATTCCTTTGGAGCTCCACAAGATTTAGCCTTTAGATTGGCCTTCAATACGTGCTCAGGGCAACATCCCATCACATATGGAATAAAAGGCTTTCTCATTGCTCTCTTAAACTCCATTAGCTCTCTCTAAACTTCACTACCAATCTTGAAATGAAGGATGATGAAATCTTAAACAATCTAACCCTCCTTTTATAGGTGCCTAAATGTTTAACTTCCCTCCAAGTGTCTCCAAACAAGCTTTCTTCTTTCTAGGTATTCAAACCATTTTTCATAATCCTCACCAAGTGGTGGATTAGTCACCCCCTCCACTTGTCAAACTTGTAGAATTCCACTTGTTTCACTTGTATGCTTCCACTTGCCTCATTTGAAGGAAAGATAATGTTTCAAATATAAATAAAGCATAATTACTATTAATATTTACATAATACTATATACATATGTTATTTTTGTGTCATAACATCTTCAAGTTGTATGCAATTGCCCCAAATAATGTTTTATATGCAAAACATTATAAGGAAATTGCAATTCCATGCCATCCAAGGTTGATAATTTGTAAGTATCTTCTAATAATTGCTTTGTAATTTGAAAGGGACCAGTCCATGTCAGTGTAAACTTATTTGGTTTCTTCATATTCCATAATAGGACAAGGTCTCCTATCTTGAAATTCCTTTTCAAAGATTTCCTATCAAACCATCTTTTGACTTGAGAGGTATTCTGTAACAAATTATCCCTTGCTTTATCTACTTCAGCTTCTCTTTTAATAAGAAAAGTCATGAAACTTCTATCTTTATCAGTCTTCTCACTATATCTTTGTACAAATTCAGAAGCTGAGCTTATAATCTTGTTTGTAATTCTTGCTGGTAAACCATAAACTAAATTATATGGTGATGTCCCAATAGCTTTCTTAAATCTAATTCGATCTGACCATAATGCGGATTGTAAATAATCAATCCAATTTCCCGGATTCCCATCCATTGATTTCTTGATATAAGCGATAAGCTTCTTATTAGTGGATTCCGCTAAACCATTTCCTTGAGGATAATAATTTGATGAAGAAAATAAGAAAATGGATTTTGCAGATGCCCATCTAATAAACTCTTCGGATTTGAAGGCGGGTCCATTGTCTGACACTAACACTTCGGGTACACCAAATCTACTTAGAATGTGGTCGTCTAGAAACTTAATCACGTCTGATGCTGAACTTCCTCTTAGAGCCTTTGCTTCAGACCATTTAGTAAAATAATCAGTAGCTGTGAGAATAAACTTGTGTCCAGCTCTTGAAGGAGTAATTGTACCAATAAAATCCAAACCCCATTGCTGAAATGGTCTATCCGCAACTACTGGTTTTAAAGGGGCTCTAGCCCTTTTAATCTTGGGTCCATGAACTTGACATTTATAGCATTTTTGAATCTTTGAACTAATGTCTTGATACATGGAAGGCCAGTAATATCCATATCGAAGTATATGTTGCATAGTTGACTTAGGGGATTCATAAAATAAATTCAAATGATCATGAAATTGTTCCAAAATGAAACTAATTTGATCATTATGAACACATTCCAATAAAACTCCCCGAAAATCCTTTCGATATAATATACCATCTTTAACAACAAATCTTCGTGCTCTTTTGAAGAAAGCTCTCTTTTGACTTGCAGTTAAATTATTTGGGATTTTCCTTGTACTAAGAAATTTGAGAATTTCATCATACCAATTCTCTTCATGGGTGTCAAGTGTACATACTTCACTTTCTCTAGTCATTAACTTGGCTAATCCCATTCCCTTAATTGTCTTGCATATTTCCAATGAAAATCTAAAACTTTGCAACTTTATAAGCCATTTTCCTCTTTTCAATCCAATCTCATTTTGGGATAGGAATCGCTTGACTGCAGGTTCAATTAGCATAATGTGAACTAATGAACTCTCCAAATAATATTTAAAATGCTGAAGTGCCTTGATGACTGCGAAAGCTTGTTTCTCTAAGTCTGAATAATTTAACTCTGAACCTTTCAACTGATACCCAAAAAATCCAATTGGTTCATCTTGACCTTCACTATCCTTTTGTGTTAGAACGGCAGCGATAGAATCATTTGAAGCAAAAGAGTATAACCAAAAATCTTCTTTAAGTCTAGGCTTTACCAAATATGGAGCCTCTTGTATAGCCTTTTTGATTTCTGATAAAGCTCTCTCTGATTCTGATGTTTTCTCTACTTGGACATCCTTTTTTAGCATATGCATCAAAGGTTTGGTAATTTCAGTAAACCCGGGGATGAACTTTTTCACAAAGTTTATCTTCCCAAAGAAAGATCTAAGAGATTTCTTACTTGTGGGATGCTCAATATTCTGTACTGCTTGAATTCGGGAATTGTCTATGGCAATCCCTTCTTGACATATCACATGGCCTAATAAACTTCCAGATTTAACCCCGAAGATACACTTCTTAGGATTTAATGAAATACCAAACTCACGACATCTGTCGAAAACTTGCTGGAGATGATTAATATGATCTTCTTTTTTCTTTGAGAATATTGTAATATCATCCAAATAAACCACCACGAATTTGCCTAATAAATCCTTAAATGCTAAATCCATTGCTCTTTGAAAAGTAGCTCCAGCATTTGACAATCCGAATGGCATTCTTTGGTAAGCAAAAGTTCCCCACTTAGTGATAAATGATGTTTTGTATCTATCATTCTTATCTACCACGATTTGATTATAACCTGAGAAACCGTCTAGGAAAGAATATACTTGGCAACCTGAGACTTTAATAAGCATCTCATCAATTCTTGGAAGTGGATACTTATCCTTCTTTGAAGCATCATTTAAATTTCTAAAGTCTACACAGAGTCGTATATCACCATTTTTCTTTCTTACTGGGACAAGATTAGCAAGCCATGTCGAATATCGTACTGGATATATGATTTGTGCTTGCAACAACTTCTTGATTTCGGCTTCCATAGCTGGTTCAAATGATGGATTAAATTTCCTTTGTTTTTGCTTGACTGTTTTGCAACCTTCCATTAAAGGAATCTTATGTGTCATCACATCTTGCCGAAAAGCTTTAAGATCATCATAAGACCAAGCAAAATTGTCCAAATTATTTCTTAGACATGTTAACAACTCTTGCTTGAAATTTGAATCTCTTTCCTTTGTAACATTTAACATCTTCGGTGCATTGTCTAATCCAAAATTCACTGCCACGAAAGCTTGACTACTTGTGTTTTGTATGTCTTTTTCAGTAAGTAAATTTTTCTTGAACTCATGTTCTAAATCAATCATCCTCTTTGGAATGAAATTAGCTTTTGAATTTGAAGACGTTTCGGGTATTACTTGACCCTCAAATTCTTGTTTATTTTTCATAAATCTTAGTACTTGATCATCATCTTCAAATACTTGTAAATGCCTTTTATTATCTGGTACGGATGGCTGATGTTCTTCCTCAATCATGACATCTTAATAACCTTCTAATATTTGCGTATCCAATGTTGAAGCTGCTTTTGCCAAATAGTCTGCCATAAGATTGTCAGCTCTATTTGGCAATATTGAAACTGGTCTAACATCTTACAAGAAAGTTGCTTATAAGGTCTCAAGAATGAACTCTTTACAACACAGTTACCCTTTACTTGCTCACAACCTAATCTTGAGTCTCCTTTAATAGTGATTTCTTTGATCTTTTTGTCTAGAGCTATTCTCATACCAATGCATAAAGCTTCATACTCAGCCTTGTTGTTAGTACAAGGAAAAGATAGATGAATCGCCTTGAGAATTTCAAGTGTACCATTCTTGAATATAACTATTCCAACTCCTACACCTTTTGAATTACATGAACCATCAAAGTATAACTCCCATTTATCTTCTTGCTTTGGTTGTCCTTTTTCAGGACTATAACTTTCTTGGAGTGTACAAATTTTGTTTTCAACACCTCCTTTTTCTACTATTTTACTTCTTCCATTTGAAGTAATGTTATCTATCATCATAGGTTCACTATAGATGTATATCTGATTTGGTTCTCCTTTCCAAGGTAACCACATGTGAGAATAATCTGTTGATATGTAACCAGAGAAATTCTTGCTCCAACTTCTACTCAATAAGAGACTATGTGAATCTGGTATGTCTGCCACTTGAATAGTTACTCTACTTCTGATACGGGGTTCAGAAGCAATTTCCAATAGGACATTTGGCAATTGACCCACAATCTTAACTCTACTTTTATCCACTTGAACAATCTTCTTATTTGACTTTTCAGGAATCAAACCAAGTTTCTTACATATAGTTAATGGCATTATAGTAGACGTAGCTCCCGAATCAATCAAACAATTGTGTAAGAATTTATCCTTTAATTTCATTGTCAAAAGGAAAGGAGGAGCTTCCTTGTCATGTGAAGTCTTTAATCTCTCATCATTACTAGACACATAACTTAACTCTGATTCTCTAGCTCTCCTTTTACCTTTAATGAACTCTAAAGCCTTTCTTTGCTGATCTCCTATTTGAAGCAACTGATAGAGGCTAATATTGGCTTTGACATGTTTAAGGTCTTCTATCAAATCATATTCTCCATCACCAATGAAGCTTGATCTCTTTATCCATTTATTAAAAGACTGATTTGGAGTGCTTTGCTCCACTTGATTGTCTTTACCTTTATTCTTATCCTTTCTACTTGGCTCAAAAGCTTTTCTCTTAGTAGATGGATCAGTAATAACATTTGGGGGTCTAGAAGTAGTTAGTCTTTCCTTAGATCGAAGACTATATCCATTTTCCTCATTGTTATTACATTCTTCATCTGAAGACATATCTTCTTCAGAACTTGATAGAGAAGAAGTATCACTAGATCCATTGCTAGAAGATTTACTTGCATAGTGAACACTAGATAACTCATTATCAGATTCAATATCAAGAAAGTTGGACATAATAAGATCACTTTCATCCTCATCTTCTACTAACTTAGTGTCTTGATGTTTATGCTTTCTATTTTTCCTTTCTTCCTTGATATTAACTCTTGCCAATGCTTTTTCAAGCTTCACTATTTTGTTAGACATATCTCTCATTAATTGTCCTTTTTCAGATCCCACTCTTTCATGTTCTTGCTCTTTCTTAACATGAGATGGACCTGGTAAAGCTTTAAATTGAGCAAAATCTTGCATAGGAATCATAACTCTTTCTTCTCTTTTTTGAATTGCAATATTTTCTTCAGGATTCAAGTTCAACTATTTTTCTAACTGTATAGCTTCACTAAAGTAGTCATTTAGTGTAGTTAAGTTTGGAGTTCTCCTTAACCAAATTGAAATGTTGGGGTTGACAGCCTTAAGATAAGTTTCCTTAAGCATTTCTTCTGATGGCCTATATTGCCTTTGAAAGAGTCCACAAATTCGTTGAAACTTAATGTTGAAATCTCTAATTGACTCTTTAACTCCTTGCTTAGCTTGTATCAGCCCACAATATAGTTGTTGTTGATCTAATTGATTACCAAACTGGGCCAAGAAAAGATTCTTCATGTCATCCCAACTTGTAATACTATTACTTGGTAAGTTTGAATACCAAATCTGAGCCATATCCTTTAGATTTGATACAAACAACCTACAAGCTTGATCTTCATGTTGAATATTTGCATGAGCTAAAGCTAACTCAAACATGTGAATATATTCTTCAGCTAAATAAGCTTTTCCAGGAATAAAAGGCTCAGGCAAATATTTGTAAACTACCTTAGGAATATCATTGTAATTTTGAAATCCTAATGGTGTAACTCCTTGCCAAGGATTTGCCATCCTATTCCTTTGAAATGTTGAACTCTTAGACTTTCTAGATCTTCTCTTACGAATTGATAAACCAGAGATAATGGGTGATCTTCTTGATCTTCTAGTTTTCACTCCACTACTTGTTCCCAATTCAGAAACTTTCTTTTGTTCTTCTTCTGATGAAGAATCAGTCTTAGAATCTAGAATATCTTTTGAAACTTTGAAACTTTCCAAACTATGAAATTTCTTGGTCATGAACTGAAAATAGTATCTAATTCTTAAGCCTTACAAATAATTGTTGATGTACTAAAAGTATAAGGCTTATGAACCTAGAGGCTTAATTTTCAGCCCTCCTTCTAGCGCCAAAAGAACTGTTGGCGACCGTTTGGGACGCGACCGCCAACGAGTGTCCTCGAACAGGATTTAGGTGCCTGCTGGTCTCTGGCAACACCAAGGCCCAGATACCTCCAAATAACTCAGTAGTTAATGTGAGTATGTGTGTGTGCTGTTGCGGCGTGCGGTTGTGTGCAATGTAACGATTGCGTGTGTGTGAAATACAAATGACTTACTTTAAGAGATTCAGCCAACTTTATCAAGTACTGTGAGTTATTGAGAGTTTCCTATTTTGTTCAAACTACCTAGTCTATGCGGTCCCTATAATACCTGCTTGTAACAAGTAAAATTTTGCATAAACATTTGAGCACAACTCCGCAAATCTACTCCTAATTTTCCCCAGAGAGAGATATATAGTTCCACAAGAAAACTAGAAATAGAGCAAGATTCAAAGGAAATAGACAGAAAGAAAAGAAAGCAGATTTGTGTGGACCTCAAATATTTAAACAAGGTAAAATGACACGAGTAAACACTTCGCAATAAAGCTATTCCAAATTCAATATCTATGAATTGTTCAAACTTCCAAGACTCAAACAAGCAATATCTTCAAGACAATCCTACTGTACTACCAAAAATTGCTGCGTAAACTACCATGTACGAGACTCCATTTTGGCTAGACAGTAGATGTCAACGATTGCATTTAAACAGAACCTTTAAAAGACTTGACAATTTCTGATTGAAATAACACGGAAAATCACTCTAAAGATAAAAAGAAGCTATTCTGGTCCCATCAAAATACCAAAGATTTTCTGAACCCTCTCGACTACCAAATTGTTCCACGGCGTGACTACAAACAGAGGCTCTCTTCCAACAATCCAATAGCAGTTCCCAAACGTTGCACAATAACGAAATTTACTACTAAAATGCTCTCAAGGCTTTTTGAACACAAGCGCTTCTATGGCAAAATTTTAACAGAAATTCCTATTGGGCAACAAGAACAATAAGAGCAATCTAAAAATCCCAAAATTACTTGCCAAGAATGATACTACCTAAACCACTAGCTAAGCAATTAAAACAAAACAAAAATGAAATGCATAACTCACAGGACCATGACAAAGAGGCTGAAATCTTTATTCTAGCAAGCCATCTTGCAAACAATCTTCTTTACAAATCTTCCAAGTGTGATGATGATGCTCCTTGATGTGTTCCCCATCTCCCCCTTTCACCTCTTGACCCCTGAAGCCTTTTTATAGGGCTCAAAGGTAGGTAGGGAAGTTACATTTTGAAAATATCTCACCTAACTTTTCTCTCAAGTAACTTGGTTTGGCAATGGGAGATTACTTATTAAATATCCTAGCTAACTTTACTCCTAAGTAATTGAACTATCCAATTAAAAATTTACTTGCCCAACAAGCTAGGAGATTTTTATCCAACTAGTTAGGTAAGTGACAACAATAATTTTGGATGGTTACAACCACCAAAGAGATAAAAAATGCTAGAATTTAGTTACAAATATAAATAGCCATATGTTCCCTTTCATAAGGTATTTCATGAATATTTCATAACAAAGTATTTTATTGCAGGATTTGACACATGGGCTGATAAGTAGAGATGTAATTTATAATATTTCTAATGTAATCTAATGCAATTTTATTGGGTAATTACTTGTAAGCCTTGCTTAGTAAAAAATCTGGTTAATTTAGCTTATTTTATTTTCAAATTCCTAAATGAAATATCCCTAAGTTATAATGATGTTAGGAAAATCTAATTTAATCTTCCCCCTTTTTAAAGTAGCGCTGATTAACTTTATGCAATTCAAAAACTTAGAATACCGAAAATACGAGCCCGAAGGTGAAGCCATAGATCTTGCAACCAAATTCTTGACTGAAGACGTTTTAGCAACTGCCTCCGCGGGAGAATGCCCTGCCGCCGGACTTGGAAACGCCACCATGTGTTCTGCCTAGATCTGCAACCGTCCTCTGGAAATACCGGCAATTTTGATGTCATGGTTCTGCACGTTCGGTTATCCTCCTGCCATGGTAGCCTGCGCCCAATTCGGCGGGCAAAAGGCAGTTCAAAGGCCAGATTGTTTTGATTCCCACAGCCAATGCATGAAATCTGTAGCAACAATGGTGATCTGGAATGGTCTTTGATGCTAAGGGTTTTGGGTCTCTGTACAGCGACTGTTCCGAATTTCCGTCAGTTGAAGCATTGAACCTGTTGGCCAATCAGCAATACTGCAGGAATAGGGCTTTTAGCTTTTGATATATTTTTTTGATTTAAAATATACCCAAGATTACACGCTTTTTTGTTCCTTTCTTCTGGTGCTGAGCTGAGTAAAATTTTGTTTATGAGGCAAACTGCTCATTTTTCCTTTCTACAAATGAATGTGCAGATGCCGTTTTAGCCGCCCCTTCTTGCTTGCGTACGCCGGTCCTCTATTGTCTGATGTGCACTTGCCTTCAGATCTGATTGTTGTGTTAAATTTGTTTACATTATGCAGGTTTGAAGATTGGTTCGTTTTTGCATCCAGCGTTGGCCATTATTTTCCGTGATTTCCTGAGTTGCGTTTTTCTTGCCTCCTTCGTATACAGGGCATTACGATAGCCAATCTAATTTTTAAACCTGACCCTTAGTTAATCCAATTTAAATAATCCGATAATACATTGTCAACTTTAACAGGGAGTGTATCCTTTAACAACAAAGAATCTGATCCTTAATCTTCTGATTTTGCTTCCATACAACTTAACAACCAAACACTTCACATATTGGCTTGTTTTCTGTTAACTCACCATACTAAACTTCTTCATTTGTGCTATCCTTAAAAAAAATATTCCAACTATTCCATGCAATGGCTAAATGTGCCAACAATCATCACCACAACTGAATACTTTACAAAGTGGGTTGAGGCTATTCCCCTCAGGAGGACTACATTTGAGCAGGTCTACAAATTCATCCTAGATAACATTGTATCTCATTTTAACATACCCATGACTATAGTTATAGATAATGGAGCACAACTGAGCAACCAAGAAATAAAATAATTTTTTCATAACATAGGCATTAAGCATTCTTTATCATTGTCTTATTATCCTCAAGCCAATGGACAAGCAAAAGAAAGCAACAAAACCATCATCAAATTACTCAAAAAGATGCTCAATAATAGGAAACAAAAATGGCATGAGCAGCTTGTCTATGCACTATGGGCCTATAGAACAACCTATCACACAACAATTAGTATGACCCCTTATAGTCTATTTTATGGTTCTAAGTTGTTTTACCTCTTGAATTGCAAGTGCCATCACTTTGAGAGGCCTTGATTGACTTCATCAACAATGAGTAGAATAAGGAGCTATAGATAGTGGACCTAAACTTGATGGAGGAGTAATGCATGTAATTTCTTTCTCACATTGAACACTATCAAGAGAGGTAGAAGCTGCAACATCACCATAACTTTCCCATGCACAAGATCAAAGAAGGTGACTTGGTCCTGAAAGCCATCCACAAGCATGAAGACAAATTCTCAATCAACTAGAAAGGGTCCTTCCTTATCATCAAAGCCTATGAGAATCGTATATTCAAAATAGCCAACATGGATGGGAATGACCTGGCCAATCTAATCAATCATTCCTATCTAAAGCCATACTACATGTAGCCAACAATCATTAGCAAGCAAGCTTACTTTCAACATTCCACTAGGACCTTAAATTGACCACATGGCCTACCAAGAACTTAAACTAGTACCATGGCCATCACGACCTTAAACTAGCAACTTTAGTGACTTAGATAGCTTGGTTTTATCATCTCATGTGACTTGTATACATTGTAATGTTATGATATGTAGTGGTGTTTTGTATTGTTTGTCAACACCTTTTGGGTTAATCCTCCAAGCACCAATAAAGAGGGGACATTGAAACACCACAAAAATTTACATGTTATAGCCAATTTTCATCATGTAACATTGAAACCATGAAACCCAAGGAAAAAATTCATTGTAAATATGAAAATTATAACCCATGGAGGGAAATCTCACATATTCCGTACTTAAAAGACCAAAAATACCTTATAAGTGATCAAAGATTCATTTCCTAAGTGAAACCAAAGTCACCTAGTTTCTAGATTTGGGTTTGGAGGGTCAAAATGCCTTTTGGAATTCCAAAAATGAAAATTTGATGGATTTTATGGGAGGTATACATTTTTCTATACTGGACACACTTGCAAGAGGATAGATCTCACCTATCCCCAATGTGGAGAGATGGGAGATTTTCCCCCAACTTAAAAACCACACCCCCACCCCCCCCCCCCCCCCCCCCCCNGCATGTTCAACTTGGAAACCTTTCTCCCTTAGCATGGATGTTTCCCCCTAATGTTGAAGCCATACTAACATTAATCAACCACTTCAGTAAGGATGGCAAAAGGATCAGCCTGGAAGATTTAACTCTAGTGTAGAAGGTGTGCCTTCATTACTATTTATAGTAAATGGAATGGCCATGGGCTAAGGCACTTACTATATATGATAACCCCTTAAATTTTGGCATCCATCTCACCTAAATGAGATAGAAAGTTTGTAGCCAATTTGCAACCAAATCATAGCCATTTTGTAGCCTCATTCATGGCCCAAAATTTATAAAAACTAACCTCAAACACCATTTATAGGTTTAGCACTTACACTTTTCAGTAATTTTGAAGTTCTACACTTGGGCATTTTCAAGCACTCAAGAGTTCTTGTGAGTTTCCACTCTTTTTTTCTGTTGAACCCAATGTGGAAACTCTATGACCTTGTGACTTTGCAATCCATGTTTGAGATATGTGAACCTTCAAGTCCCATGAAATACTTTTGGGATTCCCAACTCCCAACGTAGAGCACTTAGACAGCTTGGAGTTTTCACACTTCTTAACTCCCATCATAGCCAACCTGTAGATTTGAGATTGTAATATAGGAGGTTTGAAAGCATTAGGAGTGGCTTAGTACCTAGATCATGGAGTAGATTACATCATCTTCAATGGGCTTTGAACTCCTGCACTAGTGAATGTGCCCCCCCGTGGCTGCCTCCCCCCCCCCCCCCCCCCCCCCCCCCCCCACGCAACCCTCCTTATTCTTTCATAGGTAGGCTTTTTTTTTCTAAACATTTTTGGAAACCCATTATTTATTGTTTTAATAAATTTTCAAAGTTTCATTGTGTGGGCAGTCCACATTTTCCTTTTATTTTTTTATCTGTAATTCTTGCATTGTATTTTCACAATTTATTCTCTATGCATTTTCTAAGTCCCTGGTTGATCTACTAGACTAGCCAAGATGCATTGAATTCCATTTTTTCATAGAGGCCTTGGGGATTCATGGGTTGAGGAACTTTTGTACACTAGATCTCCTTCAATTTTTTCTAGTGATCAAATTTTCTAGTCATAATAGGTGCAAAATTAAATTATTAGGATTTATAGTCATTAAATAACATCAACATTTCAAATATTATTTGGAAAGCTCATTAGTTCTCATTATGTTAATAAAGCTTATGGTCAAACAATTCTTAGCTTAGAATGAAATTAGATTAAAAAGAGGAAAGTGGCTCATAAAGCTTCAAAGTGTCAAATTTTCACTGGAAACATGTAAAACCATTAAAGGAATGGAAATGAAGTATGTGTATTAAAGACTCATGAAGGAAATTGGTAAGATGAGATTCTAGAATTCCTTGATACAAGAAAATTTCTGAATCATGTAACTACAAGTCAAAAGAGAGTTTTTTTTCAAAAGCACAAATAAATTTTTGGTTAAAGATGGAACTTTATATAGAAAGTATTTTAGAGGGGTTTTGCTGGAATGTATTCACAATTATCAAATTGGTCCAATCTATTGGTCATGTGCAACATATAATTCATTATGGTTTTTATTATCCTACTATGTACCAAGATATTAATTTGAGAATTCAAAAATGTTACAAATGTTAAATTCATGGACTGAAGATCAAAAAAGGTTAGAGATCCTTTAAAATTGGTAGTAGTGGACAAATCATTTCAACAATGGGGCTTAGATTTTATTTGTACAATAACTCTTTCAAGAGCTAAACATAAGTTTATTCTCATAGCTACTGATTACTTTACCAAATGGTTTGAAGCAAAGGCTCTAAGAAAAAGTTTAGTATTAGACATAGTTAAGTTCTTGGAAGATCATATTCTAAGTCATTTGTTTGGTCTACTTAAAGTCTTAATATCCAATAATGAACCTACTTTTCAATCTAAAGAATTTATAACATGGGCATCAGAAAAATCCATCTTTCTATTTTCTTTCTCAAATTATTATCCTCAAGGAAATGTGTTAGCTAAATCTACAAATTAAAAGGTTATTTCCTACATTAAGAAGTCAATGGATGGAAATCTAGAAAATTGGATTGATTACTTGCAATCTACATTATGGATTGACTGTATTAGATTTAAGAAGACTATTGGAACATTAGCTTATAACTTGATCTATGGTTTACCTACTAGAATTATGAACAAGATTATAAGTTTAGCCCTAGATTTTGTGCAAAAGTATGGTAAGAAAATCGATAAAAATAGAGGTTTCATAACCTTACTCATAAAAAGGGAAGCCAAAATAAATAGAGTTAAAGATAATTTACTAAAGAAAGCTTTTCAAGCCATAAGGTGGTTCAATAGAAAGGCTCTAAAAAGGACTTTTAAGATCAATGATCTTGTATTATTGTGGAATATGAAGAAGCCAAATAAATTTATAATAGTATGGACTAGTCTATTTTAGATTAAGAAACAATTATCGAAAGATACATACAAGTTATTGACGCTTGATGAAGTAGAGTTGTAGTTTCTATATAATATTTTACATATAAAACATCATTTTGGACAATTTCCCAAAACTTAAATGTATATATACTAATAAATATATGTATATAGTATAGTAGTATATGTTTGTATATACCTATAGTATTATTTAGTATACAAAGTAGTAAATAGTAAACCCTTTATATATAAAATTTAATATGTATATGATTAGTAACAACATATATAATAAATAATATATATAGACTAATATAATATTTAATTATAACATAAATATCCTATACATATGCTCAGATAAGTGTATATAATATTTTATAAAAGACATGTATGTGTTAAAGTATTAGTTTAAAAAATATTTAATGTAAAGTGTTACTTCAATTATTAGATTTATATTATCCTAAGTAATCATTACTTGTAATGAGTGTAAGTGGGAGTGATGGTTGAATAACCACTTAGTGGTAAATTAATTTCAACAACCAAATAGTAAAATTCAAATTAGCCTACTGTATAATGATGAAAAGATAATTAAATTTATCCAAGTGGAAAAGTTGGTTAGTAGAATTGGTGGGAATTTCAAACTTAATTTTCACTATAAAAAGAGATGTGCATTGCTTAGAATTGCATCATTTCTCAATTCAAAGCTTAAGTAGAGAAAGAAAGTGAGGTGTTTGAGTGAAGTAGAAAGATTGTTCTTGGAGAAAGAGCAATGAGAAGGCCATTTATCTCATATGTCATGGGATGTTTTCTAGAACATGTGTTGAGAGCCTATTTTAAGGTAACTGCCTATGGAGCATCAAGTAAAAGCCCTTTCATCCTGTGGCTTTTAGATGATTTAGATTTCTCACTGGTGGACTTTCTATACATTCCAATGTTTGGATCAGCTTCCATGAATGTAACACTCAAGATGAAAATGATTCTAGTAGATATTATTCCTAGGGAGAGGCTTTTATGTCTTAAGATACAAAAGCATCTAATTGGGAAGAACCACAAAAATTAGTAGCTAAAGAGATAGATGCAAAGAGGAAAAAAACAATTGTAGAAAGCAAAAGTGAAGACCAAGATGAGGCTTTTACGATGCAAGAAGAGGAATGAAAGGAATTTATCACAAATGAAATTACATATGAAAGGACTCTCAATATGAGAATTCCTAAAAGAGTTACTCTAAGTATTCTCTTTCCACCCACAAAATAGTTTATATGATATTGAGTTTGTATAGTTTCCTAAGTTTTATTAGGAATGAGGTTTTTATTTCATCAAACCTTAAGTTTGGTGAGAATTTTTGTCAAAAAAGATTTGTATCTTTGTAAAAACATTGAATAGAGTCATGTTTTGGTGATGATTTAGTTGGTGAGTAATTTTAAAAACCATGATCTCAAAGAAATTTTAGTTTGGGGAATGAAATGTTAGCACATTTTATCCATTTCGTGGAGTAGGAATATGGAATCAATAAATATGGAAAAATGATATATAAAAATAAAAAGAGATGTATTTCAAGGTAATAAGTAACATTACCTATCTAAGTTTTGGTGAAATGATTTATTTAATGCTGCTCTTTTGGTTGTTATACTCATATGGAGTCTAACTAGGAGTAGGAGATGAATTATTTCTTAGTCCTCAATGTCTCTAGATTTTAGAGTTTAAGGTGGATACAAAGGCAATCAAAATTTCTTTCTCTTAAAGTTAAATTCAGCCTAAGCCTATTACAAGTACTTACATTTAAAGATTCCAATGGAGATAGTTAACCTAGAATAAGCATTTTGAGAAAAACTCATGGCTAAGTTAACAACAATTTGACAAGTTTACAATTGAGAAAAATACTGCAACATTATTAAGGGAAATCATCTATGGCTAACTATTGGAAGCTTTGGAAAATAAAAGAAAATAGTTGGAATTAGGGAAGGGAATAGTGAAGGTGTGCAATTGAGTTATGAAATAATACCAAAAGTTATTGGAACAATGATAAAGTGGGAGTTAACATTATTAATCAAAATATTTGCTCCAACAAGGGCAAAAACAATTGATGCAAATCATCATCTTAAACATTATATTATTATGTAGATTTTTGCTACCTAGGAAATGACATCTAACCTGTAATGACGAAAAATGTCAGTTGCTGGAAACACCAAGAGGATTTCTGTGTACACAGTTCCAACCCTAGATTCGTGCGACATCCATGCTGGAGAAAATGAATCTGAGGTGCCCTAAATGGTCTTGTCAATCACAAAGGAACTTAGTTAGTTAGTAAATTTGTTAACGATCATGTAACGAGATGGTGATTTGATACAAGAACATAATATCAATTGATGAGAGAACAAGATCTACTCCAAGATCAGATCTTGAAGGTAATGAAAATGATGTAAACTATGCAAAACAACTGTAAAAATTGATATAAATAGGATGCAATGAATCGACTTTGGAAAATGCACAATCCCAAGATCAGGAATCTATCTTATAGACAAATATGATGAATACAATGGGATTTGCAAACCGACTATGATTTAGACAAAGTATCCACCACCAACAAGAAGTTATTTAGAGATTAAACAAAACAAAAGGCCAATCTACCTTGTTCACTAGCCAATCTAGGCACAAGGGAGTCAGGCTCGAAGAAAAATGTTTGCTAACTTGCAATTTCTGGCCAAAAAGCTTTTGTCTATCACTGTCGATGCGCTTGCAAATTTTTGTCCACTTGTCTCAAATTTTCACCAACTTTTTACCAGTCAACCAACTTTTTCACCATCCTTTTTTTCCAACTAACTAACTTGCCCCCCTTTTGAGCATTGTCTACCAGGGTATTTATAGGATTAGGGTTAGGAGAAGAACACAGTTTAGATGACATGTGTCCTAGGCTCACAGAATGTCATTGACCTAGCATGCTGTAGCTGAAGCTTGTGATGCTACATTATGCTACGCTTTGGAGCGTAGCATAGCATAACCACCCTTTAAGAAAATAGTCTTCAACCTTGTCTTTCGCATTGAAGGATTTCAAGATCTTCAGTGTGTAAGAATAGAACTATCCTGCAGCTATGCTGCAATACGCTGTGAAGCGTATCGTGGCATAATGGCTACTACTATTTGGATTTTTCCATCCTTTTTGTTACAGCTACATCAACTATGATGCTTGCATTACGCTACGCTACGCTGCATAGTGTAACGCAACGTAATACACAAAATGTTAAGGCTTTGAATCATGGTTAACTTGCAAAGTTGAAATGTTGTCACTGTGCATCCCTTGTTCTGTTCTGTCCTCTTAAATTCTATTACACTGAGCTACGTAGCATAGCGTAGCAGACCCTCGGCCAAAAAAAACAAAAAACTTGCTAAGATGTGCAACTATTTTTAGTGCTTCCCTTACTTGGATGTCTTGATGCTGCACTTGTGAAAATCCTTTGTCTAAACTTTGAGACTTTGCTGAATCATCGAGGTCTTAAAATTTCACGGTGTTTCATAACCAAGAAAAAAAATAGTAGTGGACTTTTACTAGTAAGACTACATCATTATTTATTTTCCTTGCACAACCATCAAAACCAAAAAAATTTACACTTACCTATATGTGGAAATTTAATGGTGAAAACTAAAATTCTCAAAGAAAAAGGGGATAAAACCTAATGTGCAGCAGTGTTAGTAGTATGGTCATGGTAAACTAGAAAACATAGAAAGATTACTAAGAATTCCATGGTAGTTCAGTCTAGCCAAAGAGAGCCAATTGAAAACCCTCAAAGAAACAACCAAAATAAGTAACATGGGCAATTCAAAATTTAACATCGCTGGCAATGATGGATGTGGTGTAGACGTGAGGACCATGATGGCAAGAGATGTAATTTCCTTTAATAGTTATGGAGATGGAAGCACCAACATTTGTAGGGTAGGGATGAGCCAATAGGTGGAGTTTAGAACATTTCCAAACAAATCTGTAATTGCTAGAACACACAACAACACATCAGGGATGTTCGACGAAGCCACAAATCCAACACATGATTGTCCATCATTGTAACACCACAATTCCCAATGGGTAATATTGCAGTAGGGCAATAAGAAATTCAATGGTGAGGGAAACATAGCAATGGGAATATGGTGGTAACATAGCAATAGTAAACCCTTGCTCCCAAAATACATCCAAAAAATTATGATTCCTATTTTAAGATCACAGTTGTGATGAATTATTAATAAAAACATTACGTATACTATGGTGGCTATAAGTGGTAGCATAAGTTTGGAAAAGTAATACATGCACAAGTATCAAAGTTATAATTTAAAGGGGAAAATCTATACAACTTTACTTATTAAACGTAAATTTTCACATGATTAAGTTATATAAAAACCTAACTAAAATTCCTAAATATTTTTATTTGAAAGGATACTTGCCAATTATGCCATGTATTTCTCAAATTTTTGTAACTTGCTATGATAACTTTTATGATATTTGTTACCATAGAAACACTTGACAATCATAACTTAAAGTTTTCATAATCCCCCATGGAGGCTATAACTCATAAGGTGGTTATAAATTTATATGCCTAAGATATTTTTAAGATCCATAACTTCTCATGATTATTGTAACTACCTTAAGGTCCCTATAAAAGAACCTTTAAAGGTAGATTTTGGAAGAAGATTTTTGGGGAGCAAGATTTGGAAAAAGATAATTGAAGGTCATTTTTAAGATGGCTTTCTAAGGACATTGATTTGGCTACTTTATTTTAATCTTGTGAGTTATTTTCTTCTCATTTTTTTAGTTACTTAGCTAATGGTTTTGATAATATCATTCTTGGCATTTAATTTTTTGATTTGTCCTAGGTTGCTTTTATAGCTCTATT
Organism: Gnetum montanum; assembly: GCA_015680685.1. Classification (NCBI taxonomy): domain Eukaryota; kingdom Viridiplantae; phylum Streptophyta; class Gnetopsida; order Gnetales; family Gnetaceae; genus Gnetum; species Gnetum montanum. The sequence goes on from MNCI01005798.1 coordinate 687,262, forward strand.
TTTGCACAATATTAGACTCCTATTAAGATTTTTCAAAAAAGAGCTCATGTTGAAAGCCTCAAGAGCAATTTAATAGGAATTTCTTAACGAAATTGCTTATTTTGAGCATAGAGAATCTATGAAAGTCTTTGATACTTTGATGAGATTGAAATAGCTTCTTTATTTGTAAAGTGTATTGCCTTAGTATCTTAATCAAGAAATTCTCAAACTTTTGAAAGCTCTATTGAATGCAATTATTGACATCTATTAACTAGCCAAAATAGAGACTTCTACTTTATCATTTATGTAGTAGTTTTTGGTAGTATAATAAGATTGTTTTTATGAAATTTCTTGTTAAGCTCAGAAATTTTGGACATCTTGTAGTTATTGAATCATAAATAGCTTTATTATGAAGTGTTTACTCATATCAATTTATCTTTCTATAATATCTAATATTTTATGTAATTCTATTTTCTTTTCATTTTTTTTCTAAGTCCATTGAATCTTGCTCTATTTCTAGTCTTCTTATGGAGCTTTCTATCTAGGTGAAATTAGGAGTAGATTAGCAAAATGTTGCTCAAATGATTTTGTGAAATTTTGTTTGTTATAAGTAGGTATTATAAGGACCATATAGACAAATTTAGTTGAATATCATTTTTGAAAGTTGATTATGGTTGTATACACAATCCAACCATTTTAACATTTACAATAGCAAACACATACTTACAACTAGTTCATTTCATAACTACTAAGTTTATTTAGAGATATATGAGCCTTGGTGTTGCCAGAGACTAGCAAGCACCTAATCCCTGTTCAGAGAAACTCGTTGACGGTCCTATCCCAAATGGTTTTCAACAACTCACATCTCTACTTTCTCTCATGCTTTCTTTTCTTCTTCTTTCCTAGCCTTCCTTTCTTCTTCTTTTTCCTTCTCTTCTCTTCCTTTACTACCTTGGTCAATGCCTCTCTCTTCACTTTGTTCTTTATTTTCATATTAGCTATAAAACATCAATAAAAAAAATCAACAAACATAAAAACATAAAGAATAAAAATATAGAAACATTGTAAAACATCAAAATACAAATATATTAATACCAAATATGAAATACAATCTATAAATATCTTTAAACTTACTTAATCTCTTTGCATCCTAGGCCACTTCTACTTCAGACTTCTCTTAATAATATGTATCCACTACTTTAATACAAACGTCTTTCTTCTTCTTGGTTGTCTATCCCTCATCCTATGTTTCTAACGCATACTTTCTCATAACCTTCATCTCTTGCACTACATTCTTGTGAACTAAACATTTCTTAGATGGCTCCATACTATCAAAAATGGAGGATTCAAATATATCTTCTTATAAGAATGATGCTACTTCCATGGGATCACCCATTACTATGGGAAGTATCATCATGATGTTCATCACATGCTAACACATAGGAGGAGAGAAGTCATTCTTATTCAACACCTTCTCCTTTCAATCAATACAATCTAGAAACTTCACAAAATAAGAAAACATCCCATAATAAACGAAGTAGCTATAACTTTTACCATCCATGATATCAATGTTTGTTAACTTGCTAAACACCTTCTTGTCAAGGTAACTAGCTTGATCATAGCAAGTTTCATGGATCATGACATTATAGATAATTACAAGCCTAATAGGAGAAGTAGTTCTACATTATATAATCTTGCCACAAAATACTCTCTCAGTGAAGAGATTTTACATTTACACTATATTATGGTTCTCACACTTGAAAATGTTGTGAAACTTGTCATTATACTAAGTCCAATGAGTAATCACCTCTTGATTAATCACTGAGAATCTCTCATTTTCCTTTGATACTAGGCCAATATTAGGAAAATCGATCTAGTACCTTAATAAATCCTAGTTCTAAGGTAAGATGACCTCTCTAGCCTAAACTCAGACTATGAACAACCAATAATGGCTTGAATAACATCTTGTCATGGCAACCATGTTTGTAGAAGAGATGTTAGGAGATTTTAATGTAAACAAAGGAATCAATCCTATGTTCTATAAGTTAGAAATATTCTTCCTTCCATCTTTACTTATCAACCATGCATACCCTGCAAGAGTGTTGTATATGTTGGCTTGTAAAATTTTCCTTTTCATGCTTCCGAGCTGAATGTCCAAAACTTTTTCAAAATCAAAGCATAGGTTATTAAACATAAAGCACATATCTAGACAAAGCCCAAGTAAAGCATAGGAAGAATCAAGCTAATTTCCAAACATGAGACTTACTAAATCAACATCGTATAAATTACACTTGGAAACTAGGTGGATATGAGAATCATTATACCAGTCCTCCCTCATGCTTAAGCTAGGCCTATCATGGAAAATATGAATCAAAATAGCCTATAGAAACCCATGGTACCATTGATGTTTTCAAGCCTCCTCTACCTCAGCAAAAAACTAGGAAAATATTATAGGATACTAGTTATCCTCAAGAGAAACCTCATAAAGCATATGTTCTAAAATCTCCAAATAAGTGTCCTCTCATTTAGGACCATCAAATGTACAATTGCACTAAAAATAACAATCAAAACATATAGTAGTGTTCCTCACAAAAAAGCCCAAAACTTAGAAGAAATAAAATAGCCATTATTGAGAGATCATATTTGGAGACTATAATGTGAGTGATGATAGGACTAAATAAACCCTGAATGTTACAAGGATCCAAAAATAATATGGTATTCACATTAAGCCATTTGTAAAGGTGATTCCTTCACAAATGGTTCAACTGCTTCTGCTAGATATCTTATGTCCTATCCATCTTGTCCACTATTGTGTCAACATCACTTAGGTCCTAGATTACATATAACAATATTCTCATACTGATCCCATAATAGATCCTCTCAAGTGCATGTGAGATGATCTACAAAGGTAATAGATTTTATACAAGCACATAAAAATGCTTAATGTATAATACTAGGAAGTTCTTGGCTCCTACATGAGTCCACATCTTCATGTGATACAAGGACTAATCATCCATAATTAGGAGGATATTCACCTTCCATGATCTTCCTATGACCATTTGGATAGAATTACAAATTAGGAAGTACATAGGGTCAATTGCTAGGAGCCTAGGGATGATGCATATCCTACAAAATAACATGCAAAATTACCTAGTATTCATGAGATACGCTTAAATGTAAAAGACTTAGAGAAAAAAAATATACTAACTACAAAATTTGACTAGGAAAGATCAAGTAGCATAAAAAAACAAGATTTAAGTATGAAAGTTTAGCTCCTTAACATTTCCTAGGAGACTTCATCATATATCTCTAAGGGAAAACTAGTTTCAATACTTGGATAATTTTTTTCTATCACATATCCCTTGACACTTAGGTAAATTTCTTTCTCCATTGTTAGGCGTCTAGTCATTACTTTCTTCCTTGACTTAGACTTTTCATTCTAATTCTTAACTTTGGATTCTACTACCCTCATCCAACACTTAGCTAAATTTCAATCTTCTCTTCTTGTCCTATTTATACCTAGCTAAGTTTTCATCTGCAGTGTCTCCATAGTTAAATTTTGGACTAATGATCCTAAGACTTAGCCTTAAAAAAAGTTGTTTAAGCTTTCCCACTAACACTTAAACAAATTTTAGGTTTTCCTCCTCCTTCTTCCACACTTAGCCACATTTTTGGCTTCACCATGCTTTCACTTAGAAAATTTTCAATTCTACATCTAGCACTTAGCAAAATTTTTAGTTTTTATTTACTCTTGTTCAACACTTAGGAAACTTTTTTGGCCTATACTTACAAAATATTTAGTTTTCACTCTACACCTAGGACTCAAGAATTTTCTTTTTTCTTGAAACTTAGATAAATTTTACCTCTTCGTACCCTTACATCCATGTAGGACATCTACTTCCTTCTCCATCTTTTCATTAGCTTCTTAATCCAAACTAAGCCTTACTTTTAAAATTAGCAAATAGTAAAGAAATTAAAATTAAAAAATAGCACACAACTAATGGGCTAAGCCCCACCACATCCCACATTAACACCTACAAGAGCTAGTTGGCATTGCTAGTGTCCTTGACATGCACCTAGTTTCCCCTACAACATGATAATGTTTGGTAACACTAGTTGCATGCTATGTGTTAGTGTCACCACCACTAGTATACACAGTACTCACCTCATAGTGCACCACAACCCCCTCCAATATCATGTTCCCTCTTCCCTATGGGGTATAAAATGTTTTTAAACAAATGTATAATGTTGTTTTTTCCTCCCTTCTCATCTTAGTCTATGTAGCTTGCACTACCTAACCACTATCCTTGCGTCCTCACTAGCACTCACCTATACATCCTTGCCTTTGTGCTAACTCATCCACAAAAGCCTTGTTAATGTGTTTTCCTTTTTCCTCCAAGTGGAAAAACTCTATAAAAAGTGGTAAAATTTTTATCCCAAAAACTTTATAGATTTGATTCTCAAGGGTACTATGAGTGGAATTCTCATTTATGGCTAGCATCCATAAGTCAAAATCTATTCTTCCCAAGGATAGATCTAACCTCCAAGGACATAGATCTATGTTATTCCATCACCTTCATCTCCACCTTTGAAAATAATCGTTTTGAATTTTTCCTTTTTTTCCTTCCGCTTTCCTTCATGCTACCCATGCTTCATGATATTAGCACTAGTATGACCATTGATGTAGGCTAATGAGGCACATCTATTACAGCCAAAAACATTAGTGGCTAGAACACTAAGAGGTTACCAAGTGTACAGCGTAACCCCGGATCTGTGCGAGGGCCATGATGGAGAAAAGAAATGGAAATGGGGTGTCTTGAATGTCTAGTTAATTAGATAGGGACTTACGTGATGTACAATAACCTTTCGTAAATGATGATTTCAAAAATGTTACACGTGGAGATTAAGGTGAAGGAAACGTAGCATACAGTACAGTAAAAGCATAATAGAATATGTGACTGAGCAATAAATATAAATTGATACATAATGATGCAAAATGTATGTGATAGAAAAATGAAAGAAAAACATAGATGAGAGGGTGCACTAAGCCAAAATCAGGGGATTTGATCTTTGCTTGACTGAAGAAGGTGTACAACCGATGTGTAGTGTGGATAGGAAGAGCTTATAACATAATAGTATGGTCACAACTCCTTGATTGCTACCAATTGCCTACTAATAAGAACTAATGAGCTAATGCTTGCTAGGCTAAGAGAGATCTGGGAAGTGCTACTACTAGGGTTTGCTATTCGTTAACCTTTTTCTTTCTAGTCTCTTTGCCAAATCCAATCACTAGAAAGCAAAATGCCAAATGGCAATCTCCAATCACAAGAAAGCTAAGTCCAAAAGCCAACCTTCAAAGCCAACCCTTTTGAACGTTGTTCATTGGGGTATTTATAGAGCCAAGAGTAGGAGAGAGATGTAGTTTAGATGCCACATGTCTTGCATCCCATGTGGACTAAATTGTGAATGTGCCATATTGGTTTGTAGTGCTACGTTGTAGTGTTATGCTAATGTGCTATGTTGTAGTGTAAAAAGGCTGGATGTGAAACCTACTAAGCTGTCACCATACCATTCAAACTACATGTGCTAGAATCCATGGAACTACGATATTTTTTTTTAGAAAATGCCAATGTCAAATGCAAAGTGGATCCTATGCTCCAGAACTACGTATTCCCTACTCGTGCGAGTAGGGATAACTCTAGGAATTAAGAGGGGGATGCAAAACAAAAAAAACGACTAATCATGTCTGTCAAAGAGATGTCAAAGTAGATATGATCATCACCAATGAGTTTTGGAGTCGATGGAGACATATTGAGGCCTCTACATGAGTGTTTCACTATCTATGCTACCCAGCGTAGTGGCATAGCATGAATACCCACATTCTATGTGCTACGCTATGTAGTGTAGCATAATGTAGCAGCTACTTTTGAGATAGATCTTGCCCAAAAACTAAAAATACCCCTCTAACACTTGGATAGGCAAGAAAATTTAGCAATTAGAAACTCTATTCTTCATGTTGAAAGGCCCTAGGACCTAAGGACTACATCCTTGGAACACTTTTGGGCTCTATTTCCTTGCTACATTATGCTACACTGTGCAACATATCACAGTGTAGGAGCGAATGTTACTTGAATCCTTTGTTGATCTACAATGCTTTGTCAAGAAGTTTTCTTGAAACCCAAGGGTGAAATGGGATAGGCAGTCTTAGAGGTCAGAGCATGGCCAAGTGCAAACCTTTTGCTAGGGAAACTTGATGGAGGACCTTCGTGCATTCTGACCCTACTACATAGCATGCGTAGCATAGTGTAGCACCTAGTTTAACTTGAATTCTGACTCACTTTGCAAAATTTTTGTCGTAGGATGTAAATTATGTCCTGGAGTGGCAGAAAAACAAGCATTTTGTTTGCTCTAGGAATGGGCAATTATGTTTACTTCGTCAAAGTAATTTGAGCAAAAGTATTGCCACATTAGAACCCTACTATGCTATGCTATGTTGTGTAGTGTAGCATAGCGTAGCACTAAAATGAAGATGATTTCTGTTGAAATTTTCCACATTCTCCTGCGTCATGTTGATCATGCTTCAAGGATGAAGTGGAGCAGGTATGCTGAAGGGCTAAATCATTGTCAATTGCATCTTTGGTGCCTGATTAGTCTCCACATGGCCTACTACACTGTGTAGCATAGCGTAGCATAGTAGGTCTTGTAGTTAGAAAACTTGAAAAACTATTTAGTCCATCTTGAACACTTTCGATAGCTCCTAACATGGTCCTTGGGTAGACCATCAGCTAGGTCATGTGTTAAGCTAGGTAAGCTAGAGGGTGTAGCAAGCCTATCAGCCCAGGAGATAGAAAATTTTCCAAACTACATGGTCTACTCCTAGTGTCTCTTTTGTGCAAACTAGCCTCATGGCTGGGTGCTGCATTGACTATGCTATAGAGGATGATAGGAATGCTTGGAAGTAGCTTCACAGGCATTAGGACTTCTAGGGTGTTATGTTTTCTACATGGTCTAGCGTGACATTGCACTTGTAAAGATCCTTATCCAAATTTTGGGACTGTATTGAATCATCAGAGTCCCAAAATTGATGGTGTTTCAATGGCCTCTCTTTGTTGACGTCTAGAGGATTTTCTCAAGAGACATCAACAAAGAATATGAAACACCATGAAGAACAAGATGCGAACATCACTCTTCAATCCCCACTTGGATAATGCTTTACTATGCTTGAGAGTACTTGGAGGGAGATGTAGGATAGGGGTGAAGGGATGGATTTGAGGAAATAGGGTTAGGAAAGAAATGAATGTAGAATGTGACACTATGAAAACTATTGCCATAGTGTGATCCCTCATTGAAATGTTTATGAGGGAGTCAGCACACATGGGTGTGTTTCTTTTTGGACCTCGACCTCTCACTAGAGTGCTTAGATATGGTCGATTTATAGTTGAAGTGATTGCAAAGAAATTGTGGTGCCATTTGTTTTAGGCACTTTTTTTCTAAGAGCTTTTTGTGTTTTTTCTCTTTTGTGCTTTTGTGCTTTTGTGCTATTTTTTTTGGTGCACACCCATGTTCACTTGAACACAACCTTGTCATGGTTGTAGGATAGGTGTTTCCTCCCTAAGATGAGTTTTGTTACATCCATGTGGGGCTTTGACCTACCTACAAAGGCTTCCCATGGGATGAGTTTTATTACATCCATCATGGGCTTGGTGGTTAGGCATATGAACAAGCTTTATGTGCATTTGGAAAGCTTGCAAAGAAAATGTCAAAGATTGTAAGTATAGGGAATGGAGATTAAGTTAGCCAAAGGGAGAGTAGGGTATGTACTCCCAAGTAGCTAGGCTAATCAATGTAGCCACTTTGAAATAATGTAGTATCTTACTCTTGTGGTGAAATGCATCCCTGAATGATTCCATCTTAGCTTTTATCCTACAAACACAATAAAGAGAAAACTAGAAAAAAAAACCATTAAGTGAAGTGAAGGAAAAGTCCTATTTGTTTGGGACATTGCCAAGGTGGAAAGTGTTGTGTTTGATATGTCCAATTTCCAAATCAGGAAGGACAATGTAGGTTTTGGCAGTGGCAAGCTGGGAATTTTTAGCGACCCCAGCAGTAATGAGCACTAAAGAGGCTAGGAGTGATGATGATGCAAGTGCTCAAGAATCCCCACCAAAGGCAAGCATCATGAAATATAGCTACAAGGTGAGAAGCCTAATAGCTAAATTCCTTTTTTAAATCTAGTGATGGTGAGATCTGGATGATGGCAGCATTGTGGCTAGGCCACAATAGTGCTGGGACTCCAACAACAGGTGCTAACAGTAAGAGCTATGATAAGAATGATTGGCTGTGATAGCGATAGGTTTGAAAGGTCAGCAAGATGTCAAATGAAATATTTGAAAGATTAGTAAGATGCCAAGGATGATGACACTGCATGTGTCCTAGAGGATTTTTTCTTGGCGATGTGAACTTCATTCTAGAATTGCAACGTCCCACCCCATCTACCTAGGAAGCTTGAAGATGTTCACACTCACTTGTTCACAAGGTTACATGTGTGAGCTAGGAGGCGTTGCACTATGACCCTTGTTTAGGTTCTTGGTAGATCATTGAATGTGCTAGTTTAATGTCCTAGAAGACCTCTATGCTAGTTTAAGGTCCCAACAGACTGTTGTGCTAGTTTAATGTCATAACGAATGGTGGATGGCTAGTTTAAGATCATAGTGGACCATGTTTTGGTGCTAGTCTTATATTATGGCCCAAAGATATGTTGTGCTAGTTTAACATCATAGTGGATGTTCTGTACTAATTTTACATCATAGAAAATGAGTTGTGCTAGTTTATGGTCATAGCAGACTATCTATGCTAGTTCATAGTCATAGCAAACTATCTATGCTACTTTTACATTGTAGCGGACGATTTGCTTACCTTGCTTCATGTCTGGTATAATCCTTCGTGTTAAACATAGTATGGATTTAGGTACAAGTGGTTGATGGGATTCGAGAATTCGTTATCTTCTACGTTAACTAGCTTGAATGCCACATTTTCATAGGCTTTTATGACTACAAAGGGGCCTTCCCAATTGGCTGAGAATTTGCTCATTGGCTCATGAATGGCCTTAAGGACCAGGTCCCCCTTTTTTATTAGTCATTGGTATAGATCGCAATGATGTTTCCACCATTGCTTGTCTTGGTATCATTTGATGTGGACAAGTGTTTGGGCATGCTCCTCCTCTACGAAGTCAAGGTTCAATGATCCTTGACTCATTGTTTTGAGCTTGGTCCATGATATTCAAAAGGATCATTCAAAGTGATGGAACCTAAAATTCAAGAGGTAACACTGCTTCAGATCTATATACAAGACTATATGGATTTTTACTTGTAGCTATCTTTCATGTTGTGCAATATGCCCAAAGCATGTAGAGGATTTTCTCGTGCCATTTCCTCTTGCTACTGCTAAGCATCTTTTTCAAAAGGTTGATGATGACTTTGTTGGTTGCCTCTACTTGATCATTTGCTTGGGGGTAGTATGGTGATAGGAAAGAGTGTTTGATACCCAAATTCTTACAAAAAGCTTTTCTTTCTATGCTACTGAATTGTGGCCTGTTATCATTGACAATAGTCATGGGAAGGCCAAATCGTGTCACTATGTTGTCTAGAATGAAGTGGAAAACCTAATGGGATGTGTGATCTTTCTCAGGGAAATAGCTTCTACCCATTTTGTAAAGTATTCGGTTGTGGTAATAATGAAACTATGCCTTGCAAAAGACTTAGGTATGATGGCTCCTATGATATCTAGTTCCTAATGTTGGAAAGGACATGTGATCTATGTGGTATGTAATTCAATAGGTGAGATGTGTATAAGGTTCTCATGGCATTGAGACACATCACATGTTCTAACCTTGGAAATGCAATCATGTTCCATGCAAGGCCAGTAGTAGCCTAGGCATCTAATTTTTACTACCATAGCCCTGGGAGCTATGTGTCCCCCACATAATCCCTCATGGACTTGATTAAAAAAATTTTGTGCTTCGTCAACACTAATGCAAGCTAGCAATATCCCATCATAAGAGCATTTTCATAGAGTTTTTTCTACTACAAGGACATATTGCCAGGCTCATTTTTGTAGTGCATGCCTTTGGGCGGGTGTCAAGTTGTGTGGGGGTTCACCATGTTGGAGGTATGCTTTAATGTTTTCATACCATTTTTGAATATGCGCTGCACTTACAGATGTGATATGTACCATGTGAATAATAGGATTGACACATTTTACTATCGAAGTGGGCAAGGTAGCAAACAGATGTGATGGCATGCTTACTGCTAATGTGGCTAATGCATACACTATAGTGTTTTCACTATGAGGCAGATGTTGGACGTCTAAGGTTGCAAAATGATTTAGCAAGTGCTTGCCAAAATTGCAGTAAGGTTGTAGATGCTATGCTTTGCAAGCGTATACCTCTATTACTTGGTTAACAACTAGTTGCAAGTCACCTCGAATCGCTAGCCTTTGGAACCCCAACTCCTAGGCTGCTAAGATGCCCCTAAGCAGACCCTCATATTCCACCACATTGTTTGTGCAAAGGAATGTAAAGTGATATGTGAAAGGTTGGATCTCCCTAGAGGGGAATATGAGAACTATAATGGCACTACTACTTTGTGTAGTTGAAGCCCTGTCAAAGTGGAGAATGGCTTCAAAGTTTGTTGGTAGTAGGTTTATGCTATTGACATGTTCATCTGGGAATTCAAGTTCTATCACTACATGGTCATTGATAGGTGAGGCTATAAGTTGCATAGCTATAGCTTAATCTTTTACTGATGGTTGTGCTACATAGTGTAGGTCAAATTCTACAGTTATGGCCTTCCATTGGGCTATCCTATTACTTTTGTATATGTTGGTTGTAATAGCTCAAAGTATGTTATTCTTGCAAATAATGTTTACTTGGCTATGAAATAGGTAATTCCTCCATTTCTTAACTATAAATACTAAAGCAAAATAATTTTTCTCTACTACATTGTATTTAGCTTTATAGGCTATCAAGGCATGACTCAAGTAATAGATAGGGATTTCGGAACCTTCATTCCTCTTTTGGCAAAGCAAGGCAGCGATAGATGTGTCTGATGTGGCAAGGTAAATGTAAAATAGCTTGTCTCTCTATGGAGGGTAAATAGTGGGGAGATGGACAAGTTGTTTCTTTAAGTTATCAAAAGCTTCTTGACATTGGTTGGTCCATTCACAGTTAACACCCTTTTTAAGCAAGTATTCCATTGGATGCAACTTATCAATTAATCTTGCAATAAATCTTCTTATGAATTGAAATCTGCCCTACAGCCCATGCAACTCCTTAAGGTTTGTAGGTGGTGCTAAGTTAACGATAGCTTTAACTTTATCGGGGTCTACATGTATCCCCATTTTCAACACTACAAAGCCTAACATGCATCCAGTTTGGATACCAAAAATATACTTTCTAGGATGGAGACAAAGTTCATGTCTGTGACAATGCTGAAGGACCAAGCTTAGGTCGTTTGCATGGTAAGTAGCCTTTTCAAACTTAATAGCTATATTGTCAATGTAATCATTTAGCTTTTCTAAAAGATAATTACTAAAGATGTAGGTCATCACCCACTGGTATATTGCTCTTGCATTCATTATTCCAAAGGGAATCATTGTGTAGCAAAAGGTTCCGGGTTTATTCGAATTTGGTTGTATCCTGAGAACTCATCCATAATGGATAGTAAGGCATGGCTAGCCATAGTATTAATAAGTTGGTTAATGCTAGGCAATGGGAAGTCATCCTTAATCATCGCTTTGTTCAAATCTTGGAACTCTATACAGATTCGTATACCTACTATTTTCTTTGAAACAACAATGATGTTTGACATCCATTCCAAATAATAAGCCACCAAAATGAACCTAGCCTAGTAGAGTTTAGTGATTTCATTATGTATAGCTAATGTGATCTATGGTTTGATCTTACAGGCTTTTCTTTTGTCGCCTTGACATGTGGGTCTAGTATGATACTGTGTTGTATAATACATGGATCTAAGCCTGACATATCTTCATATGACCATGCACACACTTCGGTGTTATCATCAAGGACTCTAGAGATGCTTTGTTTGACCTCTGACTGTATTAATGAGCTAACCTTTAATGTTCTTTCCTTTCCTTTCGATGTAGTTGCATGGAGTTTGATAAGGGCATCCTCAGTTACATCCCTAACCTCTAAGTCTAAGACTTGGACTAGGTGTTCAGGCTAGTCTAGGGGTATTTTTGAGGATGCTATGAGGGAATTAAGGGAAAAGTCTAATTCTACCAATTCTACATTCAACCATCTTGTAAACCTAGCATGGGGCCCTGTCAGAATTAAGGGCAAATGAAGATCATCATATGAAGCCATTTTTCCAAGTAACCTATGACAACAAGCAAACAAAAAAATTTAAGTGGTACATGTTTAAGACAAAACCATGTAGTGAATATATGCAAAGCAATGATGCAACATTAAAGGGTTTCCAGCTTAGGGTCTTAGTGGACTGCAACTATGCAAACTTTCATGTCAAAAATTACCAGTTTAAGGTCATAGCAAACCATTAATGGGTTTAAAATGTAAAGGGGATGTTAAGATTTCTAGTTTAAGGTCTTAGCAGACTGTAACTATGCCACACTGTAAAAGAAATGAAGTGAAGATTTAGTGCATTTTGGTGCTACGCTGTAGCTACGTGCTATGCTACAGTAGACCCATGCTACATTGTAGGGGATAGGGATGTCTCCTACTATGCTATAGTAGATAGGGGCACTTCATGTCACACTTGGGACGTGGAAAATCCCAAATTACATGTGGAACATGAAACACCCAGGAAAGTGACATGTGTTTTAACCACATTGGCTATAAATAGGGGATTACCCCATGGTAATATTATCACTTTCACTATCAGAGCTAACACCTAGAGCGTAGTGTGGTTAAGCTGAGAGAGAGCATAGCAATCGTAGCGTAGCAGCTGATACAACTGATTTATGAGTAGAACGATGATGCACAAAAGTGAATGTAGGCATCAGGGGCTTGCCAATGTAGACGAAGGGGAGCACACCTTGTGATGTCTTCCCAAGGTGTGTGTTGAGGAATGGCAAGAGGCCCCATCCACCTGGTAAAGTTGCTATGCTACCCTTGTTTACATTGTGTAATTTATCAAGTTAGATTGTTTCTATAGTCACTGTGTCTTGGTTGTTATGGTTGTCACTATTGCTACGCTATGACTATTGTTATTGCCTTGGCTACTACTTTGGTTGCTATGCCATGGCTATTTGCACTTTGACCATAGTGGCCATGGTGATCACTACGCTACAACTGGCACACGGCACTACCCCGACCACCATTGTTGGGAATGGCTGATGCACCATTGTGTAGGTTTCCAGCATAATTCATGTTCAGCATAGCATAGCACCCATGGAGGGAATTCTATTTTGCAAGGTTTCTTAGGTAGCATAGCACATGTTTAGCATAGTGTAGCACATTATATGTTATATTTCATGCAGTAGGATAGGGCTGGGGTAATAGAGACATTGTATGTATTTTCTTTAGGCCATGTTATTTCTGACATTGCAATTATCAAACTTGTGTGTTCGATGGTCACTATGCTATGCCGTTACACTGCTATGCTACTACGTTTGTAGGCCTGCTACACTTGCATACTTGCTATGTTGTTAGAGCCACTACGCTGCTATGCTGGTAGAACTGCTATGTTGGTACGCTTGTTGTAGTGTTGTACCTACTACGTTGTTATGCTTTTTACATTGTTATATTTATCATACTTGCTACTTCGCTACGCTGCACTATGTATGGTCATCATGTTGTGCTACGCATAAAGCAGTTGCCACTCTTACGCAAAGAGTAGCTACTATGCTACACTATGCAGGGTGTATGTGCTACATGTGACACCCTGATATGCTGCATGTAATGTTTGTCCTTGTTTCATTGTGTTAGGGACATACTATTTTGTACTTAGAAAAAGCTTGTATACCAGATGCTACACTACGCTATTTAGTAACTGTCACTTGAGCATTGTATTAATGTTTTGTACTATGTCATGTAGGGTCATGTTGAAATCCATCCTGATTATGCTTAAGGTGGTAGGGGTCTTATGCTACCTTAGTGCATCCATGGCCAATGTCCCCCCTCCCCATGCATGGGTAGGGGATCAGGAAATCTAGTTTTGGGAAGGTGCATGGGAGTTCCTAGAGTTCCTCCTTCACCACTTCAATGTGATAGCGTGGTCACACCTATTGGCCGAGACAACCACTATTCTTGTTGAAACATTGTTGCCTAGGGAAAACCGAGGCATTTTGAAGTTCATGGCTAATGGGTTGATTGAGGGAAAAGGGGTAGAAGGCTCAAATTGGTGTCCAAGAAGCTTAAGATGCTTGTGTTGGATTTGGGCCATGCCCAAATTTAAATGCTATCATCAGTACAACACATTGTTCATTGCTTGTCACATGGGCACATTCTTTCAGAATCCATCTAGCACCATCTACTTTATCAGTAGGTGAGTCTTATGAAGATGTTATAGACATGTTCTATCGTTTATCTTGTATATTCAAAATGGTTATTGTACTTTTCATGTTACCAGGTTTGTGGTTGACAAGGATGATCTTCACGATGACAAGGGGACATTGGCGTTGGCCCAAAAAGTTTTACGAGAGTTCTCTTCTATTGGGAACATATGTGCTAGCATCATAGAACAACTTGGGGCTAATTTTAGAAGCTAGCCAACCAAGTATGCCAAGTTCTATGTGAAATGTGAAGAACTTGGATGGTTGGATGGCAAATTGGCATCCCACCGAGCAATTACTATAGAAGATGTCCTAGTGGAAATCCCTCCATTTCCCACACCATAATTTTTTTTTCATGTGTTCAAGTGATTGATTTTGTTTTTTCTTTTTGTTAACTTTGTTTTTGATTATTGTACTAGCAATCAAATCCCAAGAGGTTGCAGTAATCACCTTCGAACATGATGAAACTAACCTCTTCTTCAAGTACAGGGAGGTGGAAAAGACACAATGTTGGCTATGCAATGGGGCCCCAACCACCCTTTCTCATACTTTTTAGGATGTTGGGCTCATGGATTTATTCTTAATAGTAAATCCAAGCATCCTAGTAGCAGAAATGCTCTCCCTAGTTGATTCTTTTTTTGAAAAGGTTGATTGCTTCCTCACATAGGTTCATAATGTGCGGGTGGTATTTGAGATCACTGACAATATTTTTTCATATCTTTTCAGAATTCCCTCTGATGGTCTACCTATAGGGGATAAGACCAAAAATGTTGTAAACCATTAGGGGGATATAGAAGAATGGCTAGGGACAAGCAAAGACTAAAAGGGGATTTATATGCATAAGGTTAGGCTAGGGGTGGCTCAAAAGGTTTACCCTATCTTCCAGGCCCATGCCTTCCCTAAGCTACTCTCCTAAGGGAAAATTCTTAGAGTAAAGTAGGCTTGGATCATGAGGGATGTGATGGAAGAAGGGATCCACTATAATTGGGCCAAGTACATCTCTAAAGGCTTGTGGGCTGAAATGGTTAAGCTTCGTGAGAAGCTTGATGCTTGTTTCAATGTACACTTCGCCTTCGTCATAGCTTGCCTATGATGGTTCACAGAAATATTGGTGGTCCACAAGAATGGTATCTAGGTGTAGCAATATTGTACCTAGATATCCAAACTATGTATTTTCCAAGAATTCTGCACCACTTGATCCCAAGACCCCCTAGAATCTATTGGGGAGTCTCTTTTGATAACAAAGAAGGATTGGGTGGGATGTCCATTTTGTGCACTAGACAACATTGGAGAGGCACCTCCCACTAACACAGGAAATATGCTAAGGGGGGTGCATCTCATTGTTGAAATAGTAAAATCTAGGTTGCAATGCAAAAAGTCTCATCTCATGGAAGAGCCTCCATGCACTAGTGAGGAAAAGGACAGAAAGTTATGAATCAAGGTCCATAAGATGCAGCCCACAGTTGGTAAGTATGCTTAGTTGTCTTGTTAGTTGTGCCCCCCCCCCCGCCCCCCCCCCCCCCCCCCCCCACCACTTTTGTGTTAGACCAGGTTACTTACTTTAGACATGTTTAATAAAAGAAGAAGAAGACGTTTTGTCCCTTGAAGCAAGGGCCCTGCTGTAGAAGAAGAAGAGGCCCCAACTGTAGAGGAGGAGGCCCCTACCATGGAGGAAGAGGCCCCTGCTACCAATGATCCTTTTTTAGAGTGTTCCCTATCACCTAAAGGGCATATGACAGTTGAAGACGCTGCCACACTCTTGAGTTAGCTAGAGAGGGAAGGGCTACATTTTGATACTAGTGAGTTTGACCATTTTCTTGATAGTGTGTTGATGGGCAATCCCCCCACTCTCACCCCTGAGGTTTTACTGGGTAGGAGCTTTGCACTATCATTTATGTTATTTGTTTGTTTGGCATTCCTCTTCTTTGCTAAGCTAACATTCTTCGTTGTGTAGTGGACACTACTATTCAGGCCCTTGATTCTTCATCTTTGATCCTCCTCTAACCATGGACCGAGACCCTAGAAAAATTTTCCTTTATGAAGGGGGTGACTGATGACATGATCGATTACCTATGGTAGATTGATCATGAAATAGGTGTGTTCATTTTACAATATTCGGCTCTCTAAGTTATTGCATTTTTTTCATCATCTCATATTTAATGCTTTCTCATATGTGATTGATAGCTTTTCATCTTAAGTGGAGCCCCAGATAGGTGGTCGAGGTTGATGTTGTGCCTGAACTCCCACCAGAGGTGATCGAGGTGCGTTGTGATGTATACGAGGAAACAAGCAAATGTGCACTCTACTTGGCATAATCGTTGTGGGAGTGTAGGCATGTCAATGAGGACCTTTAGAAGCTGGTCCAGAAGTTGGAGAAGGAGAAAGCAAGCCAAGTAGTTGAGTTGGAGGATATTTGGTCAAGAAATAAATTTTTGATGGCTCGTGACACCTTCAATGGAAGCTGGCATATGGCTGTAATTGATTATGCAAGATACTAGTTAGCCATACATTGTAAGAATGAGGCCACCTATGAGATTATTGAGCAATGCTTGCAAATGGATTTATTGGCCTAGAAAAATCATGATTGAAAGGACTACAACACCAAAGTTTATGAATGGGGGAAAGCACAGAAGAACCATAACCACATGTACAAAATGGAAGATGCTGCCTATTGTTGGAAATATCGAGATGCTTCCATTGAGTTTCATACTGATAAGTTATTTCTCAATGTGATTGGTGCTGCCAAGGCCTATGAAAAGGTTATGAAATAGGTAGTGGTTAGTGAGTCTCTTGAAAGAGAAATGACCTTACCTTCCAGGGAGACTAGTACTGCCACCTTTTCTCTAGGGCCACCTAGATGGATGACTGTGGAGAAAGGGAAACTTGCAGCAAGTATTGATCTCAGGGAGGAAGATTGGGCCAACCTAACCAAGGAGGAGATTGTACAGCATCTAGTGGTTGGCATGGATAAGATACCCTCCAATATGGATGCGGGCCCATCTCAGGTTAGCCATTCTTTATTGTATCATAGTTTATTTCATGAGAGCCTTATTGTAATTTAATTCATTATTTTGTTTTTTGCTTTATGTAGGATCCAAATGGAGGTGCGAGACCTAGTGGAGTTAGAGATGAAGATGCTAGTGATGACTCATAGTGTGGCAAAAAAAGATTCTATTTTTGTTTCTACATTTTATTATTTTTTTGTAAGAATTATTGTATGGACTCAAATTTGACAAAGAGTAAAAAGTGAAACCAATTATTTCATTTTGTTTTTGTTAATATTTTATGAATGTGCTTGGGCTCTTGTGGCCCTCCTATTCTAGTTTAATAGTTTAAGGCCATTTTGGGCCATTACAATAGTTTAAGGTCATTTCAGGCCTTGCAATAGTTTAAGGCCATTTCGGGCCATGGCAATAGTTTAAGGCCATGTCAGGCCATGGCAATAGTTTAAGGTAATTTTGGGCCATCATAATGTAACTTCCTAGGTTGCTTACTAGTTTTAGGCCTTACAAGGCCATTGTGATAATTTAAGGTCATTCGAGGCCTTGCAAACATTTAGGGCCATTTCAGGCCATTGCTAGTTTTAGGCCATTTTCGGCCATTGCTAGTTTTAGGCCATTTCAAGCCATGTGTAAGGTACTGACAACAAGGGCAATGCAAATAGCAAACTTAATGTAAAACGTAAACTATTCCATTGGAAATATAAAAATTCATTAAAGTGATGTGAAAACATGTTTTAATCATGCAATTGCCTCCTAACCCAACATGGGTTAGGTGAGGCATATGGTCGAGATGCCTTACAATGGTATTCAACTATCTTATCGTCTGCATTTGGAAGGGCAACTCATCCCATGTGGTTTCTTCATTTGAGTTGATGATTTTTGCTTGTTCATTTGTCAAGTGTGGCATTTTAGTTTGAATGGATACTTCATTTTTAGAGATTTCTATCTCTGAACCTTGCTCCATTTCTATGTTGTTTATGGTCCAGGGAGCTACTTCATCACTGTAAATCACTACTTCCCCACCCACATAGGGTAAGTGGATTTCCTAATGTATAGGTAAGGAGACAACTCTTAGTTGGGCTAACCATGATGTTCCCAGGATCTGGTTAAATTTTTGCATCTCCTCCACCACAATAAATACCACGCTTGTGGGGAATTTGTCCCCCACCAAGAATTTGATGAGCATAGTCCCCTTGATGAAAACACACATTCCATTGAAGGACTTAAGGCATGAAGTTGCTGTGGGCTTGATTTGATCTACCAAGCCCAACTTGTCAATGATAGAAAATGATATTATGTTGGTGGCAGCTCTATCATCAATGTGTACCTTGCGAATCTTGTATTGGCCCACCTGAATGATGATGAACATAGGAGTGGTTGTCATTTGACCCTTTTTAGGATCATCCTTAATAGCTTTGTTGTGAAATGTTCACTGGTTTGGCCATGGGGGGAAGCATGACAGTGTGAATGGCTTTCTCTTCAGTTGACATGTTTTTGCTAATAGGAATAGACATCAATATGCGAACAATTGCCTCACAATGCATTATAGAGGTCATTATTAGGTCGTATAAGCTTAGTGTTATATTTTTCTATTTTAAGGCCTATTTAACTTGTGAAAGGGCATTTAGGAAGTTTTTCCCATTGTCTTATTGTTTGATAACTTTCTCTTTATCTATACACCCTAGGAGGTGAATTTCCTGAGGGGGAGTAGATTTAGGTTGAATGCTAAGCTTTCCTGGACTAGAAGATGATAGTTGTCTCTATGTGTTGCTATTGGTAGCTGATGATGAAGAGGCCATAGGAACTGCAAATAAGGGAGTAAGCTTAGGGGAACCTAGTGTAGTACATTCCCTTGCTAGCTTGTCTACTAGATGCTCTTCATGCTTATTTGGATAGGGAGGCTGAGGTGCAGCTCTCATCACTCTATTTTGAGTGGGGGATGGAACTTGCATGTCATGGCACTTTGATGACAAATGGTGCCTGCATTGTTATAGTGGGAGATGGTGTAGTTTTTAGCACAAAAGGTGCAGCAGAAGTCTAGCAAGGGGCCCTAATAATAAAGGGTATTTGTGACATAGTAGTTGTTGGAGATTCAGCATTGCAAGGAGGTACAAAAACCACAAATGATTCCTATTGTGACTCAGTGTTATCATCAATGCCAATGCCATTAATGGTGCAACCTGCATTGTTAGTGTTCAAAGGATCTTTGTAAATTCCCATTGATTGGTTTTTAGGTTGGATGGGACTGCTATCATCTAGGACCAGCTAACCTTGATCGATCATTTATTGAATGTCATCTTTTAATGCTAAGTAATAATCTGTATAATGTCCACATAGTTGATGATAGTCATAGAAATGCTCTAACCTGAAATTCCTAGGAATTGGTGGTTCATTAGGTGTAGCCAAGGAGGGGTTTCGAAGGACTTCACAGTGCCTTCAATGATGTTTGAGGGTCTCCTTTAACATTCATTTATGTTGAATACACCCAGCTCCCAACAATCACTTCAGAAGTTATGAAGGCTTAATCGATAGTGGGGTATACTTTGAATGGTATTTGCACTCAAAGTTTGGCCTTGGCTGAGTTTGCATCATAGGTGTTGACATCAAGGGCTGACCTATGTTGTTGGAGCCAGGTGTGATGTTTGTGGGAGCTTTGGATGTTGTGGCATCCTTTTTGTTATTATTGATGTTGGGCTTGGTCTCATTAGCCATAGTAGCCACTGTGGTTGCCATGGCCTTGCCTTTCTCCTTATCCTTCTTTGTGTGTGCATTTTTGTAGGTCAGTAGGCTAGATCACTACTAGCTTCTGTTGCGTCTTGAATGCTCTTAGTTTGAGCAAATGCTTGGCTAAGGGACCATGGAGCCAAGTGGTATAATTTAGATTGATAAAGTTATTTAGTGCATCCTTGAATATGGCTAGCAAATGGGCCTTAGCAATCAGTTCATGTATTTCATTTAAAGTCACACTCCAATGTTGTATAAATTTTTGCATGGATTCTAGTGGTTCTTGCTTGCCATTCATGAGCTGGTCTAGGATGATCTTTGGTTTCAAGTTGTAGTTAAAGTGGATCACAAATTAACTTAGCAACTCCTCCAAGGTGGAGATAGAAGCGTGCGGGAGTGCACGGTACCAATCTAAGGCTTTTCTTGTTAGAGACATCGCGAAGACACAAATGATGTTGTGAGGCCATGGTTGCAATAGCAATGATTTAGACCTGAATGTTACTAAATGTGCATTTGGGTCACCCTCCCCATTGTATTTTGTAGATTGGGGGAGATGTATCCCATGGGGCAATGTAAGCACAGGAACAATTGGGTTGATAGGATCATCATGGTAAAATTCCATGACCTAAATGATTTCAAAACTAGTGGCTTTGAGTTATTTAATCTCTTCAATGAGGGTCTGGAAGAGTTGGAAAGCTTGGTTGAGATCCGGGGATGTCGTGGATGGTTGTGAGGCCATCAAAGTAGCTATCATTGGTGGCATTGTTGGTGTAGTTTCCAATCTGATCGAGGATGTTGTTGGAATAGCTCCTACTGGTGGCATTGTATGAGTAGCCCACATTCTAGTATGTGGTACCGATGGAGTAGCTACTACTGGTTGTGCCATGGGAGTATTCATCTACCTAGAGGCTAAGGCATCCCACAATCTCATGTTCGGTTGTGCTATGTATTGGACTTGATATGTTTGAGGCTATGTGTACTGTTGCACATGAGATAGTTGAGCTATAAAAAAAAGGAGTTGTTGTTATCCATCATGCAATCAAGGTTGGGCCCACTATTGATGGTGGAATAGGTATAAAGGAGGGGATAGAAATAGGACCTACATGTGGTTGTGATGTAGGCACTATGTGAACGTATGTTAGTGTGGGCACTACAAGGGTCAGGTGCAGGGCATGGACAGACAAGGAGATATGGTCATCGGGAAATGAGGTTGAGGGCCCTACATGCTAATACACTGATGACATTTGATGACTTCCTATCATCAAATGGGATCTATTTTGTGACAGTGTCATGGTAGTAGCAAAGGGGGTAGAAGATAGGTGCTGGTGTGATCAAAGGACAGAAGCAGAAGAGACAATAATGGTGTAGATTGGGCAACCACCTTCAAAGTGGAAGTCCAACTCCTCTTTCCCATCTTGAAAAGGTTCTTCATAGTGGGATGTTGTGTCCTATTCTCTTTCCCTACTTACTTGGACAAGTTGGTTTAGCATTCATTGATATGTCTCTGTCAACAGGATAGTGGTATCGGGAGTAGGGATGAACTCCCTCCTGTTCCAATAGATGAACTTAAAGTTCTATTTCTCTTCAAATTCATGACGGTCCAATGATATATTCACTTGCATTTTTTCACATATAAAATTGTAATTCTCTTCATCTTAAGGTAGATTTTTAGATGATTGATATCATCATCTTAGGGACTATCTTTGTATCAACACTGGGCTGGGTGGTCACTTGGGACCTACCATATTTTGGATAGAGTAGAGTACTTCCAAGCTTAAGGTGGGAACTGCAGTGGTAATAGGATTCATTTTCTATTATGAAAAAGGTACAAATAGAAATGATACATGCAAGAAACTATTTCAAACAATATGTTTTTATTCTAAGTAGTTGTCATTGAAAATTGTAGGAGAGATAGGCTGAAACTGGTGATGAGCCACAATATTGCGTACACAATATTGCATCTTGCCTTGTCTTCTATAAATAAGAGGTGGTGCCCTTTATTCCAAATAGTTATACTTAGACCCTTATCCAAACTCTTACAATTTTACCATTACAGAGTTAGAATAATTTTTGTGTGCCTACAATAGGAGTCATAGAGTGAACGGATCTTCATTCGAGCAAATTATACCTGAGCACACATTTGTGTATGGAAATAAACATAAAAATTATGATAAAATTTGCAGCATATGGACTAAGCTAATTACTAATTAATTATTATTAAATGTTTAACACTTTCCTAGTTAATTAATTTCTCTCTCAACCCTTGATCCTCTTAGTTAAGTACACTCAGTACGATCGCTTTGAGCATGTATGTAGTGCTTTGTAACCCAGTAATGATTAGGGTTTGGTAATCCCAGCAGTGTTGCACTGGTTTAGGATGTGTACGGAAAGTGAGAATGGATACTAGTTACTTAGTTCTCTTTCCCTTTCCCTTATTAGCATAAGACATCAAAAGCATAAAAGTTATAAAAATCATGTACCTTAAGCTTATTTAATCATACAACTGTGACAATACAAGTAAGTTTGGGAAGACAAAAATTGATTAACCCTGAGTGTTCCATTAAGGTGCGTAAGCCCTTAGTCTTTGGAGTTAGACCGGATTGTGCATGAAACGTTCATACTCATATGGTTGAGTGTAGGGGTACCTCGCCACTCATCATTGGCACTGTTGCCTGGGACTTAGTTGTTTGTGTGCTGCGTAGAACATAGGAAATCATCCATATCATTTGAACACTAGAACAAACCCTTAGGGTTAATGAACGGAAGATAAGACAATGGTACATTGCACACCGAACAAGACAAAAATGTATTCTTCTTTGCATAAGAGCATTTCACCACCTAGGACTAACACAAGAGACAGTCTACGACATAATACATGTAATCAAGATCTTCCAGTTCCTCAACAATTTTGGGTGGTATATACTCATCACAATGAGTATGTACCTGATTTCACCTTTAATCTCCACCAAGATGAACAATTGTATTGGAGAGACTTGGAGGGTAACATAGTGTTGCCTCCAGACCAGTCCCTAACATGCTCCTTCATGCTCTCACACAAATAGGCATGCCACTTTTATATGCAGAATACATTGCATGTCATCTTGACATAAGGGACTATCATCCCACAGAAGCACAACATCAACGGGACTTGTGATAGGAGAGTTACCACACATCCTTCAAGGGTAAATGGCCCCATAACGCCCTGCTTATCTTGAGTGAAATTGAGGGTGGTGAACCTATTTCAATAGGTTGCCCACCAAACGATGTTCCCCCTCCTAATGATGGTTAGGAGGTGGTGTATTAGGACCTCCGCTCCATGGTTCACAACCCTAGTTCTGATACCCACGAACCCAAAGTGTTCAACGAGGGAACACAAACACATGATAAGGGCAAAAGTTCTAATCGTAATCACGATCAAGGCCAAGACCATTGAAGAGAAGGTAGAAAACACTCTCATGACGATGGTTCTCCTTCTTCTTCACCTTCATCTTCACATTCATCCTCTCCTTTAATGTTTGGATGTAATCATAAGGAAACCAACCATGAGGATAAAGGAAAATAGAGTGAAAAACATAAACAAGCTAGTCGAGAACAAGGATGAGGGCACTCTAAGGAATCAAGGCATAGAATAAGGAAGATAGGGAAACCATGTAGACACCATAGACACTATGAATGAGATGATCATGAAGAACCCCTACTCACAACTAGAAGCATGCTAGATATAATAGAGGCCGTAAAAGTTCCAATAAGGCACCAAAAGGATAGTAGGATCAAGAGGTTAGACATGAAAAATATCCCACGATTTGAAGGGGGATACAACGCTGATCCTAAAAATCATTTACAAGCATTCCACATCGCATGTGCCTTGCAAAATATAGAAAATGAATGGCAAAGACTGAAGTTGTTCTCTCAAGGATAGTAGTGAAAGAAGTTGAAAGCTGGTACTAGTCCTTAGAACCAGAATCCATTCAAAGGTGGAGTACAATGTTAGAACTATTCAATGATAAGTATCAAACATACTCCTGAGTGTCTAACCTATGAAATAAAATCCAAGGATGGAAGCAATGAAATCATGAACCCTTGGATGTTGGCATGGGCTACTATTATGCATTGTTACATTGTTGCCCTGGCCATGGTTATTCATAGTGGGATCAACTACGCCATCTCATGGATGGACTTAGGCACGAAACAAGAAGAAACCTTGGAACATATGCCGAAGGAAGATTATCAAAGCTTAGGTCTCATCAAATTCATAGATTGTTAGAGTAAGTAGCCAAAGAAGAAGGTGAGCTATGAAATAGGGAAAGTGCAGAGGAATACAACCGAGATCCTTCCCTTTGAAAAAGGGAAGTGAGATTTTGTGAGGAGGAGGAAGAATCACCACTCAAAGAGATGGTGAATAGGAAAACTTTGCCACTCCAAAAGTTAAGAACAGAAGTATTATCAAAGGTAGACCAAATATGGGACTCCTAAATAGTAGGTTAGAAACTATTCTTAAAATTGTAGAGGAGTCTAGGGAGAGTGGTAGTAACCGTGATAAAAAGAAAAAGAGATATGTGAACAATGCACATAACAAGGGTAAGGGTAAAATGGCCATCACTAAAGAGGTTGTGGATTCAGACACAGATAATGATGGTGGATGTGAGATATGCCAATATGACCATCCTAAGGGATGTTGCCTACTCACATATACAAGAGTCTAGGGTGTATGTACTCAATCCATAACTTAACAAATGACAAGCACCCCTACGGTTACCTTATCCCCAAGGTAACCCAAGGTAGTTCCACCAACCTTCAACATATTATCCAAGTGTAACTCTAGCACAACTTGTTGAGCAACATCAATAGTGGAAATATCCACAGTCATGGGGGATTCCACCACCAAGGCAACAATACCCCTACCAACAATCAGATCCATATGGCTACTACATGTAGCATCCAATATCTCCATGTGACTCTTTTGGTCATGTTACACCACAAAACCACTACCAAGCTTGAGAGTATTATAGGACTCCTTTACCTAGGGGAGATAACCCACAGACTTACCATCCTACAAATCCATCTACAACTCTCACACTAATAGCTCCATTACCGCCCACTCTAGCAATGTAGGGGGAACTCCCCACTCAGCTGTAGCAATGCAATGCCATGAGGGATATGAATCCTCAACCCACAGTTGGATCTAATAACCTTATGAAGAAAAGACCTTTCTTCAGAACCAATAGTCTAACCAAGCCATCACAATCACAAGCGGTTGAACCTCTGAACACCTCTCCATCAATTAAGGCTTTAGAGCTCCCTTCAAACCAAACACCAAGATCAATACATACAGTTATGTTAACACATGACATTACTTACTAGTTTAAGGTGGGCCACCTTCTCAGGAGATTCTCTGATCTTAGAAGCCCTCTAATCTATCTCCAAGTCACTGGGAATGAACCATGTAAAGCTCTTCTAGACTTAGGTTTCGGAGTCAACTTAATATCACCAGAGATGTACAAAGCCTAGAACCTACCTCCATTAAGGACAAGTAATATTCACCTGTAGCTGGCCGACTAGTCCATCACTATCCCCTTGGGACTAGTGGAGGACATTGTTACCACTATATGTGGGTGGTCATACCTAGCTAATTTCCTAGTGATACAAGTAAACAATGATAAAGGGGACTTCCCAATAATAATGGGAAGGGCATGGCTAGGTACCATAAATGTGTGCCTAAGAATCCATGATCTTTCCCTAGAAATATCTAAGGAAAATACTTTTGGAAAGATCGAGAAGAAGAAAGTTCCATGCATCACATACAGTGATACAGGGTGCGATTACGTGCAGAAATCATGGTTTGTGCAAAGTTTATCATTACCTACATGAAATTGGTATGCACAAGACATTAATATATGAAAGTTCTGGTATGTAGTAGCCACACAACAAGAATTCACCTAGTGGCTAATAGCTGATTAAGAGAGAAACTCACTAACATACATGGAACTAACTGAGGGAATAGCTTGCGCTCACATCTAAAGCATAAATGCACTGGAGTAAGAGCGTCGCCAACTTCCAAACATTAACCTTGAAAAAATCAATTGGGGGAAGTTGTAAATTCCTAAAAAGTTAAACAAAAATATTAATAAGAGATTACTAGTCAATGTGCAACAAACCAAACACTTCCATGAACTTAGAATGGCTAGTACACATAATACCTCTGAGAAGGGATGAACCTACTCATTATTTCGAATCTCCTCCTTCCAACTCCATCATGGGGGAGATGGCCAACTTTGCTGATCATTTGAGGCCCTCAATTCCTTTTATAAGTTTTGGTTTTATAAATTTCTTTAAATTTTTTTTTTGCAACATCATTTTTACTTTTTCATTTCATTGTGTATTTTTTTGTTTTGTTAGGTTCATCACCTAATAATTGCTCCTAATGGTGGTATGAACTGTATTCTATTGATTGCTAATGTTTGGTTTTTACCTTTGAGTTATAATGTTGATACTAAGGTATGGTTCTTTTGATATAGCAGAAAATGAGTCCATGTCACCCATGCATTCATAAATTTCTATGGTCTCTCTTGGCTTGGAATTGTATGATCCCTTTCTTAATAATGAAACTATTAAAAAATTGGTGAGTGGGCATTTCTCAAACTGAGGAAGGACTCAAGGACTGAAAAGGGTGTGACTTCAAAGGGATTTGATGCATTTGTGCTGGCCATTCTCTTGGGTGCTTGGATGTTTTCTTCTTGAGTTGTCCTTACCATTTTGACATTTCTCCATTATCGAGAAGCTAAGCTAATAAAAATAATAATAAGTCTTTACATGGTATGGTTCTCAAGCAAAAAAAAGTGAGAAATCAAAGCACACCCTTTAGACAAAATAATCATCAGGGCTACAAGCATTGGTTATGGAACTAAAGAAACATGTTCCCTATAACTAAGGCCCTTTCTCACTTCCTACTTTTCCCTTTCTTATTTTCTCAGATTAATGGTGACTCTTTGGTGGAAGCATTCCTATTACTTGAAGTGGATGGATTGACCAAGTGTATTAATGTGAAGTCACTAGATGTGGATTGTTTGAGGCTAGATTTGGAATGGGATCTACTCAGTCACATTAACCATAAATACACAAGGGGTTATATACCACATGGTTCTTGGGACTCCATTCCATTCTCTTCTTTCCATCATTATTTCTCCATTTTCCACCTCATTGCCGATTGTATCAGTAGTCTATATTTTGGTTGATACATTGTTTTCTTTTTGGTAAATTTCTGTGGTTAAGACTTTAACTCTTGCTTTTGAATGACATTTCTAGAGCCTACAGACTCTTTGAATGTGGGTTTGTCAAGGCATAACAGGCATGAGCCTACTTTTGGGAGGATCCATTGGCATTCCTATTTGGTGCATCAGTTAATTTCTTTCCCTTAAACATTTCCACAATCAACATTTGTTTTGTTTTGTTCATTCCCACTTCTGACATCCATTTTATTAGCATTGATGTTGTTTCTTTTTCTCCATCTTTCTTATTTCTTATCTTTCTCCATTCTATCTCTATTGGTAGATCACTCTTAGTCATGGGGGTCCTAGCTGGTCCAATTTTTAAAATTTTCTCCTAACCCCTACACCTTAGGTAGTCACTAGTGTTATATCTCCAGAATCCATATTAAGCATATCACAACTCAGCCAATGGACCTTATAACAAGGCAAGGTATCAACTACATTGTGATTTATTTATCTTTTCTAATATGAGACTGTGTTGTGTGTGTAGATGGCAACCATACAACAATGGACTAGATCTAGAGGAAACACTTAGGATGGACTGGTGCTGGAATAGTTATGCAAGGAACAAGATTGATGGTGTGGTTATGAATGGACAACGAAAGGCATAATCCTTGCATTGGCAAAAACATGCCTTTTTCTTCTCTCTCTCTCTCTTCTCTCTTCTCTCTCAGCTACCAAATAAGGCTGAATGTCAAATGTGCATATTGTTCACTCTTATGGTCATGAACACTAATCTTGCCATGTATTGTAATGTTGATCTGTTCACATGTCACCCCATTCACCAGTAGTATCATTCAAGTTAATAATCTCATACCTTTCCAATATTTTGTAAGGAACTTGAGGACGTGTTTTTATTCAATCATGGGGGTATGCTGACCCACGATATTACATATGCAATATCACATCCACAATATCACATCTTCCACGTGATATCGCATACGCGATATCGCATCCTGCCTCATATTCTATAAATAAGAGATAGCATCCTTTGTTCCAAATAGTTAGACTTAGACCCTTAGCCAAACTCTTGCAGTTTTACCATTCCAAAGTTAGAATAATTTCTGTGTGCCTGCAGTAGGAGTTATAGAGTGAACAAATATTTATTAAAGACAATTGTACCTGAGCACACATTTGTGTATGGAAATAAAGATGAACTTTATGATAAACCTTGTAGCATACGGACTAAGCTAATTAGTAATTAATTCTTATTGAATGTTTAACACTTTCCTAGTTAATTAATTTCTCTCTCAACCCTTGATCCTCTTAGTTAAGTGCAGTCAGTACGATCACTTCGAGCATGTGTGTAGTGCTTGGTAACCTAGTAACGATTAGGGTTTGGTAATCCCAGCAATGTTGCAGTGGTTTAGGATGTGTATGAAAAGTAAGAATGGATACTAGTGTTAGGAAAATTAGAACCTAGTTAATGAATAGTTAATGTAAGTTAGTTACTTAGTTCTCTTTCCCTTTCCCTTATTAGCATAAGACATCAAAAAGATAAAAGTTATAAAAATCATGTACCTCAAGCTTACTTAACCATACACCTATGACAATACAAGTAAGTTTGGGAAGATAATGATTAATTAACTCTGAGTGTTACCTTAAGCCACGTAAGCACTTAGTACTTGGAGTTCGACCAAATCACACGTGAAACACTCATATTCGTATGGTTGCATGTAGGGGTACCTCACCAATCATCAATTGGGTATGCTTGGAAGTGTTGGAAACTAGTTTCCTTCACTGTTACATTTGCTATGCTAAGTAGGGCTACTACGTTGATAGGGTTGCTACATTGTAGAGGACGTAAGCAGCGTAACATAGTGAACAATGTATCATGATGGATAGCATAGCACAATAGAGGGTGTGATGTAGTAGGCAATGTAACATAGTAAATGGTGCAACATAGTAGGTAGTGTAACATAGTAGATAGTTTTGGGGATTTCATCCCACGAGGTCCCAAAGGAACCATCAACCGGGGTCGATATGTACCAACTAATGGGTAGACATCCACAAGGGTGTCACGACTACACTAGTTGGATGCTAGTAGTGGGGTACGAAATGCATGCAGGACTACCCGTGAAGCAAAGAAGGAACACAATGGTTTAGGCCATCTTTCTAGTGCCAAAAGCTATTACATCTAATTATTGAGCATACAGCCTAGTCCTAGATCCATGTGAGGGCCATGCTAGAGAAAAGAAACAAAAATGGGATGCCTTGAATGGTCTAGTCGATCAGACAAGGACTTATGCGGTGTACAATAACCTTTCGTAAATGATGGTTTTAAAGATGTTACATGTGGAGATTAAAGTGAAGGAAATGTAGCATATGGAATAGTTAAAGAATAATAGAATATGTGACTAAGCAATAAATGTAAATAGATACACAATGATACAAAATTTATGTGATAAAAAAATGAAAGAAAAGCTTGGGTGAGATGGTGCATTGCCCCAAAATCAAGGGATTTGATCTTTGCTTGATTGAAGAAGGTGTACAACTGATGTGCAGTGTGGATAGGCATAGCTTATAATGTAATGGTATGGTCACAACTCCTTGATTTTTGCCAATGGCCTACTAATAGGAACTAATGAGTTGGTGCTTGCTGGGCTAAGAGAGATCCAGGAAGTGCTACTACTAGAATTTGCTATTTGTTAACCTTCTACTTGCAGTCTTTTTACCAGAGCCAATTGCTAGAAATCCAAATGCCAAATTTCAATCTCCAATCATAAGAAAGCCAAGTTCAAAAGCCAACCTTTGAAGCCAACCCATTTGAACATTGTTCGCTGGGGTATTTATAGAGCCAAGACTAGGAGAGAGACATGGTTTAGATGCCACATGTCCTAGGTCCCATGTAGCCTAAATTGTAAATGTGCAATACTAGTATGTAGTGCTATGTTGTAGTGTTACGTTGGTGTGCTATGCTACAGTGTAATGAGGCTAGACATGAAACCTGCTAAGCTATGACCATACCATTTAGACTGCATGTGCCAAAATCTAGGGAACTACCATGTTTTTACAGAAAATGCCAATGTCAAATGCAAAGTGGAGCCTACACTCTAAGACTACATTTTCCTTGCTCTAGTGAGTAGGGTCAAGCATAGGGACAACTCTAGGAATCAACAAGGGGTGCAAAATAAAGAAAAATACTAATCATGTCTATCAAAGAGATGTCGGAGTAGAAATGATCATCACCAATGAGTTCTAGAGTTGCTGGAGACATCTTGAGGCCTCTACGTGAGTGTTAAGCTATCTATGCTACCTAGTGTAGCAACATAGCTTGAATGTTGACATGCTACACTGTGCTACACTATGTAGCATAGTGCAGCGTAGTAGCTAGTTTTGAGATAGAGCTTGCCCAAAATCTAAAAATACCCCTTTGAGGCCTAGCTAGGCAGGCAACTTTAGCAATTGGCAACCCTATTCTTCATGTTGAAAGCACCTACGACCTAAGGACTTCATTCTTGGGATACTTTTAGGCTTTGTGTCCTTGCTACATTGTGCTACACTATGCAGCATAGCATACCATGGCAGCTAGTGTGACATGAATCCTAGCTTAACCTGCAATGCTTTGTCAAGAAACTTTGCTTGGAACCCAGGGCTGAAATGGGAAAGGCAATCTTGGAGGTTGGAGCATGGTGAAGTGAAAACCTTTTGCTAGGGAAACTTGATGGAGGACCTTCATGCGTTCTAACCCCACTATGTTGTATAGTGTAGCATAGCATAGCATCCAGTATAACTTGAATTCTGACTCACTTTGCAAAAATTTTATTGTAGGATGTTGATCATGTCCTAGAGTGGTAGTATAAGAATTTTAGATGGTCTAGGCATGGGCAATTATGTTTACTTCATCAAAGCAATCTAAGTGGAAGTATTGCCACACTAAAACCATGCTACGCCGTGTAGTGTAGCACAGTGTAGCACTCAAATGAAGATGATTTTCGATGAAATTTGCCACATTCTCCTATCTCATGTTGGTCCTGCTTAAAGGATGAAGCGGAGCAGGTGTCCTGGAGGGTTAAATCATTGTCAACTTCATCTTTGGTGCCTGATCAGTTTTCACATGGCTTGCTACACTATGCAACGTAGTGTAGCATAGCAGGTCTCGTAGTTAGAAAACTTGCCGAACTGTTTAGTCCATCCTAAACACTTTCAAAAACTCCTAGCATGGTCCCTAAGTAGACTGTCAACCAATTCATGTGTCAAGCTAGGCAAGCTAGAGGGTGTAGCAAGCCTATCAGCTTGAGAGATAGAAAATTTTCTAGATTGCACGGTCTACCCCTAGTGCCTCTTTCATGCAAACGTGCCTCATGGCTAGGTGTTGCGTTGACTATGCTATAGAGGATGGCAGGAAACCTTGAAGGTGGCTTCACAAGAAGTAGGACTTCTTGGGTGCCATTTTGTCTTCATGGTCTAGTGTGACACCGTGGTTGTAAAGATCCTTGCCCAAATTTCAGGACTGTGCTAAATCATCAGAGTCCCAAAATTGATGGTGTTTCAATAGGTTACTACAACTACTAGCGCAAGTGGATGCCAGAATGTGGTGTAGCATCTAGAATAATGATTGGTATAGTTACCAATGGCCCATGCCACTAATGCCTAGGTGCACCCCTTACACCACCTCATCCTGCCCTCTATACCTTTGTGAAATAATGAAAAACTAATGGAAATAAAAATAAAAGGTGTAAAAGAAAACTTGTCTAGGCTCCACAGGAACCACATTCTACTCCTTCCTAGCACTACTAGCCTTACTACCATGTCTCTTGGTAGGATCCACCCACTTCATTACCATGTGCATCCTTCCTCTTCTCCTAACATGGTATCATCTCATCCATAAGTAGTAATAAGTTTCAAGCTCTCTCCTCTTCCAAGCTCTAAAAGTATAAACTACCAAAACTATTATCTTTTGCTTCATAACTTTATTTCTCATACCCTCTCACTTTTCCTCTTTGTTTTCTTATCTTTTCCTTCATTGATACAAGATCATGAGTCCATTACATTGGTCTCCAGAACTTGGGTACCACAAGCCTAAAACTTTCTATGAACATCCTGATTTTGCTACGAGCCTAGCCTACATTACTTATGTTTCCCCTGCATACTCTCAATTACTAAAGTATACATAAAAGCTAATTTAAAAAGCTTTAAAATATAAAAATATTTCTAATTTTTCCCTTCTCATGACTCAAAAAATTTTCTAACTCTCCCTAGGTCTAACTTGTAAATTTACTTATAAATTATTCTAACTTTGTGATTCTTATACTCTTCCTTATATAACTCTCATTTTACCTTGTTCTTGTAAGCCATGAACCCTACCATCTTCTATTGGCTATGCAAATCCCTTATCTTTAATGGGCCCCATGGTTACATTACCAAGTCTAACAATGAGGACTTAATTTAGCTATCTTCCTTTGACTCCTTAGATCCCTTAAACACTATTATCATAACACTAAACATCATCAAGAAAGACTTAATCCCTTATTCCAACCTTTCCTTCTAGATCCCAAGCTTATCCTAACTAATGACCTCCTCATAGAACCCACTATCACTAATCACTAAAATGAAGAAAAGATCCTTCAACTAGGGGTAAACTTGTCCAACAATATTAAGAAATCCATCCTTGTGGAAGGCTTAAAACTTGTCAAAAAATGACTTGAAAAATCAAACTTGACCTAGCCTTGGCCATCAAATATGAAATCACAAAACTTTACAACATAGGTTTCATATGCCCCATAAACTACTTGGACTAAGTATCCAATAAAGTAGTTGTTTCTAAGAAAAACTATGTCATTGTAATCTACTTAGATTTTGTGATCTCTATAGGGTGACATGACTTCCCACTACTCAACATTAAACAAATTATAGATAAAATGATAGTTCATGCTTTACTTAGTTTTATGGATGGATTTTTAGGATATAAGCAAATCCAAATCAATCCCAAGAATTAACATTTCACAACTTTTATAACCCTATGAGGAACCTTCTCGTACATAAAGATGTCCTTTGGACTTAAAAATGTCAAAGCAATAAATCAATGTGTTATGACCTTCATATTTAGTAACAAGGTATTCAAAACTATCAATGATTATGTTAATGATCTATCTATCAAGTCTATTATAGTCACTAATCACGCCACTAATTTAGAAATATTCTTATCCTAATGCAATGAGTACAACCACTAAATTAACTTTAAAAAGCTAGGAGAAATGCTAGGATTTCTAGTTTCAACTAATCCTATTAGAGTAGACCGTAATAAAGTTTTTATTAATATTAGAATTCCTAGTATTAGACAATATACCTCTTACCACCTAAGTACCTAAAAGACATGCACATCCTACAAGGTAGACTCAAATCCAATCATCATTTCTTATGTAATCTACGTAACCAATTTCATCCACTTTCTCATCTTTTTAAGAATAAACTACTATTAACCAGGACTTAAAGTGTTAAGAGGTCTTTGATGCAATTAAGCATACTCACTAATCTTCCAATTTTTTATCCACCTTAATTTAATCAATCATTTCTATTTCACTAAATATAATTATTACATTGCATTTATGCTTTGTTAATGACATGAAAATGATGTAAATATTTGTATCTACTACATCTCTCATCCTTTTTCTAATTATGAAACACACTACACAAACATAGAAAAATCTTACTTAGGCCTTATCTTTGCTCGTAAGAAATGGAGACACTACTTACTAGGGATAAATGTTCATGTGATCTATCAACATAATGTGTTATGATCTATTGCTACCAAACCCTATGATAATATCTACATGGCCAAATTAAAAAAACTTCTCATTAAGTTTGATTTAACCTACCTTGCCAAACACTCTATCAAAGGCTAGGCCATAGTGGATCTCATTACATCAACCCTACTATTAAAATCTTTGAAAATCGAGTGACATCATAATAATCCTTCTTTCAACTACAACATTAACATATGAGAATTTTGATTTGGATGCTCATACAACTCAAGGTTTTATGCAACTTTTGTTCTTCATCATTAAGATATGGATCCTATCTAAAAAACTTATAACGTTAATTTTTCATGCACTAACAATGTTACCAAATACAAGGATTTTAATCAAGATTTTCTCTTAGCACTTCAAATAGTAATTAATAGGTTTTTCATCCATGGTGATTCTCAGTTAGTCATACACCAAGTTAATAATGAATACACTTGTAAGGCTAAATACCTTTAGTCTTATCTTGACTTACCTAAAAATCTAGTTTCTCAATTTAATGAATGGTTACTCATGCATCTACATCACTCGAAAAGCATTCTTGCTAATATTTTAGATCCATTTTCTCTTGTTGTTAATCCTATTTTTTAAAAAAATATCATTTAACTTATTCAACATAAGAAACACTGATAACTCTCATAGATATACAACGTAGAGGCTTGGTTAACTTACAAGAAGTTGAATAATACCAAAACATCATACAATACCTATAATTTGGAGAAACTCCCAGACATTTGTCAAGATCAAAAATTTTCTCTATAAATGTTCCAAGCATTTTTCTATTATTGAGCCTAGTATTTTATGTTGTATTTCTACATCATGCATTCTTCTATGTTGTCTAAGTCATGACAAAGCTTAAATAGTCCTAGAACAGGGACATTCAAGTATATGTAGTGTTTACTTGGGCTCATGATCTTTGGTAGCTCATATTATTTCAATCAATTATTGATGGCATATGATGTTTAGAGATGCATAAATGATAGTTAAGATTTTTGATACATATCATCATGCTCCACTTATTTATGTTCCATTACAATAGCTTAGGACTTCTAAAATTATGTGGCCCTTCTAAAAGTAGGGGCTAGATCTCATGGATTCCATCAATTGTTCCTCATCCACTAGTCACTAGTTCATCCTAATAGTTATAGAATATTTTATCAAAAGGGTTGAGGTTATTCTCTTAAAATTTTCAACCTTTAAGTATATCTATCCTTTCATCTTAGATCATAAAATCACCTACTTTGGTATTTCCTTCACATCTTCACTAATAATGGATCTTAATTCAAGAGCAAAACAACTAGCTAAATTTTATGATAAATACTAAATCATCCAATCATTCTTAACCCAATGTAATCCCCAATCTAATGGTTAAGCTAAGTCAACCAATAAATTCCTTATCTACCTACTTAAAACCATGGTTGAAAATTCCAATGCAATTGGTGTATCCTATTATTTCATGTCCTTCCAGTCTAACAAACCACCTTTAAAATTGAAACTAGATAAATCTCATTCATGCTTATCTATGGATTGGAAGCAATGATTCTATTGGAGTTGGATGTATTCTCGCTTCAATTATTTTTGAACAATTGGATATTAGATGATGAAAAATGACAACATGAACTATGTTAAGCTAGATATCCTAGAAGAAAATTATAAGCAAGTAGCAATCAAGATTCAAAATTATCAAAAGATTATGTGTCATTACCGTGAAAATCATGTTAGACTAAGAAAAATCAAAGAAGATGATCTTATCCTAAAGCATTTTCCTAATTTCAAAACTTCTAAAAGCTCCATAAACTGGTAAGGTTTCTTTATCATTTTTAAAATCCTTAACAATGAAGCATATTATTTGGCAAACTTGAATAGAAGTCATTATCCAAATCTTGTAAAGAGAGCTTACTTAAAATAATACTATATTTAAGGTATATATATCAATTTTACTCTAACCCTTTCACTTACTTTATCTATGTTTTATTGATTTAATTTTTATTTCCTCCCTATCTTGTTCTTCCTTCCTTTCTCTCTTTCTTTCTATTTTATGTTTCTTTCTTGTATCTCACTTGTGCAATTTCATTTATTTCCCCTAATCTCTACTAATATTTCCTTTTATTAGCACACAATGGTAAGGATATTTATCAAAAATCTACCTCATGCAAAGAGTAATGAGTATTCTATTATTTCTACTTCATTTGAGTGTGTGTTGAGTTTAAATGGGATAGTAAGAAAATTTATCAATTTATCAACATCAATAATCATCAGAGTATAGGACCTAGCCATGCCCCACTTCTATGGCATAGAAACTCATCTTGGTGTATAAGTGATATGCCTTATTTCTCCCTTAATTTTATTATTTTCTAATTTTGTATCTCTATATTTTATCTTCCCTCTCTCATGTTTCTCTTTTCTTCCTTAAGTCTCCTTCCTATCTCATTTCATTTTCTTTAATTAACATATCAATAAGGATTAAGTCCTTCTATTCTATTCTAAGAATTTGTTGATAGCATTAGTGGAATAAGGTATGAACATCATCAATAGCATGTTTATGAGTGGCAAGGTACCCCTACACTCAACCATATGAATACGAGCATCTCACATGCGATCTGGTCGAACTCCAAGGACTAAGTGCTTACGTGCCCTAATGGAACACTTAAGGTTAATTAATCATTGTCTTCCAAAAATTACTTGTATTATCACCGCTGTATGGTTAAGCAAGCTTGAGGTATGTGATTTTTATGTTTTTTATCTTTTTAACACCTATGCTGAGAGGGAAAGGTGAAGAGAACTAATGGACTAACTTTCATTAACTATTCACTAACTAAGTTCTAATTGTCCTAGCACCAGTATCCATTCCCACTTGTCGTACACACCCTAAACCAATACAATGCTTCTGGGATTACCAAACGCTACTCATTACTAGGTTACCAAGCATTACACACATGCTTGAAGTGGTCGTACTGAATGCACTTAACTAAGAGAGCCAAGGGTTGAGAGAGATTAATTATCTAAGAAATCATTTAAATATTTAACAATAATTAAATCCCATTTAGCTTAGTCCACATGCTGCAAGGTTTATCAAAAAGTTTGTCTTTATTTCCGTACACAAATGTGTGCTCAAGTACAATTTGCTTAAATAAAGAACCGTTCACTTTGAGACTCCTATTGCGGATACATGGAAATTATTCTAACTCTGGAATGGTAAAAATGCTATAGTTTGGCTAAAGTTCTAGATCTATATTATTGAAGAAGGGAAAGCTGCCTCTTATTTATAGAACTTGTGACACGCCATGATATTGTGGCTCATCATACCCCCATGACTAAATGAAAACTCGTCCTCGAGTTCCTTACAAAATATTGGGAAGGTATGGGATTATTGACTTGAATGATACTAATGGTTAATGGGGTGATATGTGAATGGATCATCATTACAATACATGACAAAATCAGTGTTTAGGACAACAAGGGTGAACACTATACACATTTAACATCCATCCTTATTTGGTAGCTAAGAGAGAAGAGAGAAGAGAGAGAGAAAAAAAAAGAAATCTATTGCTGCCAATGCCAGGACTGCGCCTTTCATTTTCCATCCATAAGTGCACCATCAATCTTATTCCTTGAATAACTACTTCAGCATTGATCCATTCCAAGTGTTCTTTCTAGATCTAATCCATTGTATGACTTCCATCTACGCACACAACCCAGTCTTATATTAGCAAGGATAAATGAATAACAATGCAGTTGATACCTTGCTTTAGAATAAGGTCCATTAGCTGAGTTGTGATATGGCTGATGTGGATTCTAGAGATGTAATACTAGTGACTACCCAAGGTGTGGGGGTTAGGAGAAAATCGAAAAAATTGGACCAGGACCCCCATGACTAAGAGCGAACCTCTGGTAGCGAGAGAATCGAGAAAAAGAATAAGGAATAAGGAAGATGGGGTAAAAGAAACAATGGCCACACCAATAAAATGGATGTCAGAGATGGAAATGAATAAAATAAAAGTTGATTGTAAGAATGTTTAAGGAAAAGAAATTAACTGATGTATCAAATAAGAATGTCAATGGGTCCTCCCAAAGCAAGCTCATGCCCTTAATGCCCTGACATTACCACATTCAAAGCATCCTTAGGCTCTGGAAATGTCATTTGGAAGCAAGAGTTAAAGTCTTAACCATAAGAGTTTACCAAAAAGAAAACAATGCATCAACCAAAATATAGACTACTGATACAACCGCCAATGAGGTGAACAATGGAGAAAGAACGATGGAAAGAAGAGAATGGAATGGATTTTCAAGAACAAGGTGATGTATAGCCCCTTGTGTATTAATGGTTAATGTGACTTAGTAGATCTCATTCCAAATCTAGCCTCAAACAATCCACATCCACTGATTTCGCATCAATACATTCGACCAATCCATGCACCTGAAGTAACATGAGAAGGAGAAAAGTAGGAAGTGAGAAGGGCCTTAGTTAGAGGGAACATGTTTATTTGATTCCATAACTAGTGCTTGTAGCCCAAATGATTATTTTATCTAAGAGATGTGCTTTTAATTCTCACTATTTTTTTTATGTGAGAGAACCACATCATGCAAAGACTTATTATTTTTATTTTTATTCGCTCAACTTCCCG
Organism: Gnetum montanum; assembly: GCA_015680685.1. NCBI lineage: Eukaryota > Viridiplantae > Streptophyta > Gnetopsida > Gnetales > Gnetaceae > Gnetum > Gnetum montanum. Next base: position 726,129 of record MNCI01005798.1, read on the forward strand.
ATAATAGGGCAAGATCAGAATGGTAAGAAAACTCAAGAAGAAAACATCTAAGCACCCAAGAGAATGGCGAACACAAATGCATCAAGTCCCCTTGAAGTCACACCCTTTTCAGTCCTTGAGTCCTTCCTTATTTTGAGAAATGCCCAGTCGCCGGTTCATTGATAGTTCTTATTATTTAAGAAAAGGGTCTGTATAGTTCCAAGCCAAGAGAGACAATAGAAATTCATGGATGCATGGATGATGTGGACTCATTTCTTATTATATCAAAATAACCATACCTTAGTATCAATATCATAACTTAAAGGTAAAAACCAAACATTAGCAACCAATATAATACAATTCATACCATCATTATGAGCACTTATTGGGTGATGAACCTAACAAAATGGATAAACACACACACATAAAAATAAAAGAAAATGTATGAACAATGTTGCAAAAAAAAACAAGAAAAGTTAAAGAAATTTGTAAAAAAAAAAACTTAAAAAGAAACTGAGGGCCTCAATTGATCAGCATAGATGGCCATCTCCCCCATGACTGAGTTGAAAGGGAGAGATCTGAAATAATAAGTGAGGTTGTCCTCTCTCAGATTTATTATGTGCACCAGCTATTCTAAGCTCATGGAAGGGTTTGGTTTATTGCACATTGACCAATAATCTCTTATCGAGGCTTTTAGGTTTGTATATGGTCATGGCTCCTGAGGGAAAGGTTGTATGAATGATGTAAGGCCCTTCCCACAATGTTTGAAATTTTGTGCATTGTGGCACATGTGTGGGATTCTAGTAGAGGACCTTATCTCCTAGTTGATACTTAACCTTTGAATTTTTAAGTCATGAAATTACTTGTTATGTGCCTTGTGCAACTCATTTGATGACAAGACAACCAATCGGTTTTCGTCTAGCACGTTTAGAGTTTTCAATCTTTATCTTTGTGCTATATTAAGGTCAAGGTGGAGGTTACACACCATGGATAGTGTATGAAGCTCAGTTTGAATTGGAAGCTCTGGAAGTTTCTCGTATACTAACTCGTAGGGAGAATAGCCTATAGGAAGTTTCCAAGTGGAGCGGTATGCCTAGAGAGCATCATTCAATTTAGTGCTCCAATCTCACCTATATTTGCTAATTGTCCTTGTTAATATTCTAGTAATCTCTAGGTTGGTGACCTCGGCTTGGCCATTATCTTGGAGGTGATAAGGTGTAGTCAATTTATGCTCAACCCCTAAGCATTGCATCAATTTTTGAAAGGTTGCACCCATGAAGTGTGTTCCATTATTCAAGATAAGTGCACGTGGCATACCAAACCTATTTATGACTTGTTGTTGCACAAATTGTGCAGCTATAGATGATGTACAGTCTATAACAATAGCTGTAGATGATGTACAATTTGTAATAGCAGCTGGTTCAACCCATTTTGTTAGATAGTCCACAGCAAAAATGATGTAAGCTTTTCCATTGGACATTGGTGTAATGGGCCTCATAAAGTCTATTCCCCAAATTTCGAAGGGTTCTAAAGGTTGAATCCATTATTGCGGATCCTCCATTTAAGTAGTCATTCCCCCATCATGTTGACAACACTTTCAAGATTGGACAATTGATGGGCATCCCAAAATAATGTTGGCCAATAATATCCTGCAGGCAAGATCTTAATAGTTATTCATCTCCCTGCATAGTGACCCCTACAAGGGCCCTCATGAGCATCTTGAAGAACTCTTAGTTGGTCCACATCGGGCACACACCATCAAACCAAGCCATTAGGACAAACTTTGTAAAGTTGTCTATTGATCTCCATGAAGTACTTGGCCCTGTGAAGAAACTATTATTTCTTCCTAAAGTCCAGCTCATGTGGTGTTTGTTGGGGAAGGATATAGGTGAGAATGATACTATACAAATTTGTTTCCATGGGTTGGTTATTCAATACATCGACAAAGAGGGCTTCATCAAGAAAATGATCAGATACAACATATTCATCCTCTTTTCTGTCCTAGTGCAACCAAGATAAATGATCTACAACTACGTTCTCAGTGCCCTTTCATTCAATCATCATTAGATCGAACTCTTGTAGGATTACCATCCATTGTATAATATGAGGGCTAACCATTGGCTTGTTCATAAGGAACCTGATTACACTATGATCTATATGAATGTACACTTTGTAGCCTAACACAGTGCCTAAACTTGTCCAATGCAAACACTACAACCATTAATTTTTTTCTGTAGTTGTGTAGTTAAGTTGTGCACTGGCGATACTCTTACTTGCATAGTGGATGTAATAAGGATGTTTTTGGTCATCTAACTATGTATGTACAACTCCTAAGGCATAATTGGATGCGTCAATCATTATATGGAATGGTCTAGACGAATCAGGGGCTTGTAGAATGGGAGTTTCCACAAGCCTTTATTTCATAGTTTGGAATGCTCATTCACATTCCCTGGTCCATTCGAATGGTGCATCCTTCTTCGTCAATTCTACCAATAGTTTGGAAATCTTGGAGAAGTTCTCAATGAATCTCTTATAATAGCCAATGTATCCAAGGAATGATCAAATGTCTTTGACAGTTTCCGGTTGTTTGGTGATTCCTTCGATAACCCTAACTTTGTCTAGGTCTACCTCTATAGCAACCGAAAACGTCGATGGCTGGAAAACATTGAGAGGTCATTGTTTAGAAAATCTTAACCCTAAATCCATGTGAGGGCTGTGCTAGATAAAAATGGAAATGAGGTGCTCGAAATGGTCTGGTCGATCAGATAGGGACTTAATCGATGTCTCTAAACCTTTTGCAAATGTTTGATTTGAAAATAATTCTTATAACGTAAAATAATAATTTTTTAATGTGAGGGAACGAAAAAGATGTAAAATGCAATGACAATTAGGAAAACAAAGTAAACTGGAATTAAGAAAATGCACCACTTCAAGGTTATGGCTTTACTTTGTCAAAATGTATACAATCGGTTGTGCAACATTGGGAAGCACAGAGATCCCAAGAGTAACCAAGACGTTCAAAGCAAGCTGACAATGTGCTTGAACATGGGCTCAAGAGCCAAAAATGCAAAAAAAATCTATGAGAATAACAAAATTAGTGTGAAATAGAGGGGGTTTGTTTTGCTAACCGCTAACAGGATTCGGTAACTGCTCAGGTTTGCCAACTTTTGTAACATAAATTCTTGCCAACTGCTTAAATTTGCCAACCCTTTGCTAATTTGCCAACTAGATGCTCAAGTTTGCTTACAAAATGCCAACTAAATTTTTGCTAACACTTGGCAACTAAGATTTTCCAACTACTACTTAAATTTACTCATGAATTCGAACTTGCCAACCCTTTGAGCATTGCTCATCATGGTATTTATAGGGCTAGGAGCATGCGAGAAATGCGGTTTGGATGCCATGTGTCTTGGACCCATAAGATGTTGACATGTCCATGCTACATGAACATGCAAAGCTGATTGACGAGCCTACCACATTGTAATTACGCTATCAGAACATGGAGATGTGTGCCAATGATGGAAACAAGAAGTGAGGTGCATTAATGTAGCATACCTTCCTACTATGATGGGCTATGTTGTGAGGCGTAGCATGTTGGGGTAGCATAGAAACTTGCTATGCTATGCTACACTATGTAGCGTAGCATAGTGTAGCCACCAATTTGAAGAAGAAATTTGCATTGGTGTTAACTACATATCCTAGAAACTTTTGAAGTGTTCTAATTGGCTCTGCATGTTTGCTATGCTATGCTATATTGTGTAGCATAGCATAGCAAACATGCAGAACCATTGTGTAGCATAGCATAGCATAAAAGCTGGCCTTAACTGTGAAAATGTTGAAAATATGCAAACTTTGTTCTTTTCAATGTGAAGCCCCTAAACTTACTGATCCTACATTTTGAGATGCCTTTTGTCATTCTTGCATACTTGCTACGATGTGCTACACTATGTAGCGTAGCATAGTGTAGTAGCCAACATAGCCTACTCTTTGCTAACTTCATCACTTTCTAGTGGAAGGAGCCTTGTTGAAGGACTTGGAGTCAAGTGAGGCAACTGGTCTTTAAGGACAGAGGTTCTTACCAAGTGAAATTGAATTCACTAAGTAAGCTAGGCCTTTGTGTATTGCTTTTGCTACACTGTGCTACACTACGTAGTGTAGCATAGTGTAGCACTTTGTCTTGCAACAGTTCATTGTTAATTTTCTGAACAACTTTTCTCCAAGGCCTACATAGCATAGTGCAGAAAATTTCTATACTAGAAAACTTGCTAGAGTATTTTGCTCATCCTGAGCACCGTCGACAACTCCACGCATCACTTTTGGGTAGGCTAGAGGGTCCGTTAAGCCTGTCAACATTGGGAGTAGAAAATTTGCTGAATTGGATAGTCTGCACTTAGAGTATCCACTTCCTACCAAATGGTCATGATGCTAAACTTTTGGAAATCCTTGCCTAAATTCTGAAACCCTAGTGGCACCAAAGGGTTCCAAAGTTTTAGGGTGTTTCATTGGCCCCTCTTTATCGACGTCTGTAGGATGGACCTAAGAGACACTGACAAAGAATACGAAACACCTTGAAAGACAAGATGCTAACATCGCTCTTCAGTGATCACCAAGATATCACTCAGTTGGACTTGAGAGTGTTGCATTAGTCATGAAGGGAAGAAGGGAAAAGCTAAACATGGGGAGGAGGCTCAAGAAAATGGCAAAGATGAAACTTAGTTGAATCCCTCATCAGAGTGCTTGTAAGGGAGTTATTTGTGTGGTCAACTCTTCTTTCGCTGATCTTAGACCTCTCGTTGGAATGCTGGGAGAGGGTGATTGCGAAACAACTTATGTGCCATTTTTTAGACACATTTTTGTTTTGTTTTTCTTTTTTTTTTTTTTGCATGAGCTTTGCTCTTTTACACTTTTTCCTTTTGTTGTCCTGTCGTTTACATTTGGAAATAACCTTGTCATTGTAGGATAGCTATTTCTTCCCTAGGATGAGTTGTGTTACATTCACATGGAGCATTAGCCTGCCTACAGATGCTTCCCATGCAGCAAGCTATGTTATGCGCATCATGGACTTTGCAGTTGAGCATATGGGAGGGCCTTACAAGTATCAAGAAAAGCTGGTAAAAGAGGTGAGTAAGTGGGTTGTAAGTGCAAGGAATGAGGTAAAGGAGGTAGAGGGGAAGGGTAGGATATGCACTTCCAAGTAGCAAAGCTAATCAAGATGGACATCTTGGGATGATGTAGCATCTTTCTTTCATGATGAAGCACACCTCCGACTAGCATCCATCTGGTACACATCCTGCAAACACAATAGAAAAAAACCAAGAGAAACAACCATGATGCAAAACAAAGGCAAAGTTCCTACTTATTGCACAAACCAGGAAGGCCAGCAATGGCTTTTGTAGCATCAACGTGAAGAGGTTGGCATCGAAGATGCCAGGAGTTGTTGTGAATGCAGATGCTCAAGAATACCTACTAAAGGCATGCATTCTTAGTTCAACTGTGAGATTGGCTACCTAACAACTAAACGTATTTTGAGTTTAGGCACTGGAAGGGGCCAGAGAGTAGCAATACTGTGGCTAGGCCACAATACTACTAGAACTCCAGCAGCAGGCACTGACCAGGGAAGCTACTGCCAGAGTGACAGGCCATGGGGGCAATAGGTCCAAAGGGTCAGTGGGATGTCATACAACATCTCTGAAGGATCACCAAGATGCCAAGAGTAGCGACATTGCATATGTTCTAGAGGGTGTTATCTTGGTATCGTGAACTACATTTTGGAACTGCAACATCCCACCCCATGTTGGCATAGCACACGTTCGCTTGCTTCATGAGTCATGATGCATGTAGGGAACATGCCGTGAACCTAGTTTAAGGTCTTGGTAGATCATGTTATGCTACTTTAAGGTCCTACTAGACCATGGTGCTAGTTTAAGGTCCTAGTAGACTGTTGTGCTAGTTTATCATCATAGTGGATGGTGGACAAGCTAGTTTAAGATCTTAGCAGACCATCTATGCCAGTTTATAGTCATAGCAAACTATCTATGCTAGTTTAATGTCATAGCAGATGTTCACTGAATCTTTTCCAATTTTACGTCGTAGTGGACGATTTCTTATCTACTTCATGCATCAGATGTAGTATAGCTTGAGGTATGAGGAATTCATTAGATTTGCAAACTCATTGTTGTTCATGTCTGCCAGCTTGAAGGCCCCATTTCCAAAGGCTTTGGTGAGCACGTATGGACCTTTCCAGTTTGCTAAGAATTTGTTCATATGCTCATGGACAGCCTTAAGAATGAGGTCTCCCTTCTGTATTGGCTATTGATGTGGATTTGCTTGATGTTTTTTCCATTACTTGTTCTAATAATTCTCTATGTGACCCAGTGTGTGTGCACGCTCACTTCTATTGAGTCAAGGTCGATGATCCTAGACTTGTTGTTTTGGGCTTTGCTCACAACATTTGATAGGATCATCGAGAGTGATGGTACCTGCAGCTCGAGTGGTAACACTAATTCAAATCCATAAACAAGACTATAAGGTGTCTTACTTGTCACAATCCTGCATGTTGTTTTGTAAGCCCACAACACATAGAGGATTCGCTCATGCCATTGTCTCTTACTGTTGTTAAGAATTTTCTTTAGCAAGTTGATGATGGACTTGTTTGTGGACTCTACTTGTCCATTCACCTATGGGTAGTATGATGAGGATAACCATTGCCTGATGCCAGGATTGTTGTAGAAGGTTTAGGTTTTTGCACTGCTAAATTATGGCCCATTATCAGTCACAATAGCCATGGAAAGCCCAAACCTTGTCATGATGTTCTCCAAGATGAAGTGGCAAACCTACTGAGATGTAGTCTTCCTTAGGGAGATAGCCTCCACCCACTTAGTAAAATACTCGGTGGCAGTGATGATGAAGCTATGCCCTGTGGAGGACTTAGGCATGATAGGTCCTATGAGGTCTAGTCCCCATCACTAGAAAGGCCACGTAATCTATATCAGATGTATGAGATTTGCGTATCTTTGGCACGTATCACATGTCTTGAATTTGGCTAGGAAATCATGCTCCATGTGAGGCTAGTAGTACCCTAGACATCTGATTTTTATAGTCATAGTCCTAGGTGCTATGTGTCTACCACATAGGCCTTCGTGCACTTCATTAATTACTTTCTCCACTTGCTCCTCATTTATGCATGCTAGCAATATCCCATCATAGGAGAATTTGTAGAGGGTGTTATCTCCCATGAGCACATATTACCAAGCATGCTTATGAATTGCATCTCTCTGGGAAGATGTTAATCCACTTGGGGGCTCACCATGTTGCAAGTAGGCTTTAATGTTGGAGTACCACTACTGGGCATTCACAGTGCTAACAGAAGCTACGTGTCCCACTAGAGTGATAGGCTCTGTACACTTGGTAATCAAATTTGGCAAACTTGCAAACAAGTGTGATGGAATATTTAACGCTAGGGTGGCCAAGGCGTCTAGTACAGTGTTTTCATTGCATGGAACGTGTTGCACATCCGTAGTTGTAAACTATTTGAGAAAAGATTTTTCTAGGTCACAATAGGATTGTAGGTGCATAGCTTTGTAGGCATAGACATCAGTGATTTGATTCACAACTAGTTGTGAATCTCTACAAATCATCGAGTGTTGTATGCTTAATGCTTGGGCTGCTAAGAGGCCCCTGAGTAACCCCTCATACTCTACCACATTGTTTGTACAAGGGAAAAAATGATAAGAAAAAGGATGCATCTCCCTAGTGGGGAGGATAATTAAGGTAGCTACACTACCCCCTGAAACACCACAAAATTTTGGCCTAGCACTTTTAGACAAGAATCAAACTAAGTCATGCTACTTCCCAACATGAGTACAGCATGACCAAACTTGAGAGCCTCCAAAATAGCATGAAATGACATATAATGGAGTGATAAATGGAGCAAGAAAGGTCCCCCCAGGGCCCATAGGCGACTACACCAACTTTCACCATCTAGAATCAAAAGTTTCGGGCTCAAAATTCTTGGTTTTGACTAAGTATAATTTGGCTACATTATCAGACACTACTCAGCGTAAGGCTCAACGTCACCAACTTTTGGAGCCCCTAAACTAAGTAAAAACAAGCCAAAATCAATCCCAAGGACCCCCCATGACCTTCACCAAGGTCTTTAGTAGCTCCCATCCTCTAGAAAATCAAGATTTGGGCCTCAAATATGCCACTTTGACTTGGTGATGCTGGGGTTATTTTTCAAACGCTGCTCAGCGTAAGGCTCAGTGTCACCAACTTTTGGAGCCTAGAAACTAAGTCAAAATAGGACAAAATCAAGTACAGGGACCCCCATGACCTTCACTAAGGTCCCCAATAGCTCCCATCCTCTAGAAAATCAATATTTTGGCCTCCAATATGCCACTTTGACTTGTAGATGCTGCAGTTATTTTTCAAACGCTGCTCAGCGTAAGGCTCAGTGTCACCAACCAAAATAGAGTCAAAATAGCCTCCGAATGAGCTAAAATGTGACAAAAAGAACCCTCATGCCCCATGGCATGCATATCCACTTTGAAAATGGGTCTCACAGGTCAGAAATGGGTTCAAAATGCACTATTTTCAGGTCATTCGCCGTTAGTCATGCTCACATGCTTCCAGCAGCATAAGGATCAACGTCACCAAGCAAAATAGAGCCAAAAAAGCCTTCTAATGAGCTCAAAATTGACAAGAAACACCCTCTAGACCTTAGGCATGTACATACACTCTGAAAAATGGGTCTCATAAGTCAAAAATGGGCTCAAAATGCACTATTTTTAGGTCATTTTTTGTCAATCACGCTGACATGCTTCTAGCAGCGTAAGGATTAGCATCACCAATCAAAATAGAGCCAAAAAGGCCTTCAAATGAGCTCAAACTTGACAAGAAGTATCCTCTGGCCCTTAGGCATGTAGATCCACTCTAAAAATAGGTCTCATAGGTCAAAAATGGGTTCAAATGCATTATTTTTAGGTCATTTGCCGTCAGTCATGTTGACATTCTTCCAGCAGCGTAAGGATTAGCATCACCAACCAAAACGGAGCCAAAATAGCCTCTGAATGAGCTCAAACTTGACACGAAGTACCCTATTGACCTTAGGCATGTAGATCCACTTCAAAAATAGGTCTCCTAGGTCAAAAATGGGCTCAAAATGCATCATAAAAATTGGACACGTTGATGGTCACGCTGACACCCTAGGACGATGGTCACGCTGATACCCTGGGACGATGGTCACGCTGACACCCTAGGATGATGGTCAGGCTGATACTCTAGGATGATGGTCACATTGAAACCTTGGGATGATGTTCATGTTGACATCTTGGGACATTGGATGCTAGATGTTGATGCCAGCATAGATCTGTAGATCTGGAGGCTAGACATCCAGATTCACTCTTGTACTTTAACATTCTTTGTACATTTTGCATTTTTTAGCATATCAAGCTCTTACAATGTGGACTACACACATTAGCGTAACGGATCTTGGTCACACTACACACTATACATTGTAACATTTCATGCATCCAGTCAATGCACACACCTGTCACCCGATTTGAAGTTTTCTCACCCCATAGCCACTAATCTTCTCCCAGATTCGAATCTCGCACCTAAAATCCTATAAATCTCCTATTTTTCCACTAGATTGGGGTTTGAAAAATTTGAATCTGACACACTTAAGAAATCTGGACATCAATCTCATACATTGGGCTTCATATAGACTTGGATGTTGTACACCTGCAAACCAAAACCTGCATCTTCCTAGCATTTGCTCTCATCCATTGGGCCTAAACGTCTACCTTGCAACCACTCAGCAACTACATTCTAACTAGTGCACATTTTAATTGCTTATCAATAAAAACAGTTTGCATTATTGCCTAGATTCTTGTAGTTTACATTATTTTTCTAGTTCACATTTTTCCTATTTTCATTGTTTAAACATTTTACATTTGTTTCCATTTGTTTACATTTATTATTTACATTTGTTTAAGTATAACCCAATGCATCACAATTGTGTACGTTCGGGGAAGTCCTCATTTGATCCATGTGCAGACCATTCAAGGCACTCTACCTCCATTGATTTCTAGCTTGCCCTCAAGAAAAGGTAGGGGTCTTACTGTTTCATCTGTAGATCTCTCAGTGTCTGTTCATTCCAGCCTCTCACCGATGATTTTGGATGGTACAGTAAAATGGCGCTAGAAGGAGGGAAATTTCTTTGTTAGATCCACCTCTTAGCATCCTAGATCTAGCATTCACATCTTGCTATCATTGTTAGCATTCTTACGCTACCTTATTTCCAGCATTCAGGCACTATTTCTTGCTGATAAATTTTGTTATCTAGTCCAGAAAATGTGCCTTAGCTTCAGATGCTGCATTTTACTCACGCTACAGTTGAAACGTGGTTGTACATTGTTCAACACTTAGCCATATTTTCTCTCTTCAACACATGCTGCAGTTGCTCACGCTACAGTTGCTAATGCTACAATTTCTCACGTTGTAGTTTACTCACGCTGCAATTTACTCATGCTACAGTTTACTCATGCTACAGTTTACTCATGCTGCCATTTTTTCATGTTTCAATTTTCTCATGTTGTACCCAGTTTACTCACGCTGTAGTTTTACACTTAGAAATTTTTTTTTTTCACACTATAGTTTTACACTTGGAAAATTTTTTCCTCATGCTGTAGTTTGCTCATGCTGAAGTTTACTCATGCTATAGTTTTCTCATGCTGCATTTTACACTTAGAAGAAAATTTTTTGCTCACGTTGCAGTTTTACACTTAGAAACATTTTTGCTCACGCTGCAGTTTTACACTTAGAAACGTTTTTGCTCACGCTACAGTTTTACACTTAGAAACTTCTTTGCACATGCTTCCAGGTTCTTACGTTGGATACTTAGAAAATTTTTTTGCACACGCTGCACACTCAGCCCTAACCATACGCTACACATGCTGCACACTTGGCCCAAAACACACTCGATACTTGTTAGCTAGCCCGTACGCTACCCCGTCACACATCACTATGGAGTCATCTCAGAACTCTAACGCACGCACCTTCATAATCCTCACACAGAATAGGAGGCAAAATGAAATTTCGAGCACATATACATGGGAGGTCATGAATTTGTCCCCTCTGTATATGACATCATCCCCCTTTCTGAGCCCCAGCACTGACTCATCTCCCAGCTTCTTATGGCAAGTAGCCAAAACTCACGATGACCCACTGAGGAGCCCCAAAACCAAGACAAGGAAGATGACTTTTCGGCACAATCTGAACATGAGGATTTGTATTACACCCTCACTCCCCATGCCTACGTGAACCCATCATTCCACCCTTGCATGGGACAGACAGTCGCTCACCAAGTGTCAACGAGCACCCAAGCACCGATATCTCGATAGAGATTACCCACATCCACCTCCACCCAGTACATACCGCACATGCAAACATGGGGCCCCTTTCATCACTTCAACTTTGCACATCCAGGGTGCCACTTCATAGTTTGTGGCTAGGAAAGGAACCATACCCCTTTTTCAACAACCCACTCACTTCAACGTGCCACACCCCACAACTCTGAACGTTGCTCCATAGCATCAAATGACAACCCAACAATCTCCCCAACCAACTAATATGCCTACCACTCAAGAGTGGGCAAAAGCAAAACAATGGATGCAAGCATTAACTAACAAGGTAAAGCATCTCAAAACCGCTAACACCGAAGCAGTTAAAGTACTGGACTTCTACCACGATGATCCAATTAACACTTCAGTGCCACTATTAGCTTTACCCAAGGGAATCACACTGCTCCAGTTAACCAAGTACAATGGGAAGGGAGATCCAAATGCTCACTTAGTCATGTTTTGATCAAAAACTCTATTGCTTCAAGCTTGGCCCCATGCAATCTTACGCATGTTCGCTATGTCCTTAATGGGTGTAGCCTTGGACTGGTACCGAGCCCTACCATGTAACTCCATATCCTCTCTTGAGGATCTATTACACCAATTCATTACCAAGTTTAAGTACAATCTGAAGCCTGAAGCAACACTAGACACTCTGATACAGGTGAAACAAGAACCACTTTAGCCTGTGCAAAAGTTCATCCAAAAATGGAGTGTAGCCCTTAATGAACTTCATGAGCCCATCCCTGAAACGTATTTGCTTACAATTCTGAAAGGAGCTGTGAATGACTTTGTTAAGTTAAAACTATACTACCTAAGGACTCAAACATTGAGCCAAGCCTTCACGTAGATCAAGAACATTGAACAAGTTGCACAAACCAGAAATGATCCCACCTATGTACGACTTGGTCATGCAATCATCGGCTCATTGTGAAGCCTTAGCACAAACATTAACGTCCATTCTTATTACAAAGGACATCCCTACTAACATGGAATCCATCCGTGCAATGATTTCACAACATACACCATAAGGACTGGGTTCAAACACCTTAGCCTTCTGCGACGATGCAGTTAAAGTCAACCCCAAACAAGGGGAGGTCACAATAGCACCATTGTCAATTAGCATAGGTGTTGGGCAATGTGCCATTCACAGAGTGCACGTTGATGATGGCGTGGCAACAAACATAGTTCTATACTCCATCATGGACAAACTAGGCATGGTAGATGAGATCATGTCAATAGAAACCACATGTCTAAAATCCTTCAAAAGATCACGTGTCACAGTCAAGGGCATGATTAACCTAGCATTCGTGGTAGGTGAACAATTCCCCACCAGTGTAGAGTTCACTGTCATAGAAGAGATGCCCAGTTTCAACATGATTCTTCGTAGACCTTGGCTAGCACGACAACGAGCCATTTCCTCATCGATACATCAAGAAATCTACCTTCCATACGAAGGTGGAAAAGTCATTATACATGGCGAAAACACTCCCTTTCAAGTTGACCACAACATAGACATGTCACAGATCTTGAAAGAGGAGACTCTTGATGCAACACACACAGCAACAAACACAACACCTAGAGCCAAAACACCTAGACGAGTGGCAACCAATACAGTATTTAGAGCTAAAACGCCTGAACGAGTGGTGAAAACCATAAGCCTCCCAGTGGAGCCTAAGCCTAAAATGCTTCCAAAACCACATCCGGTTAGGAGACAACCACTCAATTAAAGCACCCCTAAGGCCAAAAACAAGCTGGATCTCCACACACTCTTCACATTCTTTCATGGTGCATATGTCACATTCATTTGTATTATACTAGCTTATGCATTCTCTCATGGCCCGAAAAGGCTTTAAACTAAATTGTGGCCCTAAAAGGCCTTAAACTACCACCTTTTCACATTGTTTTCTTTTTACTTGTGCATTTCAATTCATGTTTTCTACAGTTTCTATTTAACATTATTTTCTCTAGTTTCTTTTGTTTACAAGATCATACAAACGCACACGCATGCATCCACATTGACAGTCCTGGCATCATGACTTAAAACTGATACCAAATACCATCCTAGGTTAAACTACTACTCATCTGAAATGATGTTAAAATACCACCATGATAGGACGTCCACAGAGAGGTCCTGGCATCATGACCTAAAACTAATACCACAAATTATCTAGAATGACAATAAACTACCACACTCTTATCTGACAGAGTCTGCTAAGACTATAAACTAGTTCGCCTCTCCATATTCTGCCATGACTATAAACTAGCATTGCACTATCTGCTACGATGCTAAACTGGCAACATCCAATGAGTTATGATGTAAAACTAATCCACAACAGTCCACTAAGACTATAAACTAGCAACTTCCTTGCTGGCCTACTAATCTATTGCTATAATCAAATGACATGTCATCATCAACTTGCTCAATGAATTCATCACATGGACTCTGATAACATTGCTGCTGCTCAATTTTGTTTGCCTACGGTTGCACATGGTGTCTCCATCCCATCGGTTTCATCCATGTTTAATGTGTTAAGCTAACTCATTCACTTGTGGTTTTCTTGTCTTCTTGGAGTTTTGTTTGCAGGATGACACCCAGAGGTGTTCGTACATGGATGCACTTCATCACGGCAATGAGATACCACATTCTTCCTGATGCACGTAACTAGGTTAATCAAACCATTTACAAGTACATTCCTGATTCCCTAACATGTTCTCTCTACCCTGTTTAGTTATATTTCCTAGATACATCCTAGTCATCCCAAAACTCTAAGCACATGGTTGCACACTGTAACTCTTCAAGTACTTGCAACACACAACGCAACACATGAAACAGATACAAGTACATGAGCACGAGTATAACATTGAAAGAGAGCTCTTTCCACAAAAAAATGCTCTTCCAAAAAGAAAAAAACAAATAAAAAAAAGAAAAAAATACAAAAAATCAAAGAGCAAAATCCATTAGAAGACCCTTGGCACTTCCCATACAAGTTCCATGCGGGAAGGTACTTTTCTTGGAAGAAAACACTCGTGTCTCAAACAATCATTTTGCATCCCGCTGCATGGCTTTGGCTGTTGGACAACAAGTTCCCTTTGACACTCAAAAAGGATCACGTTTCTCTAAAGAATGCACCACCACACCATGTGGCTTTGGTTGTGACAATAAGTTCTCTTAAATAGGATACAAGAGTCTCATTCCTCCAAAGGATGCACATCTCATGCCTTGGTCCCAAGTCTGCTAGATACTGGCTATTGACAAGGACCAACATGATGTGTTCACACAAGAGCATTTCCCTTCCCAAAATTAAAAAAAATCATCCCTTCATCAATCCCCAATCCCATAGTAACAAATCTTCTCCCTATACATCTCAAAACCTCGTTTCCCAATCCCATGTATTTCTAAACATGGTGCGATGACATCTGGCCAAGTGCCACAGAGAAATGCTTGATACCAAGTTTCTTGTGGTATTTTGTACTTCTTTTTCCATGAATCTTGGGTAGATTCCTCCAGGTTTCAATAAATAGGGGCCAATGAAACACCACAAAATTTTTTCCTAGCACTTTTAGACAAGAATCAAGCTAAGTCATGTTGCTGCCCAACATGAGTACAACATGACCAAATGTGAGAGCCTCCAAAATGGCATAAAATGACATATAATGGAGAATGAAATGGAGCAAGCAAGGTTCCCCTAGGGCCCATAGGTGACTGCACCAACTTTTGGCATCCAAAATCAAAATTTTCAGCTCAAAATGCTTGGTTTTGGCTAAGTATAATTTGGCTAAATTTTCAGATGCTGCTCAGCGTAAGGCTCAGCGTCACCAACTTTTGGAGCCCCAAAACTAAGTCAAAACAAGCTTAAATAAAGAACAAGGACCCCCCATGACCATCACCAAGGTCCCTAGTAGCTTCCAAGCTCTAGAAAATTAATATTTGGGCCTCAAATATGCCACTTTGACTTGGTGACACTGGGGTTATTTTTTAGACGCTGCTCAGCGTAAGGCTCAGTGTCACCAACTTTTGGAGCCCTGAAATTGAGTCAAAATAGGCCAAAATCAAGAAAAATGATCACCCATGACCTTAAACAAGGTCCCTAGTAGCTCCTAGCTTCTAGAAAAGCAATATTTGGGCCTCAAATATGCCACTTTGTCTTGGAGACGCTGCAGTTATTTTTCAGACGCTACTTAGCGTAAGGCTCAGCATCACTAACAAAAATAGAGAAAAAAAAGCCTCCGAATGAGCTCAAACTTGACACAAAGAACCCTCATGACCCATGCAATTTAGATACACTATGAAAATGGGTCTCATAGGTTAAAAATGGGTTTAAAATGCACTATTTTTATGTCATTATCCATTAGTCACGCTGACATGCTTCCAGCAGCGTAAGGATCAACATCACCAACCAAAACAAAGTTAAAATAGCCGCTAAATGAGCTCAAAATCAACAAGTAGCACCATTTTAACCTTAGGAATGTAGATCCACTCTAAAAATTAGTTTCTTAGGTCAATAATGGGTTCAAAATGCACTATTTGTAGGTCATTTGTCGTCAATCATGCTAACATGCTTCCAGCAGCGTAAGGATCAATGTCACCAACCAAAACAGAGCCAAAAAAGCTTCTAAATGAGCTCAAACTTGACATGAAGCATCCTCTAGACCTTAGGCATATAGATCCACTTCAAAAATGGGTCTCCTAGGTCAAAAATTGGCTCAAAATGTATCATAAATATTGGACACGTTGATGGTCACACTAACACCCTATGATGATGGTCACGCTAACACCCTAGGACGATGGTCACGCTAACACCCTGGGATGATGGTCACGCTGACACCCTAGGATGCTGGATACCAAACATTGATGCCAACATAGATCTACAGATCCAAAGGCTAGACATCCAGATCCACTCTGGTACTTTAACATTCTTTGTACATTTTACATTTTTCAATGTATCAAGCTCCTACGCTGTGGACTACACATATCAGTGTAAGAGATCTTGGTCACACTGCACACTATACATTGTATCATTTCATGCATCTGGTCAACGCACACACTTTTCACCTAATCCAAAGTTTTCTCACCCCGCAGCCACTAATCTTCTCGTAGATTCGAATCTTACACCTAAAATCCTATAAATCTCCTATTTTTCCACTAGATCGAGGTTCGAAAAATTTGAATCTAACACACTTAAGAAATCTGGGCATCAATCTCATATGCTAGGCTTCATATAGATTTGGACGCTATAGACCTACAATCCAAAACCTGCATCTTCCTAGCATCTGCTCTCATGCATCAGGGCTAACTATCCGCCTTGCGACCACTCTGCAACTACGTTCTGACCGATGCACATTTTAACTATTTATCAATACAAACTGTTTGCATTATTGCCCAGATTCTTGCAATTTACATTATTTTTCCTATTCACTTTTTTTCTATTTTCATTATTTAAATAGTTTACATTTGTTTGCATTTAGTATTTGCATTTATTTACATATAACCCAACGCATCGTAATTGTGTATGTTCGGGGAAGTCCTCATTTGATCCGTGTGCGGACCATTCAAGGCACTTTGCCTCTATTGATTTTTAGCTTGCCCTCAGGTGAAGGCAAGGTCTTACTATTTCATCCGTAGATCTCTCAGTGTTCATTCATTCTAGCCTCTCACCGACAATTTTGGACAGTACACCCCCTTGCATGGTCAAGGCACCGTCAAAATGTAAAGTAACCTCAATATGTGGTGGGATGGCGTTGATAGTGCTAAGGTGCTCATCTAGGAATTTAGGATCTATGATTGCCCGATCATCGACAAGTGAGGTCGTGGGTTGTGTTGCTATTTCTTGACCTTTCTTTGATGATTGGCTCACATAATGAAAATTGAATTCCACTATTATCACTTTCCATTGGGCTATCCTACTACTTTCGTATAGATTTTTTATGATAGCCCGGAGTATGTTGCTTTTACAAATAATGTTCATTTTGCTACAAAATAGGTAGTGTCTCCACTTTTTCAATGCAAACACTAAGGCAAGGCATTTTCTCTCCACCTCATTGTATTTCTCTTCATATGCTATCAGTGCATGACTTAGGTAGTACATTGGTATCTCAGAATCGTCATCCGATTTCTAACATAACAGTGTTGTGATAGATGTGTCTTAGGTGGCAAGATAGATAAAGAAAGGCTTATCCCTCTATGGTGGGTAAACAATTAGGAGGTTCAAAAGGTCTTCCTTTAGATCATTGAAGGCTTGTTGGCATTGCGTCATCCATTAAAAGTTAACCCCTCTCTTTAGAAGATGTTGCATAGGGTGTAACTTGTCAGTCAAGTTTGCTATAAACCTTCGGATGAACTGTACTCTACCCTACAACCCACGTAGTTCTTTCAGGTTTGTAGGAGGTGCCAGATTAATGATGGCTTTAACTTTTTCAAGGTCCACTCATATTCCATCCTCTGATACTACAAACCCTAACATGCATCTGGTTCTCACCCTGAAGACAAAATTTTTAGGATTGAGGCATAAATCGTGCATTTGACAATACTTGAAGACTACACCTAGATCATTGGGATGATTAGCGACTTTTTTATATTTCACCGCTATATCATCCATGTAGTCATTGAGTGTTTCTAGGATGTAGTCGCTAAAGATGTAAGTCATGGCTTTCTGGTAGGTTTCTCCAGCATTCTTAAGCCACAAAGGCATCATAGTGTAATAAAAGGTATCCCATGGGGTCATGAAGGTTGTTGTTAATTGATGCTTTGGGTTAATGCGAATTTGGTTGTAGCCGGTGAAACCATCCATGAAAAATAACAGAGCATGACCAACCATAGTATCGATAAGATGAGCGATACTCAGAAGTGGGAAATTATCCTTAATTATTGCCTTATTTAGATCTTGGATGTCTATACAAATTCATATTCCTCCCATTTTCTTAGAAACTACAATGATGCTAGACACCCATTCTAAGTAATCAACTGCCTGGATGAAACCAGCTTGGTAGAACTTGGTGATTTCATCTCGTATAGCTAGTGTGCTCTCTAGTTTAACCTTGCAAGCCTTCTATTTAACTGCTTTCTATTGGCAATCGTTTGGGACACGACTGCCAACGAGTGTCCTCGAACAAGATTTAGGTGCCTGCTAGTCTCTGGCAACACCAAGGCCCAGATACCTCCAAATAAACTCAGTAGTTAATGTGAGTATATGTGTGTGTTGTTGTGGCGTGCGGTTGTGAAAAATGAAACGATTGCGTTATGTGCAAACTATAGATGACTTATCTTAAAGAGATTCAACCAAATTTGCCAAGTACTATGAGTTGTTGAGAGTTCCTATTTTGTTCAATTGTCTAGTCTACGCGGTCCTTATAATACCTACTTGTAACAAATAAAATTTTGCAAAAACATTTGAGCACAACTCTATGAATCTACTTCTAATTTTTCCCAGAGAAAGAGATAGTTCCACAAGAAAACTAGAAATAGAGCAAGATTCAATGGAAATAGACAGAAAAGAAAAGCAGATTTGTGTAGACCTCAAATATTTAAACAAGGTAAAATGACACGAGTAAATACTTCGCAATAAAGCTATCCCAAATTAAATATCTATGAATTGTTCAAACTTCCAAGACTCAAATATGCAATTTCTTCAAGAAAATCCTACTATGCTACCAGAAAATTGCTGCATAAACTATCACGTACGAGACTCCATTTTGGCTAGATAACGGACGTCAACAATTGCATTCAACAGAACCTTAAAAAGACTTGACAATTTCTAATTGAAATACCACGGATATTCACTTTAAAGATAAAAAGAAGCTATTCTGGTCCCATCAAAATACCAATGATTTTCTGAACCCTCTTAACTACTGAATTGTTCAACGGTATGGCTACAAGTAGAGGCTCTCTAACAACAATCCCAATAGCAATTCTTATATGTTGCACAATAACAAAATTTACTACTAAAATGATTTTAATGCTTTTAAACACAAGCGCTTCTATGGCAAAATTTTAATAGAAATTTCTATCGGGAAATAGGAACAGTAAGAGCGATCTAAAAATCTCAAAATTACTTTCCAACGATGATACTATCTAAACCACTAGCTAAACAATTTAAACAAACAAAAATAAAACATAACTCACAGGACTATGACAAAGAGGCTGAAATCTTTTCTTTAGCAAGTCATCTTACAAGAAATCTTTCACACTTTCTTTGTACAAATGCTCTTCTCCCAAGACTCAAAGTGTGTCTCCAAGTGAGAGCCCAAGTATTTCAAAGTGTGATCCCAATGTCTTCTCCCCAAACTGTGATGTCTTCCTTCCGAAAAAAAAAAATCCTCTCTCCAAAAAACAAATCCCCCATTTGAGACCCCATGTCTTCCCTTTTAAAGGGTTCAAAGGTGGTTACATTCCAAAATATCCTAGCTAACTTTTCTCCCGAATAAGGAGGTTACAACTTACCCATCTAGTTAGGAGGATGTTATGTAGTTAGGAAGTTAGGAAGTTATACATAAAATTAGGAGAAATTTATGCTAACATTAATATTTGTAAATATTATAAATTATAAATATTAAATGTAATGTGATATTACAAATATTATAAATATTTTAACATCAATATTGCAAATATTTTTATGAGTAGTAACTTATATATATAATAATGTTTAAAAATAATGTTTTAAGACTTGGAATAATTAAATTAAAGGCAAGTTTTTAAACTAGGGCTTTACACTATAGGTATTTAATGGTTATTATATATATATTGATTAATTTGTTAGATATTTAAACCATCGATGCTTTCGTAAAGTTATAAACAAGTGGTAGTAATAAGATAATTTTACATACACCTTGGTGTAAATGTGAGTGAAAGTGGCAGAGTTAATGGCTAAAAATAAATCTTCTTCGTCTTCCCTGGTAAATTGCACAGATAATCAGCAATAGTTCCAGAAGAGCGGGCATAATCGGCTGGTTCATTTTCTCTTTTCTTATCTTTGTGCAAAATTGGTAAGAACTGACACATGCTCTAACCCATTCCTGGTGCTAACTCCTATGATTATGGTTTGCTGGACACAGCCATGTTGCCAGAGTTAACATAAAACATTGACCCTAACCTCTTCTTGTTTCTATAACCTATGTCATGCTGATATCCCAAATCTGAATTTCTTGCTTGTCGTATATAAAATATGTTTGTTATGGAAATATCCAAGAAAGCAGCAAACAAGAACAGATCGATAACACGGGCCTTTCTAGTGGTTACTGGTGCTTATGATTGCCATTTACAAACAAGATGCACAGGTACATCATTTTTGGGACAGCACACGGTAGCATCATCAGATTGGCCCCTGCATGTAGATCCAAGATCCAGATGTGTGGCTCCACGTAGCAAAAGTCATGCTGCTTGTGCAGGTCGCGATCAAAGAAGAAGCAGATGCATCCGCTGTTGGCTGTTATGTTGTATATGTGGCCTTGGATTACTAGATCACCCCTACGTGTTATGCAAGTGTCTTCTGTAAATGCATCAGTTTAACCTGCCCACTCAATGTGCCGATGAGATGATCTTGTTGGCGTAAATTGTTGCAGAAGGACAAGAGCATGATTTTGATTTTAGTCAGAAAGAAATACTAGTCTTGGTTGCGACTAGTGCTCTTCGTTTGCTTGGAGTCCAACATCAATGTTTGACGTACATGGCCACCGCAACACCAAATTTACGAACAGAGGCTCTAGCAGCAGTACCTCAAAACCATACACATACCCCTTCTCTATGGATTTCCAAAAATAGAATTTTAGTAGATACAAATTTTTGAGATACTGATTGTAGTCTGTCTACTATTAAAAATAAATTTCAGCAAGAAACTTCGACTTTGGAATGGGTTTCTTGCACTCTCGTGACGATTTCCTTGTTTGAATTAAAACCGCTACCATTACTGTGTTCTTGAAATCTACTAAGAAATAACATTGGATTTTGCTTTCATTTTTATGCAGTTTTCTGGTGAAACCGGACAGAATTAGAATGATCAGTGGCAGAACTGCCATTTGCCGTATTAGTCCTATTCCGAGACTTAACAACGCTAAGTATTTCATTGCCGGTCATTTCTTTCCACTCCAAATGCAAGTTAGGCCCATGTGCTCCAAAGTCACCTGCTCTATGAATGAATTTATCCTACATTATTGTTGTATTACTGAAACCCCTCGGTCCTACACAAAGAAATCAATCGCTTTCTTCCTACTCGCTCTGGTGAATAATATAATTCTTGTTTGCTAAAGGGATAATTTGGCAGTTTATTTTCATATCCCAAGAAGGCCTCAATAGCATTTTATTTAACAGAGAATAGCTCCAAAACATTCATCAACCTATAACTTTTATGCTATATGTTTTACTTTCAAATTCTCAAACACTGGTTATTCCAATTTTAGATATGATAGTCCAACTATTCCATCAAATGGCCAAATATGCCAACATTTCTACCCCCTTAAAAGCTTAAAGAAATTTATGTAGCCTCACTTTAAAACTGAAACATACTAAAATTTCCATTAAATTTTTATAGTAAAAAAGAAATCTTTTTTGAGAAAAATTCCCATTTACATAAGGTATGATGGGATAAAAACCTCATTCCTAAGGAAAATAACAAATTGTACATCATCAAGTCCTTCATATACTATTCTTGGGATGAAAACTGAATTTTGAGGGTTACCCTAGTGGGAATCCTCATCTCTCTCATCGTTTCATAGGAAATTTCTGATGTGATGCAGGCAGTTCTGTTGCTCTCTGACTTGGTGGAGCTCTCACCTTTATCTACTGGAGCTTTCTCTTTAGCACTTTTCTCATTTTCTTTTTCAGATGAGCTCTTTTGTTCTTCTCCATTAGGTCCTTCATTTTTCTCTCGAGAGACAAAAGCTTCTTCCCATCCCCATGATGACTCTTCATAGGTTGGTTGCTCTCCTCCTTTTTCTTCTTCTTTGGAGCAATCTTGATATCGCCCCCAAACATTGGACTCTATATCCAAACCTCTAGTGAGAAAAGAAAATTCATCGGACAACCAAGCCATAAAAGGATACTTTTTTGGAGCTCCATAAGATCTAGCCTTTAAATAAGTCTTCAATATATGCTTAGGGCAACATCCCATCACATATGGAATAAAAGGCTTTTTCATTGCTCTCTCAAACTCCATTTGCTCTCTCTAACTTTCACTACTTAACATGAATTGAAAGATGATGAAATTTTAGGCAACTTAACCCTCCTTTTATAGGTCCTAAAAATTTGAAATCCCTCCAAACACATTTCCTTCTTTTTAGGAATTCCACCCATTTGTCACAATCCTCACCAAGTAGTGGATGAGTCACCTTCTCCACTTGTCACAATTGTAGAATTCCACTTGTTTCACTTGTAGGTTTCCACTTGCCTCATTTGAAGGAAAACTCTTTTCTAATTTAAATAAATCATAATTAAACATATTAATTGATACTATATTCCTAATAATATTTACATAATACTATTTACATATATTATTTTATCTAATGACATCTTCAAGTTGTATGCAATTGTCCCAAATAATGTTTTATATGCAAAACATTATATGGAAATTGCAATTCCATGTCATCCAAAGTTGATAATCTATAAGTATCCTCTGACAATTGCTTTGTAATTTGAAATGGACTAATCCATGTCGGGGTAAACTTATTTGGTTTCTTCATATTCCATAATAGGACAAGCTCCCCTATCTTGAAAGTTCTTTTCAGAGCTTTCCTATCAAACCATATTTTAACTTGAGAGGTATTCTGTAACAAATTATCCCTTTCTTTAATGAGTAAAGTCATAAAAATTCTATCTTTATTAGTCTTTTCACTATATCTTTGTACAAATTTAGAAGCTGAGCTTATAATCTTATTTGTAATTCTTGTTGGCAAACCATAGACTAAGTTATATGGTGATGTCCCAATAGCTTTCTTAAATCTGAGTCGATCTAACCATAATGCAGATTGTAGATAATCAATCCAATGTCCTGGATTTCCATCTATCAATTTCTTGATATAAGCAATTAGCTTTTTTTTGGTGGATTTTCCTAGGCCATTTCCTTGAGGATAATAATTTGATGAGGAAAATAAGAAAATGGATTTTTCATATGCCCATTTGATAAACTCTTCGGATTTGAAGGCGGGTCCATTGTCTGACACTAATACTTCGAGTAGACCAAATCTACTTAGAATGTGGTCTTCTANAGAATCTTCGTGCTCTTTTGAAGAAAGCTCTCTTTTGACTTGCAGTTAAATTATTTGGGATTTTCCTTGTATTAAGAAATTTGAGAATTTCATCATACCAATTCTCTTCATGGGTGTCAAGGGTACATACTTCACTTTCTCTAGTCATTAACTTGGCTAATCCCATTCCCTTAATTGTCTTGCATATTTCCAATGAAAATCTGAAACATTGCAACTTAATAAGCCATTTTCCTCTTTTTAATCCAATCTCATTTTGGGCTAGGAATCGCTTGACTGCAGGTTCAATTAGCATAATGTCGACTAATGAAATTTCCAAATAACATTTAAAATGCTGAAGTGCTTTGATGACTGCGAAAGCTTATTTCTCTAAGTCTAAATAATTTAACTCTAAACCTTTCAACTGATACCCAAAAAATCCAATTGGTTCATCTTGACCTTCATTATCCTTTTGTGTTAGAATGGCAGTGATAGAATCATTTGAAGCAAAAGAATACAACCAAAAATCTTCTTTAAGCCTAGGCTTTACCAAATATGAAGCCTCTTTAATAGCCTTTTTGATTTTTGATAAAGCTCTCTCTGATTTTGGTGTTTTCTCTATTTGGACATCCTTTTTTAGCATATGCATCAATGGTTTGGTAATTTCAGTAAACCCGAGGATGAACTTTTTCACAAAATTAATCTTTCCAAAGAAATATCTAAGAGATTTCTTACTTGTGGGATGTTCAATATTCTGTACTGCTTGAATTTGAGAGTTTTCTATGGTAATTTCTTCTTGACATATCACATGGCCTAATAGGCTTCCAGATTTAACCCCGAAAATACACTTCTTAGGATTTAATGAAATACCAAACTCACGACATCTATCAAAAACTTGTTGGAGATGATTAATATGATCTTCTTTTTTCTTTGAGAATATTGTAATATCATCCAAATAAACCATCACAAATTTTCCTAATAAATCCTTAAATGCTAAATCCATTGCTCTTTGAAAAGTAGCTCCAGCATTTGACAATCCAAATGGCATTCTTTGGTAAGCAAAAGTTCCCCATTTGGTGATAAATGATGTTTTGTGACTATCATTCTTATCTATCACAATTTGATTATAACCTAAGAAACCATCTAAGAAAAAATATACTTGACAACCTGAGACTTTAATCAGCATCTCATTAATTCTTGGAAGCAGATACTTATCCTTTTTTGAGGCATAATTT
This sequence comes from Gnetum montanum, assembly GCA_015680685.1. NCBI lineage: Eukaryota > Viridiplantae > Streptophyta > Gnetopsida > Gnetales > Gnetaceae > Gnetum > Gnetum montanum. The sequence continues at coordinate 750,913 of MNCI01005798.1, forward strand.
AGATTTCTAAAGTCTACACAAAGCCTTATATCACCATTTTTCTTCCTTAGTAGAACAAGGTTAGCAAGCCATGTCAAATATCATACTGGATATATGATTTGAGCTTGTAACAACTTCTTAATTTCGGCTTCCATAGCTAGTTCAAATGATGGATTAAATTTCCTTTTTTTTTTACTTGACTATTTTGCAACCTTCTATTCAAGGAATTTTATGTGTCATCACATCTTGCCTAAAAGCTTTAAGATCATCATAAGACCAAGCAAAATTTTCCAAATTATTTTGTAGACTTGTTAATAAGTTTTGCTTGAAACTTGAATCTCTTTCCTTTGTAACATTTAACATCTTTGGCATCTTGTCTAATCCAAAATTCACTACCTCAAAAGCTTGACTATCTGGGTTTTGTAAATCTTTTCCAATAAGTAAATTTTTCTTAAACTCATGTTCCAATTCAATCATCCTTTTTGGAATGAAATTAGCTTTGGAGTGTGAAGAAGTTTTAGGTATCGCTTTACCCTCAAATTCTTGTTTGTTTTTCATAAATCTTAGTACTTGATCATCGTCTTCAAATACTTGTAAATGTCTTATATTATCTAGTACTGATGGATGATGTTCTTCTTCAATCGTGACATCTTTGTAAGTTCCTAATATTTGCATATCTAATGTTGAAGCTGCCTTTGCCAAATCATCTGCTATAAGATTCTCTGCTCTGTTTATATGCTCTATTTGGCAATGTTGAAATTGATCTAACATCTTACAAGAAATTTGCTTATAAGGTCTTAAGAATGAGCTCTTTACTACACAATTACCCTTTACTTATTCACAGACTAATCTTGAGTCTCCTTTTATAGTGATTTCTCTAATCTTTTTGTCTAGAGCTATTCTTATACCAATACATAAAGCTTCATACTCAACCTTGTTGTTAGTACAAAGGAAAGACAGATGGATGGCTTTGAGAATTTCAGGTGAATCATTCCTTAAAATAACTATACTGACTCCTGCACCTTTTGAATTACATGAACCATCAAAATATAGCTCCCATTTATCCTCTTTCTTTGATTGTTCTTTTTCAAAATCATAATTTTCTTGGACTCTACAAATTTTTTTTTCAACACCTCCTTTTTCAACCATTTTACTTTTTCCATTTGAAGTAATGTTATCAATCATCAAAGGTTCGCTATAGATGTAGATTTGATTTGGTTCTCCTTTCCAAGGTAACCACATGTGAGAATAATCTATTGATATGTAACCTGAGAAATTCTTACTCCAACTTCTACTCAATAAGAGACTATGTGAATCTAGTATATCTGCCACTTGAATAGTTACTCTACTTCTAATGCGGGGTTTAGAAGAAATTTTCAATAGAACATTTGGTAATTGACCCACAATCTTCACTCTACTTTTATCCACTTGAACAATCTTCTTATTTGATTTTTCAAGAATCAAACTAAGTTTCTTACATATAGACAATGGCATTATAGTAGATGTAGCTCCAGAATCAATCAAACAATTGTGCAAGTATTTATCCTTTAATTTCATTGTCAAAAGGCAAAGAGGAGCTTCCTTATCATACGAGGTCTTTAACTTCTCATCATTATTAGACACATAGCTTAACTATGATTCTCTAGCTCCCCTTTTTCCTTTAATGAATTCGAAAGCCTTTCTTTGTTGATCTCCTATTTGAAGCAACTGATAAAAGCTAATATTGGCTTTTACATGTTTAAGGTATTCAATCAAATCATACTCTCCATCACCAATAAAGCTTGGTCTCTTTATCCATTTATTAAAAGACTGATTTGGAGTGCTTTGCTCCACTTGATTGTCTTTACCTTTATTCTTATCTCTTCTACTTGGCTCAAAAGCTTTTCTCTTAGTAGATGGATCAGTAATAACATTTGGGGGTCTAGAAGTGATTAATCCTTCCTTTGATTGGAGATTATATCCATTTTTCTCATTGTTATTACATTCCTCATCTGAAGACATATCTTCTTTAGAAATTGATAGAAAAGAAGTATCACTAGATCCATTGCTAGAAGATTTACTTGCATAATGAACACTAGATAACTCATTATCAGATTCAATATCAAGAAAGTTGGACATAATAAGATCACTTTCATCCTCATCTTCTACTAACTTAGTGTCTTGATGTTTATGCTT
>MNCI01005798.1:753299-809621 GCA_015680685.1 Gnetum montanum
CTTCATGTCATCCCAACTTGTAATACTGTTACTTGGTAAGTTTGAATACCAAATCTAAGCCATATCCTTTAAATTTGATACAAACAACCTACAAGCTTGATCTTCATGTTGAATATTTTCATGAGCTAAAGCTAACTCAAACATGTGAATGTATTCTTCAGCTAAATAAGCTTTTCCAGGAATGAAAGGCTTAGGCAAATATTTGTAAACTACCTTAGGAATATCATTGTAATTTTGAAATCCTAATGGTGTAACTCCTTGCCAAGGATTTGCCATCCTATTTCTTTGGATAATTAAACTCTTATACTTTCTAGATCTTCTCTTATGAATTGATAAACTAGATATAATGGGTGATCTTCTTGATCTTCTAATTTTCACTCCACTACTTGTTCTCAATTCAAAAACTTTTTTTTGTTCTTCTTCTGATGAAGGTTCAGTCTTAGAATCTAGAATATCCTTTGAAACTTTTAAATTTTCCAAACTATCAATCATCTCAGTCATGAACTAAAAATAGTATTTCTTAAGCCTTTATAGTAACAAAGAATTGTTGATACGCTTATAAGGCTTATGAACCTAGAGGCTGACTTTTTAGCCCTCCATTTAGCGCCAAAAGAACTGTTGGCGACCATTTGGGACATGACTGCCAACGAGTGTCCTCGAACAAGATTTAGGTGTCTGCTGGTCTCTCGAAATACCAAGGCCTAGATACCTCCAAATAAACTCAATAGTTAATGTGAGTATGTGTGTGTGCTGTTGTGGCGTGCGGTTGTGAAAAATGAAATGATTACGTTATGTGCGAACTATAGATGACTTATCTTAAAGAGATTCAGCCAACTTTGCCAAATACTGTGAGTTGTTGAGAGTTCCTATTTTGTTCAATTGTCTAGTCTATGCGGTCCTTATAATACCTACTTGTAACAAATAAATTTTGCAAAAACATTTGAGCACAACTTTATGAATCTACTTCTAATTTTCCCCAGAGAAAGAGATAGTTCCACAGGAAAACTAGAAATAGAGCAAGATTTAATGGAAATAGACAGAAAAGAAAACCAGATTTGTGTAGACCTCAAATATTTAAACAAGGTAAAATGACATGAGTAAATACTTCACAATAAAGCTATCCCAAATTCAATATCTATGAATTATTCAAACTTCCAAGACTCAAATAAGCAATTTCTTCAAGATAATCCTACTATGCTACCAAAAAATTGCTACGTAAACTATCATGTACATGACTCCATTTTGGCTAGATAATGGACGTCAACAATTGCATTCAATAGAACCTTCAAAAGACTTGATAATTTCTGAGTGAAATACCATGGAGATTCACTTTAAATATAAAAAGAAGCTATTCTGGTCCCATCAAAATACCAAATATTTTCTAAACCCTCTTGACTACTGAATTGTTCAATGGCATGGCTACAAGTAGAGGCTCTCTTACAACAATCCCAATAGTAGTTCTTATACGTTGCACAATAACAAAATTTACTACTAAAATGCTCTTAAGGCTTTTAAACACAAGCACTTCTATGGCAAACTTTTAATAGAAATTTCTATCAGGCAACAAGAATAGTAAGAGTGATCTAAAAATCCCAAAATTACTTACCAAGGATGATACTATCTAAACCACTAGCTAAACAATTTAAACAAAACAAAAATAAAACATAACTCACAAGACTATGACAAAGAGGCTGAAATATTTTCTTTAGCGAGTCATCTTACAAGAAATCTTTCACACTTTCTTTGTACAAATGCTCTTCTCCCAAGACTCAAAATGTGTCTCCATGTGAGAGCCCAAGTATTCCAAAGTGTGATCCCAATGTCTTCTCCCCAAACTGTGATGTCTTCCTTCCAAAAAACAAATCCTCTCTCCAAAAAAAAATCCCGCATTTGAGACCCCATGTCTTCCCTTTCTAAATGGTTCAAAGGTGGTTACATTCCAAAATATCCTAGCTAAATTTTCTCCCAAGTAAGGAGGTTACAACTTACCCATCTAGTTAGGAGGAAGTTATGTAGTCAGGAAGTTATACATAAAATTAGGAGAAATTTATGCTAACATTAATATTTGTAAATATTATAAATTATAAATATTAAATGTAATGTGATATTACAAATATTATAAATATTTTAACATCAATATTGCAAATATTTTTATGAGTAGTAACTTATATATATAATAATGTTTAAAAATAATGTTTTAAGACTTGGAATAATTAAATTAGAGGTAAGTTTTTAAACCAAGGCTTCACACTATAGGTATTTAATGGTTATTATATATATATATNAACATACAACACCAACCCTAGCCTCTTCTTGTTTCTATAACCTGTGTCATGTCGATATCTCGAATCTGAATTTCTTGCTTTTCGTATATAAAATATGTCTGTTACAAAAATATCCAAGAAAGCAACAAACAAGAACGGATCGATAACATAGGCTTTTCTAGTGGTTACTAGTGCTTATGATCACCATTTACAAACAAGGTGCACAGGTACATCATTTTCAGGACAGCTCACGGTGGCATCATCAGATTGGCCGCTGCGTGTGGATCCAAGATCCAGATGGGTGGCTTCAGACGACCGAAGTCATGCTGCTTGAGCGGGTCACGACCGGAGAAGAAGTTGATGCATCTGCCATTGGTCATTATGCTGTATATGTGGCCCTAGATTACCAAATCACCCCTACATGTTATGCAAGTGTCTTCTGTAAATGCATCGATTTAACCCACCCGCTCAGTGCACTGATGAAATGGTCTTGTTGGCGTAAATTGTTGCAGAAGGATAAGAGAGTGATTCTGGTTTCATTCGGAAGGAAATACTCATCTTGGTTGCAACTGGTGCTCTTCGTTTACTTGGAGTACAACATCAATGTTTGACTTACATGGCCACCGTAGCACCAAATTTATGAATAGCAGCTCTAGTAGCAGTACCTCAAAACCATACACATACCCCTTCTCTATGGATTTCCGAAAATAGAAGTTCAGCAGATAAAACTTTTTGAGATACTGATTGTAGTTTTTCTACCGTTAAAAATAAATTTCAACAAGAAACTTGGGCTTTGGAATGGGTTTCTTGCACTCTCGTGATGATTTCCTTGTTTGAATTAAAACTGCTACCATTACTGTGTTCTTGAAATCTACTGAGAAATAACATTGGATTTTGCTTTCGTTTTTATGTAGTTTGCTGGTGAAATCGAATGGAATTAGAATGATTAGTGGCAGAACTACCATTTTCCATATTAGTCCTATTTCGAGACTCAGCAACACTAAGTATTTCATTGTCGATCATTTCTTTTTGCTTCGAATTCAAGTTAGGTCCATTTGCTCCGAAGTCACCTGCTCTATGAATGAATTTATCCTACATTATTGCCATATTACTCAAACCCCTTGGTCCTACACAAAGAAATCAGTCGCTATCTTCCTGCTCGCTCTAGTGAATAATATAATTCTTATTTGCTAAAGGGATAATTTGGCACTTTATTTTCATATCCCAAGAAGGCCTCAATAGCATTTTATTTAATAGAGAATAGCTCCAAAACATTCATCAACGTATAAATTTTATGCTATATGTTTTACTTTCACATTCTCAAACACTGGATATTCCAATTTTAGATATGATAGTCCAACTATTCCATGAAATGGCCAAATGTGCCAACACTTTCATGCGCAACTCTAAAACAATGTTGTGCTGTATCAACCTTGGATCTAAACCTAGCATATCACTATATGACCATGCAAAGACTTCAATGTTATCTTGTAGTATTTTAGCTACATCTTCGTGCATCTACAAATCTAGGAGGGAACTAAGTTTCAACGTTTTTAACTCCCCCTGGATGTGGTCACAAGTGTTTTGATGAGAGGGTCCTCAGTTACATCCTCGGCCTCTAAATCTAGGGTTTGGACAAAATGCTCAAGCCAGTCTAGGAATGCTTCTAAGGATGCTATAGTGCTAACTGTGAGTGATTCCCAGTCTATTAGATCTGCATTCAATTGTCTTGTGAGTTTGCCATGTGGACCTACTAGAGTTAAAGGTGAAGAGAGATCATGATGGATTTCCATTCTCACTCAACTTGCCAAAATGAGATGAAAGTCTAGTCAAGAGGTACCTATTTGTAGTAATCTATGCATAGTGAAAATTTGCAAAATAGTAATGAAATGTGAGCAATTGAGACAAATGAAAAGTAGCTTAAGATTTGCCAGTTTAATGTCGTGGTAGACTACTTGGAAGTAAAAATGCGAAACTGCTAGTGTAAAAATGTAAAACTGCTAATATAAAATGCAAAAGCTGCTAGTTTAATGTCTTTACAAATTGCCAACAGATAAAGTATTAGTTTAAGGTCTTTGCAGAACACCTAGATGTAAAAATACAAAACTGCCAACGTAAAGAACAAAAAACTAATATTACAAAAATGCAAAACTGTTGATGTAAAAATGCGAAACTATTAGTTTAATGTCATTGTGGACTGCTTAGATGTAAAAGGTCAAAACTGCTAGTTTAATGTCATTGTGAACTGCTAACAAGTAAGAGGGTCCAAACTACTAGTTTAATGTCATTGTGGACTCCTAACACGTAAGAGGGTCGAAACTGCTAGTTTAACGTCTTTGCGGACCGTTAACTAGATTGGAACTATGTGTTAGGATTGCTAGTGTAAGGTCTTTTTGGACCACTAACTAGATATTTTTGGAAAGGCAAATAGCTAGTTTGAAGTGTGTCAAGGCTCTTTGCCTAGGCCCACCTATTTTAATGCAAATAGTGCTACCATGTCGTGGTGGGCATGCGATGCTACATGGCATACTTCGCATTAAATGGAGAGACAGAATGACAAGTTTTCTTTTCACCATCACAGCTATAAATATGGATTAACCCCTGGTAAACTCATCATTTTCATTGTAACAACGTAGAGCCCAAATTCAAAGCATACAGCAATTGTGCCAATAGAGAGAAAGGTGATTCGATGTAGCGATGAAGAAAGAGTCGTCAAGCAAGATGATGGCTCCCAGGAAAGAACATAAACACCTGGCACTCACTAAGGTAGATGAAGTAAAGTAACCCTAGGGTGGGTGACACAGGCACACATTGTGGTATGAGAGGAGACATCATTGACCTGGTAGGCTGCTATGCTTCCTTTGTTTTCTTTTACTTCTGTTATTATTTTTGTTTTTCTTGTTTCTGTTTCTATGATTTTGTTTAGCTATTTGTGTTTTTTATCATTTTTTTATCATTGTTTTACCCTTACACAGTCGTTGTTGCTATTTTCGGCCACAACAAATGTATAGACACTATGCTATTATTGCATGCAAGGTCGCCTAGACCACCACCACTATGGCTATCATTACCGCAAAGGTTTGGACGATTTGAGCTACTTGGCATCCAGATAGCATAGTGTAGGACCCTTAGGAGGGTTTTTCCATGTGTGATGTGATAGTATAACATGTGTTCTATCATGGTGTAATGTTAATCGCTTTGTTAGGGCTAATCACTTTGTTGCTACACTATTTCCTTTGTGTTTTTGCTATGCTATGTGCATGAAGAAAATTGTGCTACACCATCTACTAAACATTAATTCTGCTACACTATATGTATATTCCACTTAGACATGGTGTTAACAGTTGATATTATTTTGTGCAAGGTAGCACTAAGGCTAATTTTAATTATCCTAGAAATTGTAGGGGTTTTGTGCTGCGTGAGCAATCCAGTAGCTAATGTTCATCCACCTCATACACATGTGGGGTAGAAGGCAATCTGGTTCTATGAGGGAGCACAGGAGTTCCTGCAATTTCTCCTCCAACACGCTAGTGTGATCATCTAATCAAGCTTGGTGGAGGAGGTAGTGGCCGCCATAATAGAAATCCTGTTGCGTGTGGAAAACCAGGGTATTCTGCGATTCTTGATGGATGGAGAAATTAGGAGTGGGTAGGGAGAAGGATCTAGTTAGTGCCCTAGAAATTTAAGACATTTGGCATGGATCTGGAAGATTCCTGAGTACAATTGCTACCATCCCTACAACACTTTGTTCATTACACATCACATGGGAATGTGCTTCAAAAATCCACCAGGAACCGTTTACATTGTTGGCGGGTGAGTTTTGTAGCCATGTTCCACTACACTATGCAATGTCTTGCTATGCTAGTGAAATGTTAATAGTGTGTTCTTGTTACAAAGTTTTACATCAACGAGGAAGGGCTTCACGACAATACGAATGTGTTGGCCTTAGCATAGATGGCACTATGGGATTTTTTTGCCACTAAGAACATATGCACAGGTGTGATAGGCTAATGCAAGGGTGAGTACAAGACCTACCCAACCTGGTATGCTAGGCTCTAGAACAAATGCAAGGATTCTGGTTGGTTGGATGTAGGATGGACACCCTTTAAACCGATCACTATTGAAGATGTCTTGGTTAATCTTTCGCCATTCCTGTCACCATTTAAGCCTGGTAAGCTAAATAGTGGTTACTGCATGTCTGAGTGTTATTGCTATTTTTCTTCTGCTATTGCTGCTTTTCCTAATTTTTTTTTTCTTTTTGTGTTTTTGTGCTAACTTCTTTTGTGTAAACTACTATAGGGGCAAAGAAGTCCCAGGAGGTGATGATGATAACCTTTGGGAACCAGGATGCCAACATCTTCTTTAAGTATGGGGAAGTAGATGAGAGCTAATGTTGGATATGCAACATGGCCTCGAAATCCCTACTCAAGAACCTTCAAGATGTTGGGCTCATGGATTTGTTCCTAGCCCCAAATCCAAGTGTTCCTGCCACTGAGATGCTCACCCTAGCCAACTCCTATTTCGACAGGGTAGACCACTTCTGCACACGTGTACATGGTGTGCAGGAGGTCATTGAAATCAATGACCAACTATTCGTAGATCTTTTCAGTGTCCCTACTAATGGTCCCCTCATAGGGTCAAAGACTAAGAAAGAGGTGAACCATTAGAAGGAGGACATTGAGGAGTGGCTAGGGGTTGCTAAAGATTGAAAAGGGATCCCCATGGAGAAGGTCAGGCTAAGACCTGCCAAAGAGGTTTATCCCGTCTTCCGTGCTTGTGCATTTCCCCAACTTCTATCCCAAGGAAAGATCATTGGGATTGAGCAAGCTTTGATGATGCGAGAGGTCATGGAAGAGGGGGCTCTCTACAGCTTGGCTAGCTATTTGTGCAAGGGCCTACAAACTGAAATTTTCATTCTTCATAAGAAGCAAGAATCCCATTTCAATGCACACTATGCCTTTTACATAGCCCGCTTACTGCATTTTGTGGAGTTTTTGATAGTCCATGAGAATGGTGTCTGGGTTATGCAAGATTGCAACTAGATTTCCAAACCATGGATCTACCAAATCTTCTGGACCACCCAAGCCCAAGATCCCCCCAAAAGCTATTGGGGATTCATTCTCTATGATGACTAAGGATCAGTTGTCTTGCAATGTTCTTGTCCAAGATAGCATAGGAGAGGCACCCCTTGCTGTCGCTAGTAGCATGTTGTAGGGGAAATGCCTCATTGCTAAAATGGTGACCACCAAGTTACAGTGAAAGAGGCCTCAATCAGTTGACAAGACCCTCCGTATGGAAGAAGAAGAGGGGCGGACACTGCAATTCAAGCTATGTAGGATGCAACCCCCCATTGGTAAATGCTTTTGCCTATGTTTACTTCCTCACCTATTTTGTTAATGACTACTATGCTATGCTACACTACGTAGCATAGCATAGTGTAGCATCTACATTAAGCTAACTTACTTTAAGCTAATGCGAATATGTTTTTGCTGCCATCGGAAGAAGAGGAAGAAGAAGAAGGTGAGGAAGAGGTGTCAGCCCCCAAGACAGGGATGACGAATAAAAACACGGAGTCCCCAATCTCATAGGAAAGGGCCCCGGTCAAGAGGGAAGGAGCTTCTATCACTAAGGAAGGGGATCTTATCATTAAGGAAAATCCTCCTGCTAATGAGGAGGACATTTTTGGAGATGAAGAGGAGTCTCCTATAGATGAGGAGGATGCTAGAAGGAAAGGTGCCAGCAACTAAAGAAGAAGAATGCATTAACTTAGAAGGGACTTTAGCATTGGGGGAGTGGATGAATGCTAAGGATGCTACCATAGTTCTGAGTCAAAAAGGAGGGGAACTATAACTAGACGTGGGTGAGTTTGAAAATATATTCGATGATGTGTCAATGGGCAATCCCCCCGTTATTACTCCTGAGGGTTTATAAGGTAGGAGCCCTTATACTGTCATTTTCTTTACTCACAGCCTTGTCACAGTTCACCTCAGTCATACTAACACATTTGGTTGCATGAAAAATGCCACTTTTAATGCTATAGGACCCCCTCTGATTCACGTGGAACCATGGGCCGAGACCCCTGAGAAACTCACGTTCATGCAAAGGGTCATTGACGACATGATCGGTCATCTCAAACAGGTCAATACTGAAGTGGGTAAGTAAAGTAGCTAGGCTAGGCTCTTTGTGTTGCTACGCTAGAGTTCTTGAGTTTGCTAACCTTGCTATGCTAATGTGATTGATGTGTTCTTTGTGTGGTCATAGCCTCTCAACTCAAATGGGACACGAAAATGGTGTTGAAGATTGGTTCCTTGCCTACATTCCTGCCCAAAGTGACCGAGGTGCCTTGTCACATATATGATGAGGCTAGCAAATGCACTTTGCACTCATTAAGCTCCTTGTGAGAGTGTAGGTGTGTCAATGAGGACCTATGGAAATAGGTCTAGAAGGTTGAGAAAGAGAAGGCTGAACTAAGCGCCAAAGTGGGAGACCTCAAATCAAGGAATGAATTCCTCATGGTCTATGATACTAATGATGGCAGATGGCACACGGCTATGATATATTATGCTAGATATTGAATAGTCGTGCAACACAACAATGAAACCACCTAAAAAATAATAGAATAGTGAATGCAAATTGACTTGTTGGGCTAGAAGAACCAAGATTTGAAGGACTAGAGAACCAGAGTTTATGAGTGGGGGTAGTCCCAAAAAAACCATAAACATATGTATAAACTAGAACATGCCACCTACCACAAACTATACAGGGATGCTTCTATGAAGGCATTTACATATAAAGCATTGATAAATGCCATTGGTGCTTCTAAGGCCTATAACAAGTTCGTGGAGCAGGTAAAGGTCATTGAATCTTCTGAACGGGAAGTGGATCTTCCCATAGGTGAGACTGCTACCACTTCCTTTTCTCCGAGACTGCTGAGATGGACAACCGTCGAAAAGGAGAAAGCTATTGTAGACATTGAACCAAGCGATAGGCATTGGAAAAATATCACAAAGGAGGAGGTCTGGCACCACCTCAGGCTTGATTTGGATCACATACCCTTCGAAACGGATGCAGGGCTTTCTCGGGTTAGTTACTTTTTGCTATAGAAAAGGCCTAAGCTAGCTTTCATGTGTTTCTCTAGCTGACTACTTCACTTCTACAATGTAGGTTCCATATGAAGATGTAGGGCTTGTAGAAGGCAGAAATGAAGAGGCAGGTGAGGGAAATGCAAAGGAAGGCAATGGTCAAGGGAATGATGTAGGAATGAACGATGTGGATGAAGATGATGCAGATGAAGATAACCCATGATAGCATGGGATTTTTTGAAATTTTGAATTTTTTGTAGAATTTTTGCAAACATTATTTAAATGAAAAAATATTTGAATGAAAAAGAAGAATTTTCAAAAATAAATTGGTTCTACGCTAACTTATGCATTGTTTATGTCATGCATTATATGTTATCTTCTCATTTTTGATGTTTTAGTTTTAGGCCATTTTAGGTCATCACTAGTTTTAGGCCATTTCAGGCCATAGCATGGTAGTGTAGTTTGAGGCCATTTCAGGCCATGGGATAGTTTTAGGCCATTTTGGGCCATGGGATAGTTTTAGGCCATTTTGGGGCATAGCGTATTAAAAGGAATGATATGCTAATGATTTAGAGGATGACTAATTAGTACCTAGCATAGATGGATGGATGTAAAACAAAAAAGGTGGTGGATATACAAAGGATGCAAAGTGGGCAAGAAGTAGTGGCATTGCTACGCTATGCGTAACTACTTCTTGACCCATCGTAGATTGAGCAAGGCATAGGGCCGAGATGCTTTGCTATGACCTTCATCTATATCATTGTCCTCCACTTGGAAGGGCAACTCAGCCCATGCATTTTCACTTTCTAAACTAGCATGTTGAGCTAGTTCCCTTGCTAAATAGTTAGTGTGTATAGAGATAGGTGCTTCATTCTCAGAGGTTACGACCTCTGAGCCCTACTCCATGTCTATGTTATTAATAGCTTGTATTGCTACCTCATCACCATGGATTACCACCTCCCTACCTACATAGGATAGATGGATCTCCTAATGAATGGTTGAAGCAAAAGCCCTAAGTTATGCTAACCATGACCTCCTGAAGATTAGGTTAAACCTGGGCATCTCTTCGACCATCATGAATGTTGCATTTGTGAGGAACTAGTCCCCTGCCATGAAGTCAATATGTACCATGACTTGTGACCCACTGAATGACTTTAGACATGATGTTGTTATGGGTTTAATCTGGTTGAGCAAACCCAGCTTATCCACAATAGGGAAAGGGATGACATTTGTGGTAGCTCCATCATCAATGTGTACACATTGGATCTTATGTCGGCCAACCCTAATTGAGATGAAAAGAGGCGTTTTAGTCACCTGACCCTTTTCAGGGTCTTCCCTGATGGAATCATTGCAAAAATTCAGTTGGGATGGCTTTGGTTCTACGGGCATAGAAGGAAGCATGACCAAATGGATCACCTTCTCTTCCATTGGCATGTTCTCATCAACCAAAATTACCATTAACATGCAGACCAAAGCCTCACAGTGTGTGGTAGATGTCATGATTAGGTCGTATAGGCTTAGCATAGTGTTTTTTTGTTTTAGAGCTTGCTTGACCTAGGTAAGGGTATTCAAGAGGTCTTGGCCATTTTCCAGTTTACTTCCTTTCTCCTCTTCTATTTGTCCCAAAAGATGAATTTCCCTAGAAGGGACAATTTCAGGTTTGGGTTCAAGCCCTCTTGGAAAAGGTTGCAAAGACTATGCACGTGTAGCAAAATCATTTTTCGGTGATGAGGACATAGATGTAAGGGGTGAGGATGTAGGTTTAGAAGTACTTGGGGTGGCACTTTCCCTTGACATCTCACCTGCAAAGTGCACTTCTCATTTTTTAGGATGAGAAGGCTATGAAGCTACTTTATGCAGGGTGAGGGCTGGTGCATGGCTTGGCCCCCTGATAACGAATGGAGCTAATGGTGTTAGAGTATGAGGTGGTGCTGCGGTTCTGCTAATAGGTGGTGCAGGGGCGAATGCCCAAGGAGGGACTCTTAAGACAAATGGTTGCTGCAGACTTTGATTAGCTGTAGGTGGTGCTAGTGCGCTATGCTGAGGCACACAGACCACAAACAGCTGCTGGGGTGGTCTAGGATTACTATCAATGCCGATGGTGTTGATAATGTAACTAACATTATTGGCATTTATAGGATCAGTGTAGACGTGCAAGGATTGATTCTCAGGACATACTAGATTTCTTTCATCTAGCACCAGTTTTCTCTAATCAATCATCCTTTGGATGTCGTCCTTCAACGCCATGTAGTAATCTGTGTCATGACCACACTATTGATGGTAGTCACAGAATTGTTCTAGCTTGAAACCCTTAGGAACTGGGGGCTCATTGCGCAAAGCTAACAAGGGGTTACTGAGAAGTTCACAGTACTATTGATGCTTCCTAGCTCCCTCTTCTAACATCCTCTTATGTTGGATGTACCCTGCTACCAGAAATTGCTTCATAAGATTTGAAGGCTTGACTAGCAACGATGTGTACTTCGAGTGATCTTTACGCTCAAAGTTTGGTTTGGGTGGTGCGAATGTAGAAGGTTGTGGTGCGTTGCCCTGTTTGGACACAAGGTTAGCTATAGGTGTGGTTGGTTTCTTGTTGTTCTTGTTACTATTTTTATTAGATTTGGATTTGGCCTCATTCACCACAGTGGCCACTGTGGATATAGAAGCTTTATCCTTATCCTTCTTCGTGAAGGTGTTCTTGTATGCAATGTAGGCCGGGTCTTTGCTTATCTCAGCCGCATCCTGTATGCTCTTGGTCTAGGTGAAATCCTGACTAAGAGTGCATGAAGCAAGATAATACAGCTTAGACTTAATAAATTCATTTACTACACCCTTGAAGATAGCCAGAAAATGGGCCTCCATGATGGGCTCACGGATTTTGTTAAGGGTAATGCTCCAACATTGGATGAACTTCTGGACTAGTTCCAGTGGGTCTTGTTTCACGCTCATCAACTAATCTAGTATGACCTCTGGTCTCAAGTTGTACTTGAAATGCATCATGAACAAGGTTAGAAGCTCCACTAGGGTTGATATGGAGGAGTGTGAAAGGCCACGGTACCAGTCCAGGGCTTTTTCGGTCAAAGACATGGCAAAGATACGGATGATCATGTGTGGCCATTGTTGCAACAGAAGAGACTTAAACCTAAACTTAACAAGGTGTGCATTGGGATCCACCTCCCCATAGTACTTCATGAAATGCAGGAGTGACATCCCTGGAGGAAACATTAATGTAGGGACTACTAGGTTGATGGGATTGTCAAGGTAGAGTTCCATGACTTGTATGATGTCAGACCCGATAGCCTTGAGGCATTTTATTTCCTCAGTAAGGATCTAGATAAGCTAGAACGCTTGATCTAGACCTAGAGATGATGCAAATGTTTGGGGAATTATCGAGGTATATCCCATCTAAGGAGTGGTAGGGGTAGTAACGTGACCCATCAGTGGTGCCGTTGGGGTGGCCCCTGTGAACTGTGTTGCTTATGATATCCACCACCAGGCAAGTGGTGCTATTGAAGAAGCAACCATGGGTTGAGCTATAAGGTAGGCTACTTGTGTGGTCAATGGAACAGACCATAATCCCATACTGGGTTGTACCAATTGCAAGGCTTGGTAGGTCTACTGGCAAATGTATTGAGACATCTACAATGGTAGCATAGCAAGAGGAGAAGTAAATGGGGTCCACCATGTGGATGGGCCTGGGCCCATCATTGATGGTGGAACAAGTGTAAATGTAGGAATAGAGGTGGAAGTTGTACATGACTGTGAGGTAGGTATTGTATGAATGTGTGGCAAGGTAGCCATGATCTATGCGTGATAGGATGTAGGAATGGATGAAGGAATAGGTTGTAGAGGAATAGGTTGCAAAGGAATAGCTACTCAAAATAAAATAGGGGAATATGGGTGTTGGTACACCGAGGACATGACATGGCTACCCATTACAGATGTAACTGTGGGTTGTGAAAGCATAGATGTGATTACGAAGGGAGCAGCAATAGACAATGGATTCATCCAAAAGGACAGGGTAGGAAGGATGGTGGTAGGGTTGGTTTGACCCCCCCCCCCCCCCCCCCCCAACCATTGGATTGGAAATCTAGTTCCTCCTGTCAGTCCTAGAAAGCCTCATCATGGTGAGATGTTGTCTTGTGGCTCCCTAGGCCTAAGGACCTGGATCAATTGATCTAGAAGCCATTGGTTCATTTATGTTAAGGGGATAGAAATGCAAGGAGTGGGAATGAATTATTTTCTAGTGCAGTAGGTGAACTCAAAGCTACATTTGTCTTCGAGTTCTTGCACATCTAAGGGAAGATTTCCCTACACCTTAGCACAAAGAAAGTTGTATTGTTCATGTTGCCTAGCCAAGCCCTCAGGACCCTAGTTTTGGATCTTGAGGGATTGACGTGGCCCCAGCACTGGGCTGGGTGGTCTCTTGGCACCTTTAATTCCTTGAACCATGAGAGGAACCCTGAGGCTAACAGTAGCAACAGTGGTAGTTGCATAAGTCATTGTTGTAAGGCTAAAAGAAATCTAAGATAGAAGATCTAGTTGCGATTTAAGGCTTTATGTCCTATAGGGTTCCAGAAGAATCGTCAAAGCAACTTATTTGCACCATAATATGCATAAACAACCACAAAAGGGTATAACGTTTACGCTAGCACATATTAACATACAAAAAGCAAGCAGGACTATAGTGAAAATCAGGAGAATAGATGGTGATCAAAGGCTTTATGTCCTGCAGGATTTCGAAGGAACTGTCAAAGCGACCGATCTGTACCACACAATGCATAAACAACCACCAAAAGGGTGTTAAGTTTATGCTAGTGCATGTCGGGGTAGAGAAAACACACAAGACTACCATGAAACATGGATAAGGCACCAAAAGGCCCTCCTTCTAGTGCCAAAAAATTGTAGCAACTGAAAATGTCGGTGGCTGGAAAAACACCAATAGGTCATTGGTTGGATAGTCCAATCCATGCGAGGGCTATGCTAGATAAAAATGGAAATGAGGTGCCATGAATGATTTAGTCAATTAGACAGGGACTTAATTGGTGTCTCTAAACCTTTTGCAAATGTTTGATTTGAAAATAATGCTTATAATGTAAAATAATAATTTTTTAATGTGAGGGAACAAAAAAGATGTAAAATGTGATGACAAGTAGGAAAACAAAGTAAACTGGAATTAAGAAAATGCACCACTTCAAGGTTATGACTTTACTTTATCAAAATGGATACAATTGGTTGTACAACATTGGGAAGCACAGAGATCCCAAGAGTAACCAAGACGTTCAAAGTAAGCTGACAATGTGCTTGAACATGGGCTCAAGAGCCAACAATGCAAAAAAATGCTATGAGGCTAACAAAATTAGCTTGAAATAGAGGGGTCTTGTTTTGCTAACCACTAATAGGATTCACTAACTACTCAAGTTTGCCAACTTTTGTAACAGAAATTCTAGCCAACTGCTTAAATTTACCAACCCTTTGCTAATTTCCCAACTAGATGCTCAAGTTTGCTTACAAAATGCCAACTAAATTTTTATTAACACTTACCAACCAAGATTTGCCAACTACTACTTAAATTTCCTCATGAATGCCAACTTGGCAACCCTTTAAGCATTTCTCATCGGGGTATTTATAGGGCGAGGAGCATGTGAGAAATGCAGTTTGGATGCCATGTTTCCTAGACCCACAAGATGTTGACGTGTCCATGCTGCATGAACATGCAAAGCTGATTGACAAGCTTGCGACACTATAATTATGCTATCAGAACATGGAGATGTGTGACAGCGATGCAGACAAGAAGTGAGGTGCACTGATGTAGCGTAGCTACCTACTACACTGGACTACACTATGATGCATAGCATGTTGGGTTAGCATAGCAACTTAGTACGTTGTGCTACACTACGTAGCATAGCGTAGCCACTAATTTGAAGAAGAAATTTGCATTGGTGTTAACTGCATGTGCTAGAAACTTTTGAAGTGTTCTAACTAGTTCTGCATGTTTTCTACACTATGCTACACTGCGTAGCATAGTAGCTGGCCTTAACTGCGAAAATGCTAAAAATATACAAACTTTTTACTTTGCAATGTGAAGCCCTAGAACATGTTGATCCTACATTTTGAGACACCTTTTTCCATTCTTGCATACTTGCTATGTTGTGCTAAGCTATGTAGTGTAGTATAGCGTGACAGCTAACATAGCCTACTCTTTGCTAAATTCATCTCTTTCTGGTGGAAGGATCCTTGCTAAAGGACTTAGAGTCGAGTGAGGCAACTGGTCTTGAAGGCTCGAGGTTCTTACTAAGTGCAATTGAATTCACTAAGCAAGTT
Source organism: Gnetum montanum (assembly GCA_015680685.1). Lineage (NCBI taxonomy): Eukaryota > Viridiplantae > Streptophyta > Gnetopsida > Gnetales > Gnetaceae > Gnetum > Gnetum montanum. The sequence continues at coordinate 768,967 of MNCI01005798.1, forward strand.
GGGCCTTTGTGTATTGCTTTTGCTAAGTTGTGCTATGCTACCTAGCGTAGCATAATGTAGCACTTTGTCTTGCAATAGTTTGTCATTGATTATTTGAATAACTTTTCTCCAAGGCTTGCTATGCTACATAGCATAGCGTAGCATAGCAAACTTCTATACTAGAAAAATTTCTAAACTGTTTCGCTCATCCTAAGCACCACCGACAACTCCACGCATTACTTCTGAGTAGGCTATTTGCTGGATGAACTACCCTGGTGGGCAAGCCAGAGGGTCCGTTGAGCCTGTCAACATTGGGAGTAGAAAATTTTCCAAACTTGACAGTCTAAACTTAGAGCATCCACTTCCTACCAAATGGTCATGACACTACACTTGTGGAAATCCTTGCCTAAATTCTAAGACCCTAATGGCACTGGAGGATTCCAAAATTTTAGGGTGTTTCAACATCTATTCCTGAATGTGAAATCTTATGCACAAGTACTATGCCTTCTTGGACCATCAAATGGCTTTTCTACCAGTTGAGCCTTAGGTTGGTTTCTACGCATCTTTTTAGTACTTTCTCTAATTAATCCAAGGCTTGATCAAAGCTTATTCCATAAGTGGAGAAGTCATCCATAAAGACTTCCACTCCGTTTCCTATCTGCTATTGGAATATGCTTAGAACTAGGCATTGAAATGTGGCAGGAGCATTGCACAAGCCAAATGGTATTTGTTTATATGCAAATGTTCCCCAAGGACTGGTGAATGTTGTCTTGGCTTGATCTTCTGGGGCTATTTGTATTTCGTTGTATCCACTATAGCCATCTAGAAAACTATAATAACAATGCCCTGCTATTGTGTCTAAGACTTGGTCAACGAATGGAAATGGGAAGTGATCCTTAAATGTCGCCATATTCAGCAGCCTAAAATCTATACACACCCTCCATTTTCTTCCCTTTTTAGGCATGATCACCAGAGGGCTAACCCATTCACTATCATCAATGGGATATATGAACCCAAGCTTAAGAAGTTGTTCTATTTCTTCCTTTACTATTTGCTTCAATTTTGGGTTCAATCACCTTCATGGTTATTTTCAAGGTTTCATAGAGGGGTCCATGTAAATCCTATGTTGGCATATCCTAGGATCTATTCTAGTTAACTTAGGGTATGATCAAGCAAAGGCTTTTAACCACTTGTTTATCACTTTTAGCAATCTTTCTTTTTGCTTGGGAACAATTCTTGCATTGACCATCACCAGTTTTCCATTTTCAAGGGTCATATATTCTAGACTTGTAGGCAATGGTTTCAAATCTATGGGCTCTTGTCTAAATCTCTTAGGAATTTCCAACTTCCCCCAATTAATTATTTCAAGGTTAAGGGTTGGAAGTTGGCAATGAACTTGCTCAAGTGCATCTATTCTTCCAATGTAAGCCCAGTTATTCCCTCAGTTAGTTCCATGCATGTTATCGAGTTGCTCTCTTGATTAGCCATCAGCCACTAGGTGTCTTCTTGTCATGTGGCTACTACATATAGGCACTTTTGTATATTAATTTCTTGTGCACACCAATTGCATGTAGGCAATGCTAAACTTTGCATAACCCATGATTTCTACATGCAATGGCAGCCTGTGTCATTGTATGTGATGCATGGAACTTTCTTCTTCTCAATCTTTCCAAAAGTATTCTTCTTGGATATTTCCAGGGAAAGATCACAAATTCCTAGGAATGCATCTATAGTACTTAGCCATGCTATTCCCATTATTATTGGGAAGTCCCCCTTACCATTAGTTACTTGTATCACTAGGAAATCAGTTGGATATGACCACCCACACACAGTGGTAACAATGTCCTCCACTAGTCCCAAGGGGATAGTGATGGACTAGTCAGCTAGCTCTAGTCGAATGTTACTCTTTCTTAATAAAGGTAGGTTCCAGGCTTTATACATCTCTTGTGATATTAGGTTGACTCCGGAACCTAAGTCCGAAAGAGCTTTATAGGGTTCATTCCCAGTGACTTGGAGATAGATTAGAGGACTTCCAGGATAAGAGAATTTCTTGGGAAGGTGGCTCACCTTAATCCAATCAGTAATGGCATGTGTTAACATAACTGTGTACATTAAGCTCGATTTTGGGATTGAAGGAGGCCCCAAAGCCTTATTTGGTAGGGAGGTGTTCAGATGTTCAACCACTTGTGATGGTGAGGGCTTAGTTGGATTTTTGGTTATGAAGAAACATCTTTTAGACATAATGTTGTTAGAACCAATTGCAAGTTGAGGAGTCACAGCCCTCATGACATTGGGTTGTTGCGGTTGAGTGGGGAATACCCCTTGCATTGCTGGAGCAGCTAATAATGGAGCTATCGGTGTGAGAGTCATGGATGGGTTTGGACGATGGTATGTATGTGTTGTGTCTCCCCTATGAGAATGAGTCCTATAATACTCCCAAGATTGGTAGTGACTTTGTGGAGCCATGTGACTAATAGAGTCACTTGGAGAGACTAGCTACTGCACGTAGTAGCCATATGGATCTGGTTTCCATAAAGGATATTGTTGCCTCGGTGGTGGCATCCCCCATGACTATGCGTACTACCATTTTTGGTGTTGCTCAATAGGTTGTGGTGGAGTTCCACTTGGATAATACATTAAGGGTTGGTGAAACTACCTTGGGTTACCTTAGGGATAAGGTAACCTTCAGGGTGCTTGTTGTTTGTTAAGTCTTAGGTTGAATGCATACACCGTAGACTCTTGTAGGTGTGAGATTACAGGGCAACATCCCTTAGGATGGTCATATTGGCATATCTCACATCCATCTTCATTGTCCATATCAGAGTCCATAGCCTCTTCAGTGATGGCCATTTTACCCTTACCTTTGTTACATGCATGGTCCAAATCCCTCTTTTTCTTTTTATGATAGTCACTACTTCGCTCCTTAGACTCCTCTATGATTTTAAGGATGGTTTTAAATCTACTATCTAAGGAGTCACACATTTGATCTACCTTTTTTGACACTTCTATGTTAATTTTTGAAGTGGAAAGGTTTTTCTATTTACCATCTCCTTGAGTGGTGACTCTTCCTCCTCCTCACAGAATCTCATCCCCCTTTTTCAGAGGGAAGGATCGTGGTTGTACTCTTCCACACTTTATCTCTTACGTAGCTCCCCTTCTTCCATAGCTACTTGCTCCAACAATCTATGAAACCTGATGGAACCTAAGCTCTAATAATCTCCCTTGGGCATATGTTCCAACGGTTCTCCTAGTTTCATGCCTAAGTCCATCTATGAGATGGTGTAGTTGATCCTACTACGAGCAACCATGGCCCAAGAAATGATGTAACAGTGCATAATAATGACCCATAGCAGCATCCAAGAGTTCATGATTTTCCTACTTCCATCCTTGGATTTACTTTTGTAGATTGGACACCTGACAATATGTTTGATACTTGTTATTAAATAGTTCTAGCATTGTACTCCACCTTCAAATGGATTCCAATTCTAAGGACCAATACCAGCTTTCCGCTTCTTTTACTAGTTTCCTTGGGAACAACTTTAATTTTTGCCACTCGTTCTCAATGTTTTGCAAGGCACATGCATCGTGAAATTCTTGTAAGTGGTTCTGAGGATCAGCATTGTATCCCCCCTCAAATTGTGGGATATTATTCATGTCTAGTCTCTTGATCCTACTATCTTTTTGGTGCCTTGTGTGTATTCTTATGGCCTCTATGATGTCTAACATGCTTTGGGTTGCAAGTAGGGGTTCTTCATGATCATTTTTTTCATAGAATCTGTGATTTCTATGTGGTTCCCTACTTTCCCTTCTATGTCGTGATTCTCTAGAACACCCTCATCCTCATTCTCGACTCTCTCATCAAGGTTTCTCACTATGTTTACCCTTATCCTCACAGTTAGGCTCCTTATGATTGCATCCTAATACAAATGGAGAGGGTGAATGTGACGATGAAGGTGAAGAGGAAGGAGAACTATCATCATGATGATGTTTCCTACCTTCTCTTTAGTGGTCTCGACCCCGATCGTGATTAGGATTAGACTACCCACCCTTATCATGTGTTCATGTTCCCTCAGTGAATACTTGGTATTCTTGGGGATCAGAACCATGGTTTTGAATCATAGAGTGAAGGTTCTAATGCACCACCTCCTCACCATTATTAGGAGTGTGAACATCCTTTTGTGGAAAACCTATTGAAATAGGTTTACCCCCCTCAATTTCGCTTAAGATGGGTGGAGTGTTATAGGATCCTTTGCCTTTCAATGATGTATAGTATCTCTCCTGTCACAAGTCCCTTTGATGTTGTGCTTTTGTGGGTTGGTAGTCCCTTGTGTCATAATCATATGCAATGTACTTTGCATACAACTGTGACATGCCTATTCATGCAAGAGCACAAAGGATCATGTTGGGGACTACTCAGTCTGGAGGCAACACTATGTTAACCTCCAAGTCTCTCCAACACAATTGTTCATATTGATGGAGAATAAAGCTAAAGTCAAGTACATATTCATCATGATGAATATATACCACACAGAATTGTTCAGGAACTGGCTATTCTTGGTTACGTATGTTGTGTCACTGACTGTCTCTTATGTTGTTCCTAGGTGATGAACTGCTTTTGTGCAAAGAAGAAGACATTTTAGTCTTTTTCGATGTGCTATTTACCATTATCTTATTTTTCTTTTGATCAATCCTAAGGATTCATTCTAGAGTCCCAACAATGTGAATGATCTCCTACGTTCTACATAGCACACAAACAACTAAGTCCCCAGCAACAACGCTAATGATGAATGGTGAGGTACCCCTACACTCAACCATACAAATACGAGTGTCTCACTTGTGATATGGTTGAACTCCAAGGACTAAGTGCTTACATGCCCTAATGGAACACTTAAGGTTAATCAATTGCTATCTTCCCAAACTTACTTGTATTTTCATGGTTGTATGGTTAAGCAAGCTTGAGGTATGTGATTTTTATGTCTTTTATCTTTTTAACGCCTATGCTAAGAGGGAAAGGTAAAGAGAACTAATGAAATAACTTTCATTAACTATTCACTAACTAATTTCTAATTTTCCTAGCACCAGTATCCATTCCCACTTTCTATACACACCCTGAACTAGTGCAATGCTGCTAGGATTACCAAACACTACTCATTACTGGGTTACCAAGCGTTACACATGTGCTCAAAGCGATCGAATTGAATGCACTTAACTAAGAGAGCCAAGGGCTCAGAGAGATTAATTATCTAAGAAATAATTTAAAAATTTTACAATAATTAAATCCTATTTAGCTTAGTCCAGATGCTGCAAGGTTTATCAAAAAGTTCGTCTTGATTGCCACACACAAATGTGTGCTCAGCTATTATTTTCTCGAATAAAGATTTGTTCACTTTAAGACTCCTACTATAGGCACATGGAAATTATTTTAACTCTGGAATGGTAAAAATACTATAGTTTGGCTAAGGATCTAGATCTAGATTATTGAACAAGGGAAAGCCACCTCTTATTTATAGAACTTGTGATGGGCCGCAATATCACGTACGCGATATTGCTGGGGCAGACGTGATATCGCATACACAATATCACGATGGCTCATCACATGTCTTCAACCATCTTCTTATGATATAGCATCATTCTGATGACTAGTGTATTAATGATATCCTAACATTCTTCCCTTCTTATATTCTTTCTTCTCACATTTCTCTTGTAGGTACATCAATTCATCCATTTATTTTCTTCTTAGCAGATTCTCTTTCAACACCTCAATAGTATCAATCAAGAAGAGAAAATTTTACATTCATCATGTATTAAGACTAAGTGTGGTGATGGAACCAAAATTATTCTTATTTTGGTACTAATGCTAACACTAACATCAATGTTGGTGTCAATGTCAACAATGAAAACATGGTTCCCAGTACATCCAAGGCTTATCTTGCCTAGAATTTAACTTATCTCTTAGATTCTTAGGCTTGTTAGTGATTATTTAACATTGTTTTTGGTACTCTAAAAGGAATTTTTGATAGGTTTAATGATAATATTACTATTCAAGACTTCAAAATTTTCTATGAATGTTAGTGTTACCATTTTAATCTCATCATCCTTTCAAGTCATCAAGATCAACATTTAGTATTTTTCCCTTGATTTACAAGCTTCTTGAAGTCTCAAAACATTATCATAACTTATTTTAGCTTTAAATTGGGCATCTTGAAGCATGATCAATTGGTTATAAAATTTGATAAAATGTTTTCTATCTCCTACTAAAGTTGACATTAAGGCCAACATCAACTTCAACACCCTAGGGATCATCAAAATATCATTCTTGAACTTTCCATTCACCAATCAACCATATCTTCTAGCTTCACAAGCTCCTTAGTATTGTCTTAGTAGCATTTAACATTAGTTCAAGTATTAAATTAGATCATAAATTCTTGGAACATCTAAATGAGAAAATGTAAGAAATTTTATCTAGCTCCCATTGATACTATAATTAGCTTAATGTTAACACTTTTGGGACCCATATTTTACACTTCTTGATTATCAAATCCTACATTTGACCTCATTCCCTACCTTCACAAGCTTCTTAGCATCATTTAACATCTATTTGAGTGGCACAAGAGGCCTTGGAAGGCTTAAACTATCACTTAGATAAAATTAGTAAATCTTTTCTAAGTATTGATGTTGTTAACACTAACATCAACATCACCTCTAGTGGAACCTATAGAACTAAAGTCTAAAAATCAAACTTATCAATTTTGAACTCTATATGAACTTCACTTAACTCTATGATTAAATTTGACAACATTAACCCTTTAAATATGGAAGAAAAACCCATCTTTTAAGACTAGTTTCTTGATGTCTAGAGCACAAGTCAATATTTCAAGAAATCAAAACTACATGTAGTAGACCACCCAACATCTTCAACATATTCCATGACCACCATAGCTCCTATAAGTTCTAGTACTAACACTGATGTAGCATCAGTGATTGTGAAGTAGCATCCATGTCAATAGTAAAAAATTCAAAGTTTTCAACATTTGTGTCAATCTCTAGAGTTATAATTTTTTAACTCCAACATCAGTAATGGGCCACTTGGACAAAATGATCCTATTTAGCCTCAAATTGATCTTGAACAATTCCTATGACTTCTTCATCCATATCTTTACCATACAAAGGTTTAATTTCACTCTCCAAACTCATATGATACTTCCAAATTAGTTTATTATTGTTAGTTTTATCTCACTTACATTTTTACTCCAACACTTATATTTTGGCCCTCCTTAGGAGGTAGGCACTTTTTTTTTAGAAAATAAAAAACTTTATTCTTTGGCAAGAAAATATAAATCCTTCCCCCCATAACATAGCTCATATATTCTAATATTTTATGCTCTTTTATTCATGTTGTATGATTAGATTTTATTCCATTTCTCATAGTGCATGCCATAGCTTATTTTTCAGCATTACCTACTTAGTTATTTTTTTAGCAATCAATACTTACCCACTTTCAACATTAAAACCCAATGTTTTAATATTCTCCTATCATTCTTGGTTCATGATCAATAAGGTTAACTTCACATTTTATTGGATATTTTTACCCTATCATGTCATTATCATTTGGTTAAGTGAAGGTTATATCAAATTGAAGAGCACTTGTGGCCATGTGATAAATATTTCAACACTTATCTCATAGAGGTGTAATTGTGGATGTGTAAAGAACATTTTTGTAATAACACTTGCAACACCTATTTCAAATTCTATTATCATGATAGCTATTCAAATGTCTATAGGAACTAGTTCAAGGGAAATGATAGTAGCAAAGTACAACAAAGTGCTAGATAGACTCATGGAAACTAGACCAATGATTCTAGATGTATGTAGCATTTCAAATGATGTTACATCTACCTAATATGACTTAATTGAGATAAGGGATAAGCTTCTAGTTACAAAGATCCAAATTTAAGAGGCTATAATACTAAGCCAATAGCTAGTAGTTGAAGTTGCATAACGTAGAGCCTATTTATCCCATCTTGTCATTCTTTTACCTAGCTTAATAAGAGATGAGATATTTAAAAAATTTAAGTCTAAATAAAAAAAATGTTAAGAAAAAAGCATAGAATCACCTAGGATGCAACTTTATTAGATGCAATGTTGAATGGAGTAAACACGAATCTTGCCTAGGTTCACTAAGAAAATAAGGACTTGGCCAAAATGAGCAAAAGATTGCTTAAGGTAGAAAAGTAAGAGGAAAAACTATAAGAATACCTTAAGAACCAATAATGACATCTAGAAAAAGGAAATATGGATGTGCATAAATTAGTATTACATTAGTGATCAAAATCACTACTTTGAAAAATGAGTCCCTAAAGCACAAGAAACTTAAGAATAATTATAGGAATGAGGTTGGCATGTAAAAGAAGATAAATGAAAAAAAATTGATTAAGCAAAACAAAGATGAATGAACCCTTCAAGTAACTCCAAGGTGATGTCTTGTAACGCATCTTTGATGGAATAAATACCTACAACAAAGTCAAATTTTCATNAATTCTTAACATGATATTTAAGGATTAATAAATAATTTTTGAGAACCTAACTAAGAAAATAAATGACTACCAAGAGCTAAAGAATACTTAAGGGAATTCAATATTGAACTCAAAATATTTGCTACCTCATTCATCAATTCTTATGAGATGTTTCCTACTTTTCCTTACTCTTGGAATATGTCCACAATAATAGCTCTAGGTAAAGTAGCCTAGACAATAAATGATTTCAGGACTAAAGAAGAAACTATGGGGATCCTAATTAATGTATTTTAGCTAAATTCAATAGCAATAGTAGCAATATGATAGTCTCAACCCACACCAAGTCATGAGGAGCCATCGTAGGAGCTACAAAAGCCACCACTTCTTAGTACCACTTGAGGCATATTCCTTGGTTGATCTTGTATACATATCTACATAAGTCAATTTTTGTATCCAAATTTTTTCAAGTCAAGTTATAAACACTCAAATATATTTTATCACATAGCACTCAAGTTAGTCAATCAATGTAGTACTTCTATAATTTTATAAATAACTCAATTCCAATTTTGTCAATTCAAAGAGAAGTTTACAATCACTTATGGGGGTATGATAAAAGTTGATTTAATTAGTCATGTTAACACATCATTGTCAATGCATCAATGTTGATGAATGCAATGCTTCATCAACATATTAGCATTAAAGCAAGATTAATAAACATTTATATAAATATGCATACAAATCACATTTATAGTAATGTTGATTATTGTTTAAGCAAAACTCTTGCAATTTGTTTCTATAGTCTTAACAAATAAGTAGTAAGTGCTTATAGTATGAATCTGAGTCAATTGTATGGCATTTTATTCAAGTTGATTATACCTTGACATAAGTCATGAATAACAATAAGATCAATATTGATTCCAATTCATTGTAATAATTTGACTTAGAATAGAATTTACTTTTAATATAATTTTTTTTCCATGTGATTAGTTTAATATTTACTTTGTCCTCATACATGGAATCTAATCAAATGAGTGCAACCTATTTCGAGCATAAACACATATTTACTTGGTAATTCTAATAGTACTATTACATGGTTTTCCCAGTAGCATAACACTTGGTAATTCTAGCAGTGGACACGTAAGTTTAGAACATGTATGATAAGCTTCAAATGAATGTTCATTGCCTGTAGGCTAAACTAGATTTCTTTCTTGCACTTAGGTTACCTAGTTATAATTTTAATATTCTAATATTTTAAAATAATAGTATTTTCATGATGTGCCTTAGTCACACTTAACTATAAAATTTAAGTGCACATAAGTGTGATTGAGAAAACTAGTTTCAGTCCATAGAATTCAACCCCATTACATATGAATGCTTATGATTTGTATGGTTGAGGTTGAGGTACACTCTACTAGTCTACTTTGCTACTCATTGATGGAGTATTAGGAGGTGTCCACACTACCTCTTCTTCTTCTTACACATACACAAAATGAAATTTTCATCATCAACCTTGACATTAATGGTCACTTTTACTACCAAGGTTCTTTGAATATATACATGATATGCCTTGATAGTAGAGAAGTAGCTAAGAAATTACCCTTCATCAACCTTAGCATCAAAATTTCTTAACTAATCCTTTTAATTTAATATAAAATTTTTTAGACCAAAATGATGAAAATAATCGACTCTATGTTTCTTACCAAACCATAATTCATTAGGGATTTTGGTTATGAATCTTCTTACTAAAAATTGATTTGCAACATAACATGTAGTATTAACAACCTCACCGTAGAATCTGTATAATACATTGTATCTATTTAACATGGTTCTTGTCATTTTATTTAGTTATTTATTCTTCCTTTCTATCACACCATTTTATTAACGAGTCCTTGCTAAAGAGAATTGATGATAAATTCCAAAGGCTTTGTAAAATTCTTTGAACTTTGCATTCCTGAATTCTTCTCCATTATTACTACTAAGAGTCTTGATAATGGATCCCTTCTCATTCTACACTCTTAAGCACAACTTGAAGAAATATTCAAAAATGTCATCTTTATCAGAAAGAAAAATAACCCAAGCATACTAGTAGTAATTATCAATTATTAAGTTACATTTTTTTCTCAAATACCTAAAGTTTGATAGGGTCCTACAACATCAAGATGTCAAAGATCTAATAGACAAGAGGTTGAAATGTGGTTTTTCTTACCAAACCTTACCATGGTCATTTTTCAGTTTTGGTAAATATCATAAATTTAAATATCAAAGTAATTAAGCTAAGGGAGGTCTCTCACCATATTAATTTTGATAAGTTTGCATAGGATATCCACATTGATATGTCCATTTTATGGTATCACAACCTTGCTTCCCTTATTTAACTACCAGGATACTTTGTACTAATGTTAGTAATTTCTGATAATGAAGTAATATATACATTATTATTATGATGTCCTTTAACAAGGATTTTTCCCATTTTAGTATCTTTAATAATGCATGTATATTTTTTAAAAATGACTTTATAATCTTCATTAAAAAGTTGAATAAAATTTAAGAGATTATATTCCAAGCATTTAATATATAAGACATTCCTAACCTAGGCAAGAGTACCTCCATTGATGGTATCAATACTTTTGATAGTAGCTTTTATATTGTTTCCAAAAGTGATAGTTTCTTCATCTTCATCACTGAGTGCAATGATCTAAGTCTTATTTTCAATCATGTCTTTGAAGCATCCATTGTTAATATACTAGGTTGATTCTTTAACTACATATAAAGCAAATTTTACAAGTAGGATTGACTGAGATCTCCTTGTTTTCATAATCCAATAAGAGAAACATTCTTCAGGATTTCTTGAGTTCCTATCATTAACATGCAATGCATTAAACTCAAAGGATAGTGAATGCTTTTGCATTCTTCTCTTTTCAATGACATTGTTAGTGTCATTTGGATATAGTAATATTATACTTGACATTGCCATTCTTACCATGTTTTTGGATTATTAATTCAAAAATGGTCACTAGGCTTTGATACCAATTGTGGATCATTAAACTCAAAAGAGAGGTTAAATAAGTTACATATAGGCTTCACATATAAAGTGAATATAAAAATTAGACTAAAACAGATGGTAGCTTAAAGCTAATCATGAGTCATCTAGTGACATTTTATATGTCAACTATAAGCCCTGAACTTAGGAAGTATCATGTACACCCTATGTTTATAGTCTTAGCACATGCAGTTGGGATTCATGTCTTTCATAGATGCATCCTAGCTTTCTATATCATACTTTTGAGTTTTGTTCATGATTTAAATCACTTAGAATGTTTCCAAATTTATTCAAGCATCATAAAGGCCTTACAACATGTCTCTTTGGATTCTAGCTTTCACTTGAGGCTAGAAATATGGTGTTGAAGGCAAGGAGGATGTGCTAACACTCCTACATTAGTATGCCCTTGCATCAACATAAGGGTGTTGACACACACCCTTTGTGACCTTAATTACCTCCTTTAGTCTAAGTTGTGATCTAGAATTGCTAGGCTATATTGACCAACGTTCATTAACCCCTGAGCATTTACAAACCTTAACTATTATATGGAAAAAAAATAATAAATACCTAGGTTAAGCTCTCATTTGATATCCTATTCATTTCATATTTTCTTAGACTTTTGGCATCTATTTTTGAGTTTTAATATCTTTATTTCCCTCCATTTTTGTTTTAATTTTGAGTTGTTTTCACAAGTGTAGCTAAACTCTATTAGAGTATTAACTTGTTTACATAGCCTAGAACCATTTGATCAATGTAGAGTCTAGTATTATGCATAATGAATAAATTTCATGATTTCCCTATGATTTATGACTTGAATGTCTTAGACTATAAAAATACTAAAAGTACAAGCCTCACACTTATCATACATATTAATTAATTAACTTGCATGTTCATTGAGCTGTGATGATTCATCCTTTTATGAGGAGGTCATAACTATACCATATGATGTTGGTCCATCGAGGTTATGACTAAGAGCCATTTTATGCTTTCTATATCAAGTTTTTTACCTATCCCTTAAGGGATTACAACTCATGAGTGTGTGCATATGTGAGCATTACCACTTTTCCCAAGAGAAAATGCAATACATATGTGTTATTTATTATTTTATTATTTTCTTTATAAAATACATAAAACTATAAAATATAAAATTATAAATATTCTCTCCTCTCTAAACATGAAAAAATAGGCTTTTGATGTATAATATGTATTATAATATCTTTTATAGTTATTGAATTCAACAACGTACACAATTATTTTTGGCAATCCACTTAATATCAACTTCAAAGTTAGTGATTGAATTGCACTATGTTCCATATGATATTATTCCATTAGTCACAGCCAATGGGACCCTTATCATTGGCATCATTTCTAGAAAAGACATTGGTGAATTTCCTAGAAATATTTTTCTATTCTTAGTTTACTATTTTTAAAATTAGAGCATATTTCTCCTTTAGGATTGTGTGTAGTTTACTATCCTAAGAAAAATAATAGAAAATAATCAAAGCTCACCAATGATATCTTGCAAAGCAAATAAGACAAAGAGAATGAGGATCCAAGTTGCATTCAAACATTTCAATGATACCTTTCTATCATTGGTTGTATTGACATATTTCAAAGATAAGCAATGAAGATGGTGTGATGCTCATGAATGGTTCTTAAGGAAACTAATTGAAGTTATAAAACATGATGTTAAAGAGACCCTTATCAATATTGAATATGATCAAGCATTTATGTGGCATCAGAGCTAGTATACAATGAATGTGAGTCCCATTGATGATAGTAGCTTTGAGATCAATTGGTTGAGGAGGAAGTATGTCATAGCATTCCATATAACCATTAAAAGAAGGGGGATGATGAGGTTGACAAGAAAGAAAAAGGCCCAATTTACCATGAAGATCCATGATTAAGTACAACTTACTGAAGTGTAACCAAAACCCATGATGTAGATCTACTCTCCAAGTTCAATCATGTACACTTATTTATAAAATATATTAATAAGAATGTTTCACTATTTAAATGGGATAATTATCATGAACTTAATGAATCTATTAACATTTCACAAGAACATGTTTATGATATTCGTATCAACTGTATTAACATAGCTCATGTTCCCACTTATAAAGGGCATACCAATGATGAACCTTAGCTACACATGTGGGCATTTTATAATTCTTGCTACCTTCAAGGAATTTTTAGTGACTAGTAGAAGTTCTGGTTATTTTCCCACACCTTCATTAACCATGTAGAAACCTAGTATAAATCCTTGCCTTCTAAATTAATTTATTAGTTGAAAAACATGGTTAAAGTCTTCTACACCAAATTTCAAACCTATGTCTACATTTCTAACATCTGAAAGGAGATGATCAATGGAGATAAGGAGACTATAAATCTTTAAAAATTTCCATGGAACCATACATGAAAACTTCTCATCACTATCTAAACCATAGTTTTAACTAAAAAGAATAATTTATGCACATCATGAAATGTCTTCAATAGGAGATAAGGAAACATGAAGATATATATGTGGGGGGACAAGTACACAAAAAGTCCATGGTCCAAATCAAATCACTCCTACATACCATTACAAGAATGAAAGGTGAACTGAAAAAGAAAAAATTAGCCAATAAGTACAATAGTAATCTTGCATGTTGAAGGGGGGTAACAACATCAAAGGTACAGTTGAACATCCCATCATAGTTGAGGCCTTAGTATAAGACTAAGTTTAAACTAAGAAGGCCTTGATGAACTTCATCCATAAGGTGGACTAGGTTTGAGATATGATGGATGAAAAAATGATCATTAGGCTTAGGAACATTGGGGAAAGGTAGTTTAAGGTGTGATGAAAGCTATTGCATCATCCAAACATAAATAGAAGCATGATGGAAAGGGTAAGGATAAGCTCTCATAATCCATGAGCATCAAAGAAGATCCAGATGAGACTTCTTCATCTTCCAATGATGAGAGTACTTATCAATACTTCACAAATCCTCATGAATTAGAATGTTGTTTAGTAATGGCTTACATGATTGGAAAAATGAGGCAAGTTTGGATGCCTTTGTTCCTAAGTTTGTCCAAAGGTAAATAGGAAGGACTTCTTACCCTAGTAGATCATACTATTTTGGAGGTTCATATGTGTAGTGCATATAGTAGTATTAATAGTGGCAAACTTTAAAGCCTTGGAATGATACTTCATGGAATCTTCCTACTCCAATGCAATTACAAATGATTCTTTCCATCAATCCTTAATTTTAGGATGTCCAATTAGATATCTATTAGATGCCTCACATCACTTCACAACAATACATGCTAACATCAAGTTTTCATACTCAGTAGGCTTCTTAACAAACATAACTTCAATAACTTCTACTTCCTACCTCAATGTAGGGTGGGATTCCTAGTCAACCACAATCAAGGCTAGCCAAATTTTATATTATTAACTACTATGTTGATCCTACTTGCATGTAGGCTACTCAACAATGTTATTAAATACCTATTAATTTAATTGTAGGTGAAAGTTCAAAGTCCCATGGCCAAAAATTCTACTACAATCATAGACATGTACACTATGGGTTAGGATCCACATCATCCTCTTCTTCCTATGGAGAGGATAACATCACAAGAAATATGAGGAGCCACATTCAAGAAATCCCAATTCCATTCCCTAAACATTACCAAAGAACATCATCTACTTGAGGAAAAAATTCTTTAACAATGTATAGTAAGCCAAATAAGATGGCACCTAATGATAGTCATGTCATTACAATTTCCATGTTCAACGAAGCTATGTAGGTAATCAAAGAAGGACATCTTCTCAAAAAGATATCAAATCTTGGTAGTCGCATGGTCAAAATTCAAGTTGATGAAAAGGATCATTAGTTATCTCTCTATAACTTTGGATGAAGAATTAATATCACTTTAATGTAGCAATAGCTTGAGTGGGTGCTCCCTCCTCTCAAAACAAGTAATATTTACTTAGAGATGACAAATAAATCCTATATGTGCCCTATGGGATAGATGAATGATGAATGGCATCATGACAACCATAGTGGGTTGGTCATATCTAGCTAATTTCTTGGTGACCAACTTAGAAACCAAGGTGGAATATAGCTTTTCTATCATTATGGAAAGAGCCTTCTTAAGCATCATTGATTCTAGGCTCATCTTCCAAGTCCTTCACCTCAAAATTAGTAGGAAGCATCACACTGAAAGAATGCATTATGAGCTAATATCTTGTAATCCTTCCTAGTCATGTGGCAATCATGGTTCTAACTATTATATTAGTTAATGTCTTTTTAAAATAAAAAATATCAATTACCTTGAATAATTTCTAGTCCATGAAGTCACCAAAAATATATTAGAAGGTTCAATCAACTCTCTTGTCTTATCTAATGTCAAATCCTTTAATTTGAAGAAGGGGAATACATTATACATTGTTGCAATAGTGTAATATGTTCCTAAATTGTAAGGTACATTCAACATGTCTCAAAATGTCCCTACACCACTACTAGAGCTCAAGTCACTTTTAAAAGACTTGGAATATATGTTCTCACTAATGATCATCCTGTCATCATTAACTCCACTTTAATGATTATCTAGAAAAATAAACCCAAAAAGGTAGTTATTAAATGGAGAAATTCCTTTTTTTGATCGAATTATAAACCCATAGGAATTTACTTATCTATCTATTAGCATTACATATATATGAACTTGAGCATTAGGCCTCAATGGCTACTACAATAGAGACTAAATCCTCATATGTGGGATGCAGTGAAAATTGAGATTTATCTCTTGCAATTAAATTTCATTAAATCCATTTTTGACAATAAATTGATTAGTAAAAATATGGTTATACCAAAGAAAAAATGAATGGCAAGTTTTATTAACTACAAGTTGCTAAATACTATTACATTTAAGGACCATTTCTCATTATCATCTATGGACTAGGTCTTGAACAACATCTCTAACCACAAGTACTATAGCTTCCTCCATGGGTACTTTTGTTATAATCAAATTAACATCATACTAGATGATTAGGATAAGAATACCTTCATCTATCCATGGGGTACCTTTGCTTTCAAGTGCACGTCCTTCAGGTTGGGTAATGCACCAGCCACATTTTAAAGACTAGTAATATCAGTAGTCTAGGATTACATAGGTAAGAGTGTCAAAGTCCTCATGAATAACATTTTCACATATGAAAATATATTCAAGGAATTCTTGGACCAACTTCAAGCTATTTTGTGCTATTACTACTAGGTGAATTTAAAGTTAGATTAGAAGAAAAACTAGTTAATGGTAACTAGGACACTATTCTTGACCACAAAGTTTGTAAGAAGAAAATCAAAGTTAATCCTAAAAGATCTACATCATTGAGTACATGACATAAATCCCTAAGATAGTTAAAGAGTTGTGATCTTTCCTTGACCATACGAACTATTACTAAAAATTTATTAAAGATTATTATAGTATAGATAGATCATTATTTGAGTAGCAAAAAATGTTTCATTATTGTGAAATAAGAAATGTAAAAACATCTTTTTATATCTAAAGAAAATATTAACACAAACCCCTATGTTTCAAAGTCCTAACTAGACTCAATCCTTTCACATAATGATAGATTCTTCTAATTTTAAATTGGATGTAATCTTGATGCAATTTGATGAAAAAAGATACCCTATTACATACACTGTGCTAGGTAGCTCACAGTAGAGCCATAGTTGAATTACACCACCACTGAAAAGGACCTTATGATCATTATTTTTTTTACTCCAAAAATTTGGACATTATGTTCTAGGATGTTGATGAGTGGCGAGATACCCCTAGACTCAACCATATGAAATGAGCGTAGCATGCACGATCTAGTCAAACTCCGCAGATGGACTAGTTGTGGCACCTAGACAGTTATCCTTAGGCCACAGTTTGCTATCTTCCCACCTAGACTAGTATTGTATATTTTTCACGTATGGTTTATTCTAGTGTGAGGTGTATGATGTGTTTCCTAATTCTAATGCTACTCCTGAAGGTAGTGGAAAATAATATTAACTAAGCTAAGCTAGGAGGAAAAGGGTAAGAGAATCTAATCTAGCCTAAGTGCGATAAGCAACCGATTCCTTGATCAACCGTACACATCTTGGACCTCAAGCATGACTACCACTAGGATTACCAAGCACAGATCCTAGGTATGCCACTGGGCTACCAAGTAGTCACACTTAAATTCTTGAGATCAAGTTGTACTTGTTTCGCATTACGATGAGTAACCGATTCCTTGACTAACCGTACACATCCTTAGATGCTCGTAATCAAGTCATACTCACACCGCATTCTAGGAGTTTAAGGGTGAGAGAGAAGATAGTAAATAACATTAAATAAATAAACAAATAAATAACAAAGTGACTGCTAAAATGATGAAGTAATCTTGATCTTTATTTCCGGTCATGTGTGTGTCCAAGTACGTCACACTTGAATAAGACACCGTACAATCACATTCATCACACTGCGGGCAAACATGGGAAAAATAATCTATCTCTGGAGTGGTCAAACTGCCAGAGCTTCACTACTCCTATTCTATCTCTGCAAACAAGGGAGAGTTGCATCTTATTTATAGATATGGTAGCAAACTATGATATCGCGTATGCGATATCGTAGGGAAGACGCGATATCGCGGCAGACGTGATATCACGTACGTGATATCGTGGCCTATGCGAATTGCGTCTCATCATACCCCCACGACTGAATAAAAAATCTTCCTCAATTTAGAAGGAGAAAAAGCTTCATTGATTACACAGTGGATGGGTATGAGATTATTAACAGGAAAAACAAAAATGAAATGATGTCCTAGTGTGGGAAGACACAACACAGAAAAAATGCTACACTACAAAAAATGGAACTCATGTAGTTCCTAGTGGTAGTGGCTCCTCCATGGGTGCTTTCCCCTTGTCACATGCTCCAAGATTTGAAGGTTAACTAAAACACCACAAAAATTTTGACCTAACACTTTTGGACAAGAATCGAGCTAAGTCATGATGCTTCCCAGCATGACCGAAACTTGCAAACTTCACAAATAGCATCAAACAGAGTCGAATCAAGCAAGTAAAAGTTCCCTGAGATCCATTGGAGACTACATCAACATATGGCAACAAGAACTACAAGTTTCAAACTTAAAAAACTTAGTTTTAACTAAGTATACTTCTTGCACATGGGCCTGCATGCCCAGCCTGCACGCCCAGTGTGCAGCTCAACGTGCAGCTCAGCATGCAGCTTAACATGTAGCTCAGCGTGCAGCAACTTTTGGGCCCTAAAAAGGAGTTAAAATGCCAAAATTGAGCATATGGACCTCCCAGGACATTCACCAAGGTCCCCAGTAGCTCTCAGCCTCCTAAAAATCAAATTTTGGACTCCAAATGATGGGTTTTCATTCATGCACGCCCACCATGCACCATCAAGGATATCTCAAAATAGGCACCCCAGAACAAGATCTCTACCTACAATTGACTCTCAGAGGTAAGGAAATTGTCAGGTATCATCCTAGGCTCCAAAAATGAAGATTCAACCTTGAAATTATGAACTTCCATGACCTATACACTAAGCATACATACTCTGCATGCCCAGCGTGCACACCCAGCACGTAGCATAGCGTATGCCACTTCAAGCCTTCCAAAACCATGTTAGATCAAGTCCAAATGAGCTAAAAATCCATAGGTAGCATTCTCATGATACTAGAGCTCAAATACAAGGGCCAAGTTCAAGATTTTCTATTGTAATAGTAGTGTTCATTTGTAAAGTTCAATTCTTTTGAGTTATGTCAAGTCTATATGTTGGGTTCACATGCCCAGTGTGTACATGCTGGCATGCAGCACGCTATACAGTTGTAATATTCTTTACACTCGGGAAATGCAACCACATGTCATCTGACCCAAAATTTTTATCAACAGCCACTCATACCACTCTAGATCCGAGTTTCACGCCCTAAAACCTATAAAAACCCCAATTTTCCACCAAGTGAGGGGCGGCGGGAGAATAAAAAAAAGGACATTGGGAGACGATTGGGGACACCAACCCTGCACCTAGACTTATACCCTGCATGCTAACCATACAACCTTCATGCTATTCCTACAGTCCAAACCAGCATACCATCATCCCTCCTCATTCACTAGGGCTCTTTATCCGCCTTGTGTCAGATCCACAACTGCGTTCAAACCAGTGCACTATAATCTTCATCTTGCAATAAAATTACTTTATTTCTGATCAAGATTTGTTATAGTTTTCATTCATTCTTGCTTACCGCTTTGTTTATATTCCTGCACATTTATGTTCTAGTTTACATTTATTATGTTGTTTACAAATAACCCAGCATATTGCACATTGGCATACGTTTAGGGAAATCCTTGTCTGATCTGTGTGCGGACCACCCAAGGTACTCTACCTTCGTCAATTCTAGCTTGTCCCCAAGTGAAGGTAGAGTCTTCTGTGCTTGCCTGCAAATCTCTCAGTGCTTGTTCATTCGAGCCTTATACCAACGATCTCAGATAGTACAGAAACTGGCACTAGAAGGAGGGCCTCTAGTTGCTTAAATCTACTCTAATCCATAGTAGATTCCTTTAGATCCGCTAGTCCGTCTCATAGATCCACTCCCTGTGATCCCAAATCTACAATTAGTTTTCTCATATTTACACTTTATCAGCATAGATCTAATTTTGAACCTTCCAAATCTGTGCCTTCTTCAGCCAGATCTGCTATAATCTCAGCGTGTATATACTACCTAGCCTATTTGCATGCTGTCCACTCTATCTGTATGCTGCCTGTTCATCCTGTACACTGATTGTTGAAGCCTGTGCACTGCAGATTCAGTCCATACATTGTGGATCCAATCTACACATTGCCAGATTTAGGTGTATGCTGTGTAGACAAGTTTGCACACTGCCATACTTAGGTGTACGTTGTGTAGACAAA
Organism: Gnetum montanum; assembly: GCA_015680685.1. Taxonomy (NCBI): domain Eukaryota; kingdom Viridiplantae; phylum Streptophyta; class Gnetopsida; order Gnetales; family Gnetaceae; genus Gnetum; species Gnetum montanum. Next base: position 789,448 of record MNCI01005798.1, read on the forward strand.
TCTGCACGCTAAGGGTGTACGCTAACAAGTGTACCCGTTCTATACTTAATAAAATTTCTACCTGTTTATGCTGTATACGCTGACAACACTTGGCCAAATTTTCTCCCGTTTATGTTGTTTACATTGTTCCAACACTTAGAAAATTTGTTTGCTTCCAGACCAACACTTAACCGAATTTTTTTTATACTTTACATTGTCATACTTAAAGCATGTAAAATGGACCCTACAAACACCAATACTTTTTCTCTCCTCATCTTTGACCCCGACACATCAATCTTATACCCTGTGACCACCACCGGACCCATAGTGACTCATGGTGAGGTCAACCCTCAAGGGCCATCTCGCCAGTCATTAAGACAACAAGGTATGGATCCCACGTTCACCATCTTAACTCCTGAACAGTATAATTTTATTTGTGTTAAAATCCAAGCTAAACTGACCATTGACTGAGCTGAGCTGGAAGCAAAGAGACACTATGAGTTAATTCACAAAGGAGTTCATGACTTCATTCCCACTGCCTATGATGTCATCCCCTCACTGAATCCCACCATGAACTCCTATCCCAACTCCTCATGGCTAGGATTCAAACCTTGCGACAATCCACCGTAGAACCTCAAAATGAAGATGAAGAAGATAATTTCATGGTTCAGTCTGAACACGAGGATTCGTACGATACTCTCAGTCTGCATACTTACGCAAACCCATTATTTCACCCTTTCACAGGGGAGACCATGTCCCTCCATTCATTTAGAACCACTCAAGCACATGTACCTCAATAGGAAGCATCCACTCTTATCCCCACTCTTCCCATGACTGATACTCAATTCAATATACCCATCCCCACTATTTCTCCCATTACCACGTTATCCCCTCTCTTACAAGTACAACCCCAACAACACCCCCCTCAAAATAATGTAGGAGTGACCTTCCCACCCCAAGTGATTGGGATGCCGTCTGTGATACCTGCTTCTACATATACTCACTATATACCATGAATACAAACCCAAGGGATACCCTTCACCACTTCAACTCAACAAGTTCAGGGTGTTCCCTCACAAATCATAACTGGACAGTGGGTCGTGACTGGCATGCAACCGCATCAACCCCCTCATTACAACATACCACCTCCTACAATTCCACCCATGAATGTCCCTCAAGTACAACAACAACAACCCACCCCTTANAGAAAGTTGAGTGGTCGGAGGTTGCACTTGTGGAATATTCATGGTGGGTGCTACTAAGGGCAACATACTATAAGGGGTGGGTTGTTGTTGTTGTACTTGAGGGACATTCATGGGTGGAATTGTAGGAGGTGGTATGTTGTAATGAGGGGGTTGATGNCCGACCACTCAACTTTCTTCTTTCCCACCCACTGTACAATAATCTAACTTGCATACTACATAACATGACCAACTTGCCATTTCACCTAGTGCCCAAGACTGGGACTAAGCTAAAAAGATAATGCAAGAACTCACTGATGAGGTAAAACACCTCAAAATGGCCAATAATGAAGAGCTTAAAGTATTAGACTTTTACCAAGATGATCCTATTAGCTCTTCGGTACCACCATTGACCCTGCCCAAAGGAGTTTCTTCACCTCAACTAAGGAGACCCCAACACCCATTAGGTCACATTTAGACTAGAATGTTTATTTCTTCAGGCATGGCCCCATGCAATCTTACATGTTTTCGCCATGTCCCTCACTGGGAGGGCTTTAGACTGGTACCGAGCCTTGCCTCATAACTCCATATCCTCTTTGGAGGATCTCTTACACCAGTTTGTTACCAGGTTTAAATAAAACCTAAAACTTGAAGTGACCTTGGACAGTCTGATACAGGTTAAACAAGCACCGCTTGAACCTATACAAAAATTTATTTAGAGATGGAGTGCTGCGCTAAACAAACTTCATGAACCAATCCCTAAAACATACTTACTCACCATCTTAAAGGGAGCCATGAATGATTTTGTTAAATCCAGACTATACTACCTAAATCCATGCACTCTTAGACAAACATTTGTACAAATTAAAAACATTGAAGAAGCAGCACAAAATAGCCATGACCCCGCCTATTCAGCCTTTAAAAGTCAGCATAATAAGAAAGAAAAAGAAAGGGCTAAGGCAACTGTAGCAACAATAGCAAAAACTCAACAAAAAAGTATGAGACAACAAGGTAAACCACCTACCACCCCTACTAGCTATACTAGACCTACTCCCATTGATGCACCCGGGCCGTCCACATCACAAAATGCTACACCGGGTCATGCATGAAACTTTGAGAGGAGATACCCCTCTCAATACACACCATTGCCCATGAAACCTTCACAATTATTTGACCAACTCTTGAAGGCTGGGCTAATGAAACATAAACAATTTTCCCCCATGGTAATTCAAAAACATGATCGATTCTATGAATTGGTTGAGAACCCAAGCTTAGCAACATCGGATGAGCCCCCAGTTCCAAGAGGCTTTAGACTAGACTAGTTTTGCGAGTACCACCAACATAATGGGCATGGCACCGACTATTTTTTCACCTTGAAACAAGACATTCAACAAATGATTGATAGAGGCGAGATCACTTTTGATGAGGCCAACCCAGTCAAACCACAAAACTAGTCCATGGGCGTATATAAAGATCCCTTAAATACTAAAGAAGCACCATACATAATTAACACCATCTACATAGATAATAACTATGAAACACTGAAGAACCCCTTCGTAGTTCGCGTTCCCCCTACTGCACTAACATCACCTCAACCTTCATATTCCCCTCACGATCCTCCTACCCCACAAAAACCATTGGTCATCCGAGTACCTCCCGCAGTGGCAACAGCACAGGTACCACCCCAAACCAAACAATTTGTTGTTTGTATGCCCTCTACTGATACAATCATTAGTGTGACACCATCAAAATGGCCCACTCCCTTCGTGGTCCGGGTGCCATCAGCAATTGCTACGATAGAGGTACCAACTACAAATCGTCTAACCCCGTTTGTGGTCAAGGTGCCTAGGTAGCCTGATGTCCAAGCTCATACGCCTCAGACACAATCCTGTCCCACCCCATTCGTCATTCGGGTCCTGAAACAACCCAATAATTTGACCCCAAATGTTCCCACACAACCCATGCAAGAACACCTGGCAGATAGGCTCACCAGGGAACGTTTGGAGAAGGAACGTCAATGCCTTGCACTGGGGCCCCCGAAACCAACTCCGTTAAGCGCAATACCTATGGCCCCCTCTAACAATGAGCCAAGCATGAGTTATAAAGAGGAAAACTCAAGAATTCAACACATATCAAATCCAACAGTCATGAAAAATAACATGAAAGTTACCCCACGTGAGATACCACTGTTAGGTCCAATGGATCTAGTGGCCATGGACAAGAATATACCCAATGGTAATGACTTAGCTAACGCCCTAACACAGGTTACACAAGCCCTTAAACAAAAGAACACATCATTAAGCTTTTACGACCTCATATTGACTTTGCCAGTTCATCGTGAAGCCTTAGTACAAATGTTAACATTGATCCCTGTTAGCGAAGACCTACTAGCAAATGAACCCTCTATACACGCGGTAATGTCTACACAACAAGGATCCAAATCTAAATCATTAGGCTTTCACCCCGAAAAAATTAAGATCAATGAGAAAACCAGAGACGTCACCCACAAACCCATGTCTATAACCATACAAGTTAATCAGTTCAAAATACATCGAGTACATGTAGATGACGGAGCAGCCACAAACGTAGTGCCTTATCTCGTCATTGAACAGTTAGGGCTTATAAAATTAATTAAACCAATTTCTACGACATTCTTGAAGTCATTTAATGGGTCACAAGTAGTGTTTAAAGGTACATTGACCTTGTATTTTATAGTAGGGGATCGATTCCCCACATCCGCAGACTTCGTGGTTATTGATGAGATGCCTGGTTTTAACCTAATCCTGGGATGATCCTAATTAACCCAGTTAAAAGTGGTGTCTTCCCTCATTCATCAAGAGATTCACTTACCCTATGAGGGGGGTGAAATCATTATCCATGGGGATGCTACTACATCCACCATCTCATCTCACACGTAGGCAAATCAAGGCTCCGAAGTTAAATTTGAGGAGCCTGAAGAAGAGGACACTCCACATGAGCATAAACTTGATAGAATTTTCGAAAAGCCCATATTGAAAGAAACAAATGAAACCCAAAGTAATGACCAACCCATAAATTGTGATCCCTCAAAAACCAAGGAAACACCACCTAACCCAGAAACATCTGAGGATACTGACTCAGAGCCTACTCCGCCAGACGTCTCCTAGGCAGAACTACCATTCAATGTAATTAGCGAAGGAGATGCTGAGTATCGGATCATACCCATTAAACCCACTCCTAACATAAAAATGAAAAAAATAAAAAAGCTATTAAACAATTAACAAAATATGCCAGTCCGCAATGACATTAAACTACGATCGTCCAAAATGACACTAAACTATGCAAGTCTGGAATGACATTAAACTATCGCATGTCGATAATGACATAAAACTAGCCATGGTCAGAAATGGCTGGTTTACATCAAAACCCATCGTATCAATTGATATCCCTCCTATTTATTTGTGGCCTGAAATGGCCGTAAACTAGAATGATCACGTTGCAGTCTGTCATGATTTTAAACTAACATGCACATACGTAAGGCCCGAAATGGCCTTAAACTAGAGCAAGTTTACTTTCATTTGCCTCAAAAGTTTAAATTCCTAGTTTACATTCTATGATTACATCTTTGCAGTACAAGTTACACTTTCCTTTATGTCTTCCTTTGGCATAGTTATTTTTTGGGTTACATTTGCATTTTATTTCATGTTTACACTTAAACAAAAAAACAAGCAAAAAGAATTTTTCTCCATGTCCCTACATTATTTCTTCTCAACATTCAGAAAACTCTAAAAAAACTAGAATATAAAAACAAAAAAATATATATAAATACATAAATGGACGATTACAAAAGTTAACAAAGTTTACGCATCTGTTCATACACAACTCATTTTTGGCTAAAAAAAACACAAACAAAAAAAATTCTGTTTACGACCCACAAAAACATAACTAATAACAATGCCAAATTTAAAAACTAAACATCAGGATTAGGAGGGGCTTTCCCCTCAAACTCCTCCATATCATGAGTTTCCCCTCCACTAGGGCCACCTTCGTAGCCACCGTCATCACCATAACTCTATAAAAAAAATAAAAGAAAATAATTAACTAAAAACAGGGGGTAACATTTTCTACTAAAAAAAAATAAAAAGTTACAAGTTTAAATAACTTACCGAAGAGGATCCTCTTAGTCCAAACTCTAGCCGATGAAGGATTTCTTCTTCAGGGACACTTGCCCAGTCTGTTCCGTCAAGGCCGAGATCAATATTGGCTAATGCCTTTCCTTTGTCCACAGTAGACCAAGTAGGATGTTTAAGAGGAAACTCACCTATAGAAATCTCCCTAGAAGCTGTAGTGATTACCCTCTTAGGAGATTCCATCTCTACCATGGTGTTCCTAGCAAAGGCATCAAATGAAGACCATAAGCCTAACCCCTCTACAAACATCTCCAGTTGATGCCTCTCTATGGATATCTCCTTTAATGATTTTTTATAATGGTACTTATGATTATTTTCATCTTGGCCCCATTTCCACACCTTAGAAGTGAAAGCTTTCCAATCCTGACACTTAAGATTCAGCAAATCAACTTCTGCCTTTCACTCTACTAGCTCCCGAGTCATAGTTACTTGGTGATTCAATAGATTCGAATATCTGGTATAAGTAACCTCGGAGGTTCACCAAGAACGATCACTCGTCAACATTGCAGAGGAAAACTCATAGCGTGACTTAAAGTCATCTCATTCTACTGATAGTTTGGCAATCTCTTTTTCCCCTGCCTAAATTTGCAACCATATCTATTTGATGGAATTCCTGTAGGTCCAAAGAGACTTGGCATTTTGCACAACACATTCTACCACCTCATCATAAATCTATCTTGGCACTTACTCAATTTCTGATGGTAGTGCAGGAAGACTGTCAATACGAGTGGCCTTGGATGGATCCCACTTCAGTTTAGTGCCTATCAATATAAGGAGAATATACTTTAGACATTGGACAGTAGAAACAAATGCAAAAATAGAAAGACTCAAAATGCTTAAAGCATATGTACCTATTTCAGGATGAGCTTGTTGGATGCGATCAACTACCTCATTGATGATACCAAGTACAAAATCCATTTTACTTGGCATTTCGATCCAAGTAAATAGTTCATTTGTATAAGATGGACCAGCTTCGGTGGTTGTTTCCATTGGAGTCTTCATTGTAGGTATTTCCGAACGAACATTAGGAGTTGTCCTGGTTTCAACATCTATGCCTTGTAGCAACAAAAACATAAAATCAAAACTCTAAATAATGGAAATGAAACAATTCAAAAATCAAATAAACATAATAAGAAGAACATACCGAAATCCCTTTCTTCTTCCAGATTTGGAGGATTGCCAAGGTTTAACCTTTCTTTGAAGAAATCATCAAACATCTCATCAGCTTCATCTTGATCACCAGCATGATCTTTTTCCATGGTGACTTTCACTCGTTCTTTCATTTCTTCCCTCAGAGGGATAGGGACATCCATCTCGTCATTACTCACTTCATTCTCCTCATCTTAGTTGGTGGGGACCTCTTCCTCCTCTATGATCGACACTAATCCTTCTCTTCTTACTTCAAGAGTTGGCTCTAATAACATTCATAAGTTCAACATCAGTTTAATATAGATCACCAAAAATAATAATAATAATAATAACAAAACAAAGATAAATGAATGAATCAGGCTTACTTACCATGTGCAGATGCTTTAAACCATATGTGTTTCACCTTTGGTTCATCTATAGCTGGAGCAATCTCTCTAGAGTGCTTAGGTCTTTGAACTTTAGATTTTTCCTTCTTGATTGTCTCCTTGATCACTCGATCGGCTCTCCTAGCAGTATAGGGCACACCACCTGGCTCCAACCCTACAGTATCACGAGTATGGATTGAATGACCAGATGATCCCCCTGTTGTAATAGAGATCGATTCATCAATCCCTTCGGGAGCATCTTGAGATTTAGTCACTTCAAACAAGTGGCGAATCCATGGGTGAGATAGTTGGCTATGATCCCTTAACATGTACTCGTTACCCACGTGAACTACTAGAAATTCAGCTAGTTGGTGCAGGTAACTGGCGAAGAATGCATAGGTAAAATGGGACTGTGCCTCAACATTCAAACACAATCTAACTATCTCTCCGTGGAAACCTGAAAGTAAAAACTGAGCCCAATTATAATGCACCCTAGTCTCTAGAATCATGTGCATGATATGCATAGATTCTACCCCAAAAGTCTTCACTTGGGACAGGGACTTAGGAAACACTCATGCTCTGAACAGTGGATACAGTTCATTTACTTCAATTACTTTCGATCTACCCTACATAGAAAATCCCTTAGCACCCTTAAGTACACCTAGCCAATCCTCCAGCTTACGAACAACATGGACCTATTTTTGTGCTCTATCCAAAGTCACTCTAGCCCCATCTGCTGGTACACTGAAGAGGTCTAAAAAGAACTCCACTGACAGATGGAAAGCTACTTTAATTCCCTTGACATGAGTGCTATAGTAAGTAACAACTTCATCGAAAGAATCAACGATCACAATCATCTCGGTCACGGAGACGTTAGGACTTAGAGTAGTAAACAACTCCATGATGCCAGCATCACTCAAGCAACTAATAATATGCAGTGGTGACTTATCATGCAAACACCATTGTGCATTGTCGATCTCCCAAAATTTCATGGCCAAAGTTCCCTCAGTCCAGCCAGTTGTTATGGTGACTCCACCAGGGATGACATCCACTATATGCGCAGGGTAACATCATGGAATCAATACAACCAATGAGGTAGCAAAACAAACAAACATGAGGCATCAAAAACACTATTACTTACCATTGGCCAATGGATTAAGACCATTACAATCTAAATCAACATCGCATGGGACAACTGGCCCATTATGGGACCAATCCCCATGTAGCCACCCCCGAGCCTCACATCATGCAAAATCCTTGGAGTATCGTTTGTGAAAATGGAAAATTTCACCCTTGGTCTGGGCTAACATAGCACCATGGAGAGTAGGACTTGCAATGAAAGCCTCTAAGGTGGTATGAGCCAATGCGAGTCCATCATCACCTATGCATACTCCTTCTTTATCAAATCGAGGCGTGCAAAGAAATGGTAATCAAAATATGAAGAACCACTTAGCATCAAAGCAGAAATGATAAATTAAACAAACTTACCTTTCTACCCTGTACACCATTCTAGGAGGATTCTGGAACAAAGTGTGCACATGAGAGGCTAGGAATAATGTGCTATTGACATTGTGAGTACTACATGATAATAGGTCCCATACACGTGTCAATGGATGGCTGGATCTGGGCCCTCCAGAGGGACCATTCCCAATCATAAATAATCCCTCATCGACGTCGACCACGAAGGCCACTATGCCATTTGAGGATCCCAGTAACATAGTCTCAAGGACACTCTGTGCTAATTGTTCACTAAGGTGAGACCATATTACCACACTGAATCCTTGTAAGATGAAGGCAAGGAACTCACTGGCACCCATTTTGAACCATACCCCATCTCGATCGATGGCCATATCAGGTACCGGCTCATCAGAATCAATAGTCCCGAACCATGCCAGAACTCCAACTAGCTCCACCACTAAGAGGAAAGGTTTAAGACCTCTACACGTATTCAAGAACAAGGATAAGTAAGCTACACATACAAAAAAAGAGCTAAAGAGTAGGTTTTACGTTGGGGGCTAGAACTTGGAAAAGCTTTCAAGGTTCATGCTAGGCGTGTAGGTCCTGCACACTGGGAATGTGGGCATGCAGACCCTACATGCTGAGCATTTTGGCCTCCATGCACACTGAGCATGTCACTAGATTGCATTCCATACATAAAAACTGGCTATATGCCAAGTAAGGGAGACAAGGGTTGACGTTGGCCTATACACTAATATCCACGCTAAAGAAACAGACCAAGCCTCATACAAATTCTATGTGCTAGAATAAAAAACCAAATACAAATTAATGAAAATAGTAAACAAAAACACAAATTTAGATAGAGGACTAGGGTCTACCGGTGTAGTGATCCAAACCATGATGGGATCATGGGTTTGAGCAGGCACCGGAGCATCACCTCACTCTCATCAACAAAGGTCAAGTCAAGCTCCTTCCTTCCCTGGTCTCCCACCTGCTTTCCTTTGCCCATCCTCTCATGCTGCATTCAAGAACTTTACGCTGGAGCAAGGATGTCCATGCTGAAAGTCCCTGTATGACGTTGACGCTAAGGGTTTCTAAGTGAAGGGGTTCATACTAGAGGCTCGTTTCGAGGCTTCATGCTGAAACCTCCACACCACCTTCACACTCGGGTTTCCAGGGTGTTCACACTGGAGTTTTAGCTCCCTGCACGTTGGGGTTTCTAGGGTTTTCACGCTGGAGTTTCAGCTCCCTACACACTAGGGTTTCTAGGGAGTTCATGTCGGAGTTTCAGCTCCTTGCATGCTAGGGTTTCTAGGGTGTTCATGTTGGAATTTTAGCTCCCTGTACACTAGGATTTCCAAGGAGTTCACGCTGGAGTTTCAGCTCCCTGCACACTGGGGTTTCTAGGGTGTTCACACTAGAGTTTCATCTCCCTACATGCTAGGGTTTCCAGGGCGTTCACGTTGGAGTTTCAGCTCCCTACACGCTGGGGTTTCCAAGGCATTCACATTGGAGTTCTAGTTCCTTGCACGTTGGGGTTCCCAGGGCATTCATGCTGGAGCTTCATCTCCCTGCATGCTATGGTTTCTCCAGGGCATGCACACTGGGGGCTTTCATTTTACGCTTCATGCCATGATCTTTCCCACCTTTGCTACCTCCTTCGCACCTAATTGCCACCTTTCCCTGCCCCCTATGACCAGATCCTTACCTCCTCGTCACACTGAATCTCCCACTATTTCATGCTGAAGCTTAGCTTAGGTTCACGTTGTTCTCTTTGGTTTTGGCTCGACTTTGAGTTTACGCCTACTACAGTGACAAAAGTAACTTGTCCAATTTTAAGTTAATTTTATTAGGTATAAATCTTCATGCCCCTCATTTCTCACATCCACTCACCCTCATAGAAAATCGGCACTTTGGTTATTTTACTCTAAAGTAAAATAAAAATAAACACAACATTAGCTAAAAAACATATAATATAAATAGACCAAGAATAAAGAAAAAGAGTATATAGATATGCACTAGGCTAAACATTACCCACATATGACCTTTCCTCTCACGGTGACTCCTGTTGTCTATACTAAACACCTTGGTGCATACTCTTCATCTTGTAGTCTCATACCTAATAAGGATTATAAATAATACAATCAACTAGAAATCATAAACAAATAGGTATGGCCCGGTAAGGTCCTAAACTTCCACGATTAGCTGGGTACGACCTTAAACTGTCGTGCGACCAGGTGAGACGATAAACCAAGTTTAGCATACTTCGAGCATATTTAAATATTTGAATTGGTGTCATAAAACAATAAGCAAACCCCCTCCTCCTTGTTAACATTTCTTCCTATGCCTTGGCAGGAGCAAGCATGGATAGCAAGCAACTATTCGCACCACTGTTCATCAATGGACCATACGGACCCATCCAACAAGAGATGATCAGAAAGTCCATTGATTTAGGCACATCGACTTACGAAAACTCCATGGCATCGACAGAGGAAACGATAGAACGCTTTTAGATCATGACGAAATCACTAGATATTGAAGCTGATAACATCACTGAGGATCCATTAATCGAACCCCCATCACTATGCCAAGCGGCGAAGTTAAGATACTAAAACTAAATACTTTACTAGACCCAAAAATTTTCGATGACATAGAAAAAGTGCTAAAAAGCAACATCAAGGCATTCAATTGGTCTTACATTGACATTCCTAGGCTAGACCCTCGAATATTCTAGCACAACATCATACTCGACCTGAAGTTAAGACCAGTGAAACAAAAAGCACGTAAGGTTAAGCTTGAGGTAGCGTTGGCAATTCGCAATGAGATCACCAAACTTTATCAAGCTAGTTTCATTCAGGCTATTGACTATGCTGACTAGATATCCAACATGGTCATTGTCCCAAAGAAGAATGGAAGCATTCACCTATGCATTGACTTTCGAGATCTCAACTTAGCAACCATAAAAGATGACTTTCCTCTACCTAGTATTGATCAACTGGTTGACTCAAACGCTGGGCATGCACTGTTATCTTTTATGGATGGCTTCTTAGGATATAATCAGATCCAGATTAACCCTGAACATCAACTCAAGATAGCCTTCATGACACCCTGGGGGACATTTTTTTATACAATGATGCCCTTCGATTTAAAGAATGCTAGTGCTACGTATCAACAAGCGATGACCTTCATATTTAGTGATTACATCCTTCACTCACTCAACAATTATGTAGACAATATAGCAGTTAAATTGAAGACACAAGAGTAGCACATACAAGACTTAGACTTGGTACTTAAGCATTGTTCAAAATATGTGCTTAGATTGAACCCAAAGAAGTATGTCTTTGGGGTCAAATCAGGCAAAATGCTAGGATTCATAGTTCCAGAAGTAGGGATTCGAGTAGACCCCGATAAGGTGAAGGCTATCACAAACTTGCAACCGCCAAGCAACCTTACCAAACATCAAGGCCTACAAGGTAGATTATAGTTCATTAGGAACTTTATAGAAAAACTGACCGGTAAGTTGAAACCCATGAACCATTTGCTACGCAAGAGTGTGCATTTTCAATGGACCCCACAATGCCAGGAAGCTTTTGACAATATCAAAATGGCACTGACCCAATTACCGATAATTTATCTTCCTCAAAATAATAAAATGTTCTACATCTACCTTGCCACATCAGATTCATCAATTATGTCTATGCTTTGCCAGAAACGAGATGATGGAACCGAAGTTCCCATTTACTACTTAAGCCATGCATTAGTAGCCTATGAAAAGAAATACAACGAGGTGGAGAGGTCATGTTTAGCTCTTATCTTCTCTCTGAAGAAATGGTGACATTATCTCTTTCAAAACCAAGTAAACTTAATCTGCAAAAACAATGTACTCAGAGTGATCACAAACAACATGTATGAATCAAGCAAGATAGCTCAATGGAAGGCAGTGATTGTTGAGTTTGACCTACATTACATAGCCCAATCATCCATCAAAGGTCAAGCTATAGTCAATCAGATGACCACATCACCAACATAGGATCAAGCAATGATTAATCCAGAGTTTCCAGATGAAAATGTAAGCAAAATTGACATAGTGCCCGATAACTATGATGCGATATTAAACTTCGATGGAGCATCCACCTCCCAAGGGGAAGTGCTGCTGCCATTATCACATATCCCTCTGGGGAGATCCAACCATTTGCTTACCGATTTAACTTTCCTTGTACCAATAACATAGTAGAGTATGAAGGTCTCCTCAGAGGCCTCATGGTAGCACAAGCTTCAAACATCACACGTCTCGTAGTTAGAGGCAACTCACAGTTAATCATAAACCAAGTCAAAGACGTTTACGCATGCAAAGCATCTCATCTACAACCCTACTATGCCCTGACGAAACACTTGCTGAAACAGTTTATAAATATAAAACTAAAACATGTGCCTAGAAATGATATACCATTGCAAATGCACTAGCCAAGTTAGCTCTAAATATCTCACCTGATATGTTTCATGTGTTGCCCAGTTCCATCGTGAGCTGTGACAAGCCCATAACTGATGCTCCTGATGAACTTCCCATAGCATCCGTTAGCACGACACACGCTATAGAATGGTACGATGACATCAAAGAGTACCTTCTACATGGCGAACCACCTCACTATCTAACGAATGCTCAGAAGGACATAGTATGAAAATGCTCTAGATAATATACACTAGTAGGAGATACACTATGTCATAGATCCTATGAAGGCATCTTGTTAACATGCGTTAGTAGTACCGATGGCCAAACCATCATGGAACAAGTTCATGAAGGACTATGCAGAGGGCACATAGCGCCTAAAGCAATGGCAACAAAAATTAGATGTTTAGGCTATTATTGGCCACATATGGAGTATGATTACTTCTCCAAGGTCAAGAGGTTCAATATGTGTTAAAAGCATGGTAACCTTATACATGTTCCACCTAATGAATTGCATACGACTCAAATCACATGGCCTTTCTAGAAATGGGGGTTAGACATTATATGACCAATAACAATCCCATCTTCTGCAGGACATAGCTTTATCATAACTGCAATAGAATACTTTACTAAATGGGTAGAAGCTATTCTTCTTAGAAAAACCACATCAAAACAAGTATGCAACTTCATCTTAGAAAATATTGTGACCCGTTTTGGCATCCCGATGACTATCATCACTGACAACGGGCCACAATTCAGCAATGTCAAAACAAAAATGTTTTGTGAGAGCCTAAGTATTAAACACTCATTTTCATTACCTTACTACCTTCAGAGAAACGGACAAGCAGAAGCCATGAACAATATTGTCATCTCTGTGCTCAAGAAGATGCTTACTCAGAGCAAGAAAAGATGGCACGAGCAGCTAGTATACGCGTTATGGGCATACCGGACTACGCATCAGACATCCACAAGTAAAACACCATATAGTCTTATTTATGGATCATAAGCTATTTTTCCTCTGGAGTTGTAGGTACCATCCCTAAGGATCACACTCTCTGGACTCCTTAACGAAGGTCAAAACAATGCCTTGCGCATTGCTGACCTTGACTCGATGGAAGAAGAATGCACATGAATGCTTGATCAAATTGAGTGGTATCAAAAGCAACAAAGATGGCATCATCAACACGATATTCACAAGTGCCTGATCAAAGAAGGTGACCTTATTCTTAAGGCAGTTCATGAACACGCTGACAAGTTCTCAGCCAACTGGAAAGGGCCTTACTTGGTCACCAAAGCGTATGATAATGGAGCATTTAATCTAGTTGATATAAATGGTAATGAGCTTGCTCATCCAATGAACCACCTGTACCATAAGTTGTTTCACATCTAAACATTGTAGGTATGCGTACGTCCTAGAATCATGATGGTAAATTGATACCATAGTACATCTTGGAATCATGACGGTAAACTGATATCACAAATACATCCTGGAATCATGATGGTAAACTGATACCACAGAACATCTTGGCATCATGACGGTAAACTAACATCATAGAGCTCTATTTGACATGACACTAAACTATCACACTCATTCACCAGAGTCCACTAAGACCATAAACTAGCTTGCCTCTTCATAGTCTTTCACGACTATAAACTAGCATCGCACCATCTGCTACGATGATAAACTGGCAACGTCCAACGAGTTATGATGTAAAACTAACCCATGACAGTCCGCTAAGACTATAAACTAGCAAGATCATATCTGGCACATTCATTTGATGTTGTAATTCATGATATTTCTTCATCAACGCCTACTGCATCATTCATCACATCGGCTCTGACAACACTATTGCTTCTCATTTTGTTTGCCTTAAGTTTCACATGGTGCCTCCATTTTCATCGGCCACATTCATGTCTAAAGTGTTTGCTAACTCATTCACTTCTGTTTTTCTTGTCTTCTTGAAGTTGTGTTTGCAGGATGACACCTAGTGATGCTCGTATATGGATACACTTCATCATGGTGACAAGGTGCCACATTTTTTCTGACGCACGCAACCAGGTTAATCAATCTGTTCAAAAGTACATTCCTAGTTCCCAATACATTCTCCATTTCCCCAACACTTTCGTTCCCTTTTCTACCTAATTACAGTTCCCATATACACCTGTACACCCCAAAACTTTGAGCACACTGTTACATGCTGCAACACTCTCAAGCAGTCATAACACACAACACAGCACATGAGCATGAGTGCAAAATTGAAAGAAAGCTCATTCCAAAAACAAAAAAAATAAAAAAAAAGAGAAAAAGAAAAAGAAAAAGAAAATATCAAAGAGCAAAGAGAAAAATGAACCACAAGACCCTTAGCACTTCCCATACAAGCCCTAGGGAAGAAGGCAGTTGTCTTGGAAAGAACTGTCCATGCCTCAAACCATCATGTTACACCCCACTGCATGGCTTTGGTTGTGAAAACAAGTTCTCTTAAACCTAATAAAAGAGTCTTGTTCCTCCAAAGAACGCACACCTCATGCCGTGGTTCCAAGTCTACCAAATACTGGCTATCAATGAGGACCAACATGGGTCATTAGCATAGATGAACACTCCTCTCCTACACCTGCACAATCCCTCAATTAATTCCAAATCCCACAGTTGCAAACATCTCAACTGGACATCAGCTCAAAACTTCATTCCCCAGGCCCAGGTACTTCTAAACATGGTGCGAGGACATCTGGCCAAATGTCAAAGGACAATGCTACTAAGTTGCTTGTGGTATTTTGTACTTATTTGTAGATGCTTCTTAAGTTGATTCCTCCAAGCGTCAACAAAGAGGGGCCAATGAAACACCACAAAAATTTGGACCTAACACTTTCAAACAAGAATCGAGCTAAGTTATGATGCTTCTCAGCATGACTGAAACTTGTGAACTTCACAAACAGTATCAAACAGAGTCAAATCAAGTACGTAAAAGTTCCCTGAGATCCATTGGAGACTACATCAACATCTGGCAACAAGAACTGCAAGTTTCAAACTCAAAACACTTATTTTTGACTAAGTATACTTCTTGAACACAGGCTTGCACGCCCAATGTGCAGCTCAGCGTGCAGCAACTTTTGGACCCCAAAAATGAGTCAAAACATGCCAGAATTGAGCTTCTGGACCCCCAGGACATTCACCAAGGTCCCCAGTAGCTCTCAGCCTCCTAAAAATCAAATTTTGGGCTCCAAATGATGGATTTTCATTTGTGCATGCCCAGCGTGCACCGTCAAGGATCTCTCAAAATAGGCATCATAGAATAAGATCTCCACCTACAATCGACTCTTAGAGGCAAGGCAATTGTCAGGCATCATCCCAGGCTTCCAAAAATGAAGATTCAACCTCAAAATGATGCACTTCCATGACCTATATGCTGAGCATACATACTATGCATGCCCAGCGTGCACACCCAGCACACAGCACAGCATACGCCACTTCAAGCCTTCCAAAACCATGTTAGATAGAGTCCAAATGAGCTGAAAATCCACAGGCAGCATTCTCATGACACCAGAGCTCAAATCCAAGGGCCAAGTTCAAGATTTTCTATTGTAATAGTAGTGTTCATTTGTAAAGTTTAATTCTTTTGAGTTAGTCAAGTCTGTACGCTGGGTTCACACGCCCAGTGTGTACACACTGGCATGTAGCATGTTGTACAGTTGTAATATTCTTTGCACTCGAGCAACGTATCCACATATCATTTGACCAAAAATTTTCTCATGAACGACCACTCATACCACTCCAGATCTGAGTTTCACGCCCTAAAACCTATAAAAACCCCAATTTTCCACCAAGTAAGGGGCGGGGGGAGAATACAAAAAAAGGACATTAGGAGACAATTGAGGACACCAACCCTACACGCTAGACTTCTACCCTACACATCGACGATATAGCCTTTAGGTTGTGCCTATAGTCCAAACCAACATACCATCATCCCTCTGCATCCATCGAGGCTCTTCGTCCACCTTGTGTCAAATCCACAACTGCGTTCAAACCGGTGCACTGTAATCTTCATCTTGCAATAAAATTGCTTTATTTCTGAGCAAGATTTGTTATAGTTTTCATTCATTCTTGCTTACCTATTTTTTTATATTCCTGCACATTTACATTCTGGTTCACGTTTATTATGCTATTTACAAATTGGCATACATTTGGGGAAATCCTTGTCTGATCCATGTGAGGACCACCCAAGGTACACTACCTTCGTCAATTCTAGCTTGCCCCCAAGTAAAGGTAGAGTCTTTTGTGCTTGCCTGCAAATCTCCTGGTGCTTGTTCATTCCAACCTTGTACCGACAATCTTAGACAGTACATTGACGACACTAAAGAATGGCCTAGAGCTTCTCCTCTTTGGTCCGAGGATCTTGTGTCATCCATGCTAATGTTCCGATGTTTGATGGAGTTGGCACTTCCCATGGATAGGATAGTTGTGGAAAGATCTGATTAGCCTTGACATACCATGTCGCAAACACCTGCCATTCCTCTTCATAGGCTCTGACTTTATCTTTGTATTCGTGAAGCTTTGTTAGCTGTCAAGCCAAGTCAGTTGCAACATCTTTCTATCCCTGGTAGCTTTCTTTTACCACCGCAAGTTCAGAATTTGTGACATATAGTTTATTAGCCAACTTCTTACGCTCTGCAAATTCTGCTTCATATTTGATGTGGGTAGAAGCTACCTACTACTCGAGCTCTGACCTCGGTCATCCTACTATTATCATGGCTAGGTTAGCATATCTAAGGTTTGCCAACTCCATGTATTCGGTCAAGTCTTGGATCTGCAGGTCCCGATTCTTAACTTCTGCTTGGAGGGCGAAGGCGTAGATGTCCAATATGGCCCTCCAATTAGTGTGTTGAGCACTGATGTTGTTGATTTGAGCCTTGGCCATATGGATCTACTTCTCCAAGATTTTCTTGTACATTCCCACCTAATCACGGAAATGCTCCTTTAGCTTCTCATGTCATTTATCCTCATTCTGCCACGTGCTTATCTCGATGGCTGATTTTTGGTGAATAGCGCATACCTCCTCCATTGAGAGGATTTGATTTTCTCTAGCTAAACGTCTTACATCTCGGTTGACCCGAATGAACTATTCTCGTAACTGATGAAAGTGTTCATCGAGAACATTCTTTTGTTTCTCCACAGAAGTCAACCAAAGGTTATCTGCAACTAACTGCATATTCTCTTCTTCTAAGGCCTTGAGTGCCTTAAGATGCACATGAGTTTACACTTGTGCTGCAGAGGCACCCCAAGTGGTCGTCTCCTTTTCTTCTGCCACCTTCTTATTTTCTGCGATTAACTTTGTTATTTGCTTGGTTCTAAAATTTTCCAACTGTTCTGCGGGAACAAATTGTAGAGGATCCCACTGTGCTACTTGTAAAGCTACGAGCTACTCTTGTAGTTTCTGCACTTTAGCTTTAGCATGTTTGGCCCTTTCTTCGGATATGACTCGCTTCCCCTTTGTGGAAATGAGGTCTGATAGAATTACCGTTACATCCTAGGGGATGTCAAACAAGGACGTTAGAACTTTCCCTATTGTAGCAATCGATCTAGTGCATCCTCATGTTTCACAGGAGTCATTGAGGTTTCGGCAAGAGTTTGAGCATCCCATGCTCCTGAAAGATCTATCGGTGGCACAACAGGTATGTTAAAGGATTATTTGATATGGTCAGTGACCACTTCAGTAGCTCCCATGGCATCCTAGTGTTGCATGACCACCATAGTGGCCCCTTCACCAGTCTCTAACTACACTTGAAAAGATGTCGTGTTTCTTGAGATCTTTTGTGACCATCTACTTTCCCCTCCTTCTATTTGAATTGATAATTTGCCCCTTGTGCGATCTAATGAAATAGTAGACTGGTCAGCATCATCGATGACATGGAAGAGGTTTACATCATCACGACTTCCCCAACTAACCGTCTTGGAGATGGCCCTAAGATGGCTTATCGATGGTCTGTAGTCTTGCGGTGGCGGCGGCTGATCCTGGCCTATGCTAGGTCTTGCTTCTTGTTGTTGGCTAGGACCTGTGGTTGGAGGTTGACTAGGTCCTGCAAGTTTAGTTGCAGGTGATCCATTCATCTGTTCTTCTTCTTTATCTGGTCTCAGCTCTTCACTAGTGCTCTTTCTTGGAGTTTGCACCTTTAATAACTCAGCATAAGTGTTCTGGGCTTTTTGGAGGATGTCATTTGTGTATCCTCGAATACTAGCCCATCGGCACACTTTTCTGATAAGGCAAGGAAAAGGCAATGCCATCTTCCCTGACTTCTGTTCTTCAAATCGCCTCAGGATCTCTGTCAAATATAAATCGGGTAGGTTAGCGTTAACCTTTCCCATCAACACTGCACATCCTCTCGTTGCATATGTCAATATTCTTTTCAAACCTTTTGTGGGGAAGAGGTGATAGGTTCCAATTTTAAAATAAAACTGCTCTTCCGTCGTCAGCTCACCAAAATCTTTATCTTTGCCATAAGCCTCCTCTAACCAATCCTTTCGCACATCAAGGTCTGATCAGGTAGATAACCGAGCAACATGGGGGCCTGAATTCAGAAGGTTTAACACTTCCAAATCACCTACGTAGAAAAATCTATTGTCACACCATAAATGTTAACCATGGTGCCTTGCTCCTTATTATGCCAGAACTAGTATGTTTCACCTAAGTACCAAGCACCGCACTCAGAGAGGACAGGCCATAAGGGAGACCCCTTGAGGTGATCCCTAATAGCCTCAAGAGTGAACTTTGCAAAAGATTCAAATTTTAGCTCCACAATCATAGTAGCCAATGTGGACTTCTCATGGATAGCCTGAACACACTCTGGTGGCAACATGAGTTGTTGTCCCAGTTCAAGCACAGTAGCAACTCCTCTTTCTTCCTACCCAGACCATCTGGTACAAAATTCTTCTTGATGGATGCTAAATGATTGCACCTCCTATTTTTCATGTTGTCTGGTAGGGACCTATCTTCCACCTCTCCAAGGTTGTTTTGCTCCACCTTGAACAGGACCCCCTTGTTGTGCACGTTTCGGGGCCATCTACAATCACACAGGCCAAACGTTAGTAAGGTTGTTTTCAAATTCAAGTTATACCTTACTACATGCCTTTAATTAAAGATCTTATGTTATCATGTGATCGTGCCTAAAAATTATAATAATGGATCCTATGACTTAGGTGGATTTCATTTTAATCTCCTGGTGTACCTAAGGTCATATGATTCTTGGCACAATTTTTTCTAAGTGTTAGTGTTAATTATCCTAATTGATGTCCTTTGGGTGATGATAAATTTCAAAAAATTTAGGCACTCTTCAGCAAGTGTCTCTCTCCCACGACTAAACTGAACACTCTGGGTTCAAGCAGGTTCAAACGGAATTAAAATCAGAGCACCAGTGAGCGAGATATGAGTGAAAA
>MNCI01005798.1:809637-979043 GCA_015680685.1 Gnetum montanum
GTTTCATGGAGGGGGTGTCCTATTTATAGGGAAATAGGATGTGACTTCGTGTACGGTACATCACGTACGCGATATCACGTGGGACACGATATCTTGTCCCCAGTGATGTAGGACACATGAAAAATACCAAATTTTTAATTATTTTCTTAAAATTAATGGTGTAAATTGAGGACAAGGGCAAGTATTAAGATATCCTAGGGTAATTTCATTAATTCGAGAGGCACTCGTACTGATAATGATGTAAATTTAGCAATTAAAAATTTGGCTATTATGAAAAAAAGGGGATGTAATGGTACATTGGAATGTAGGAATTATAGAGGGATAATGGTAGGGAAAGAAAATTATGAAAAATTAAGCTGAGGGTAATAAATTGTGTGTTTGAACTAGATAATTAGTGAAGATTACAAAAAATTACACAAGTGGGTCCTCCCCAAAGCAGGTTTCAACCTATTATGCCCTTGTGTAACCACACTTAAAGTGTTTTTGGGCACTAGAAGGGTTAAATGTAATCCATACTAACTCCACAAAACACACGCATGTAAATATCACAAAAATGAGATGAAAATTATATGCTACACGGGACATGAGCTACAATTACACGAACAGTGAGATGAGGTGAAGTATAGAAAGGGATCGTAGAGATTGGGACATGAGGTAATTGACCCAAGGAACAGTGAATCCTGCATGTAAAGCATGATTAAGGTGTCATTAACCCATCATTCCAAGATTAGGACCAAGTCCATCCTTCGAATCAATGATATTGCATTGCTTCATCTCACGATAAACGACTATGAGAGTACCATAACAACAAGGCATATGATCACTTGGCATTTAGTACAAGGGAGGAGTGATTTTTGTTTTATGACACTTCCTTTTTCTTTTCTTTTCTCTCTTATTTTTTCTTTCACTTTACTGAATCCAGAGAAGCCGCCAACCTTCAGGCATTGGTGCATGTCTTTCCAGTGGGAGCCCCTAGAACAATGTTTGATTTTTGAGTGCCCTTTTGATTACTCTTACTCCCATTTTTCATTAGATCTACAAGGATCTTAGTACAACCACATTGCATGATAACTCCCACAAATGTCACCAAAGAGAATCCACAAGTCCCCTTGATGTCACACCCTAATCATTTCCTCTTGGTCCATCCTTCTTCATTCTAGGTACAATGAACACCAAATTAATTTTAAGTTTATAAATTTCAAGAATATCACTGTACCCTCAAATAGAACCTCTTATTTATAGAGTGGATGAGTGGATGTAGTGGGCTCACTATTCCAAATAATTGATTACTCATGACTTAATAACATAAAACACACCTCAACTAATGATCCACATGAGTGTTTTATTCATAGATGAGATTACTTACAAAAGCGTAAAAATACAAACACACAAAAAGATAAAACAAAAAGTTGAAAAATGAAAAATAGGATAACAAAAAGTTGTAAAATCAAAGAAAATGAAAAATGGTTATTAATCCTGCCTGTTATTGAAATGGGGGATATCCCCCATAACTAATCAGTTGAGTATGGCAAGGATTAATAATTGGAACATAAGGATCCTTGCATGTTGGAAGTATTGGAACCGGTCTATACTTACCCCATTGGGGTTCACACACTTGATTAGAGTAAGCATACTGGGGCACTTTATATGATGTAGTTCTCGGATAATGAGTTGACCCACTATGATGTTGGTGACTATTAGATGGTATGCAAGGATTAGGATGATGCCTCCCATGGTTGTGTTCATTGGGTTGTATGGTTGTTGGAGTGTTAGTTGGTGGCCCTGATGAAGTTACATGAGGCATTGGGTTCGAAGGTAAGGGTGCACCACAGGGTTGGACTTGTGCTGGGTTGGAAGGTGCAGTGGCCTCAAAATTTTTTTTTCCCTTCCTACGGCCGTGTTTAAAGAAAGGACGCCTTTGATGTTGAGGAGGCTTTTCACTGCTGTTAGTAGCAGTAGCACAAGTGTTGTTTGTGGGTTGTTTCTGTGGCACAAACACCTTAGGAACAGTTGGTGGCATTGTGGAAGGAGGGAAAGGATAAGAATATTGAAAGTCAGGAGGAATATAAGGTGCATAAGGTGGTGGTTGTGTTGGAGGCATGGGTTGATAGTATTGTGGAGAATGGTATTGTGGTGAGATAGATTATGTTGGCCCAGTTGAAGAAATAGGGTGTTGAATGTGATAAGCATTTAGATTCAAATAACATGAAGGGTAGGGTGCCTCCAGTCTAAGGGTGGATTCCCCCACAACTGGGATTGTTTCCACTGTGATCAAACACAGTATCTCTGTATGAACTATGGATGTAACGTGGTTCCCCAATGCTCATGTAGATGTAACAATATTGGGCATTGGCCCTTGGGGTGATCGTACAAGCATATGTTGCATTCATACATAGGATTGGCCGTTGAGCACTTATTCCCTTTATTTCTTCTTTCTGAATGTCTACTATTTTGTCCTACTTCTTGGGTTGTCAAAACTCTATCTCCAATGATGTTGATATATTCTCCACACTATTTTGTCCACATTCTTGGTTGTCCTACTATTTTTTTTTCTGCTATGTTGTTTATGTACTTTAATATAGTTGGTGTACTTAGTTAGGAAGATTTGCATTTTTTAAGCTTAATTATTAATTATTTTTTATCTTTTCTTTTATTTAATTATGGTCTTTGTATATGTGTAGAAAAATCAATTAGTATGCTTCATGAATGCTCACCTAATACCCAATGGTGGATGAGTGAATTATAAATATGATGATGAGGCAAGAGTGCTAAATGGGTTCAACATGGAGCTCTGACTATGGAATTCATACTTAATGAAATTTATTCACCCAGTTTTCTTCTATTCATCACAAATAAACTAGGCTCAAATTCAGTGAGGAGCTTAGACTCATGTTGCAAGTTGTTGAAGCTACCACCATGAGAATTATGAGTAAGTAATAAACCCATACCTAAGGGTATGAACTTTGGAATCCTGGATAGGTTCTTTGTCACTAGTAAGAAAAGGATGTTTCATCAAGAATTCTTGTTATAACTACAATGGGCCTAATCAATGTAATTGAATCAAGGTGCATGTACTTATCATCAGATTCTCTTCTTGTACATGAAAAAAGAATATAGAAGAAGAGATAATGGGAAGAGTGATATTATTCTAGGCTCTTTGATCTATGAAAATTGATATTTTTACCATCATGGCTTGATCCTACAATCACTCAGAGACTATCAAGATGAAATGTTGAACCAATGCCCATGCAAAGTATGTATGAACTCAATCAAACATGTTTATCATATGTTCAACCTATTGTCTAGATTACTTGATTCTCAAGTATGATTATCTAAGAAAATATCTTGTATCATTTCTACCCGTGAACAAGAAGTTCTACAAATATCTCTATTATTAGGCTTCAATTATATCAATTGTTTCTTCTACCAATATCTTGATTAAATTATTCTTAGGGATCAAGATCACAAATCTTTATCCAAGCCATTACCCTACCTATCATAAGGTACACTTTGTTCTAGTCATGACAATATAATCATTGTTGGGATTAGAATCATATAGTGCAACTAGAAAGATTGATGAGCGGTTTTTAGAACATCAAATGTAGGAAACCTACTATGCATACATGCATAAATGGAGGAAAACCAAATCAAAATATTAAATTCTAGATGACCTATAACAAGTTACCTTTGTTGAGTTTCATCAAATGGTTGGGTCATAGAATAATTAAGGCTAGATGACACTAATAGTGGCAAGTGAGATCTTATGCAAGAAAAAAAACTTGAAGGTCTATCCCTATTATGTGGATAAGCAATAGTGAAGGGACATAATAGTGGATCTTTCAGGGTGTGTAGGAAACACTTACATACTCTCATGAGCTAATTGAAAGATTGTCTAGGGATCTAGTGGTGTTACACTCTCACATTCTTTCTCTTGTCCATCAATTTATTCTTCATCTTTCTCTTTTCATTTTGATTCATTATTATGTATGGTAGGAAGTTGATTAAGAAAAAATAAGTATGATATTTGGCCATCTAAAGTGATGGACTCATATTTTATGTTGATGTTTCACTAGTTGTTGAAAATCCATGATTTTTAAATTAACAAGTTTTATAAGGGTAAGGAAGGCAAGTTGCCTACTATGGAAAGGACCCACTTGTGAAACCTTGGTGGCTTGGTATTATAGGCAAGTGAACTCAAGCTTATCACTCATAAGATGATGGTGGTTTCATGGCATAAGGCACTTGATTGATCTTCCACTTATGTGATTGTGACTTTATGAGCTTCTAGTTTAATAATGATAATCTATTTCCATCTTACCTGACTTATGCCTATTATTCAATTCTTTGTATCATTTTTACATTCCATTTCTTCAAACCCCTCTTTCTAATTCTTCAATCTTGGAAATGATAAAATTCAATAATATGATTCAAATTCCATAAGCTCAAAAGTCATCCAAGGTAAAATTTTAATGTTTTAGTCTTCTAGCACTCCTTGTAGCTTATTTAGTTTAATCCTCATCATTTTAAATAAGTTTGATACCTTATTTGAATTCCCAAAGAATCGATAGAGTTAAAAACATGCATGAGAAAGGTAATTTTGGTGCTTTTTTCTTTTACTTTTTTTTGGATTGGGAGGGGGATGTAGGGGAGGGGGTATTGATGCATCCCCTATGTTAATGTAGGACTTCTTATACCCCTATGTTAGCACACCTCCCCCTATGCCAACAAAATCATATAAATGAAGGCTATGATCAAAAGTCCTTCACATGTATTTTTCTTTCCTTCTTGTTTGTTTCTCTTTGATTTGATGCTCCAAACAAGCCAAACTCTACCAAATTTTTATTATGAGTTGGATCCTTAGGATTGCATTGCATATGTTTGTTCATATTCTTCCCACAAGCATTCTTTGTGTGGTTTAAGTTTAGTGTCTTGTCACTTAGTTTTGGATGAAAGACATCAATTCGAGTATGTACTTAATAATTTTGATGATTATTAAAATATTTCTTCCTTATTTTTACTTACCCATATATACCATGATCTTATAAGTTGTCATTATGTCTTTATCATGTTCCAAGATTTATGCTTATTGTTATTTTGATGCATATTTTTTACAACCACAGTATGATGATTAGGAGACTTGTTTAATTTTTAGCATTTTTAATAGCTCACAATGCATAGTAAATTAAATTTATGATTACATAGACTAATAAGAAAAGAGATTGAAATATCTCAATCCTTGGTATATGATATTGTGATAGAACCATTGATCCTAGAGAAGGAGGAGAGGAGGAGGAAGAAGAACAATGATTCCTAAATTTAGAGCTTGCACCTGCAAGACCTTCATTAAGAAAGAGATATGCAAGTAGATCATCATGTTCTCAACCTTTGAATTGAGCATGTACTTAACAACAATCTCCTAAACAAGTAGTAGAGAAGTTGACAAGTAGCGATCTACAAGCGAATGATGTATAAGAAGGTGTGGGTACAAATGATATGCACCACAAAACCATCCATACAAAGAAGAACTATCATTAGTTCCTAGAGCTTGGTCCACTTGAACTCAAGGGGATATTACATAGGACACATTTTCATGATTATATCACGTAATATTTCACTTGTTACTGATATGAGATACAATAGTTCTATCTTAATCTTGTAGCAGATGGTACCATGTCATTCATGGATGGAATTTTGATGCCCATATCAACATGGACAATTACAAGAGTTATGGGATTTCCTAATGAACCAAGCAATAACTAGATCAAGGACTCAAGAAAATAAACTCAAATTAATAATAGATATTCTTCAAGAAATATTTAACATGACTAAGAAGGATGTTAGGATGTCTAAGCTTTCATTGATATAAAACATTGTGTACAAGATTTTTATTTGCAACTTTATGCCAACCAAGAAACCATTGATCATCTCTACTAGAGGGACTAATATTATGATAATTATGAGAGGGAATTTTATTATTAACATCTCATATATTCTTTTTAAATCCTTAACTCAAAAGATCAAGGATCTAACTTAGGAAAGAAGAAAGGTGTTTGCCTTTCCAGGGTCAATTAGAAAACTTTGTGAGTTGGAAAGCGTAATTAATTACCTTGGGAGTCATAAGGGAGGATCTCCTAGCATTTTCTCATTCCTTATTAAAGGATCCATCTATGATTCATTATGGGAGCATAATCTAGTCTCACATACATGTATTAATAAGAAGTGCTTCTTCATCATACTAATCAAAGTGCATCCCACACAATGTCCATTATGCAACGAAAGTTCTTTAGGTAGTCCCTCATCAACCTAGGATAAGTTGATGTGGAAAGGAAGTGGAAAGGATAAATTAAGTGTAGAGATTGTGCTAAGAAACATTGATAACATGGTATAGACTAAACCTAAAAATGTGCAAACCAAACTAAAAATTGCAAAGGTTAACAAGACCTTCTACTTGAGGAAGTTATGATGAAGTTGCTAAGGTACAACAATTCTAGGATCACTTGGAGATCATTATACTATTGGTACTTACACCTTCAACTATCATGCCTAACATATGAATTGAGCACTTGTAGTTTGAACTGCTCAAAGCACAACAAGTTGGGGAAGAATCAGTACTCATGAAAGATGACCTAGAGAGGTAAATTAGAACGTTAGAGCATCAATCTAAGGATTGGAAGAATATGAGCTAAAAGAAGAAAAAATAGGCACTTACTCTCTTCCACTAGGTATAGAGACTTAAAGATGAAAGTCAAATCATGGTCCAATTTTGGGATAAGTATCTCTATACTAAGAAAGCATTGAAACTTGCAATAACATCTAGCTATAAAAAACTTAAGAAACCAATGAGCTCAAAAAGATACACATGATTGAGTAGATAGCTTGGGATTTTGAGGTACATAGATTGCATAAATTGGTAGCTCTTCTAAACAAGTGCATGAATGGAGAGAGGTAATAGATCAAAGAGAAATTGAACACCTTGCATGCTAAACTCTATCAAATGGCCACAAATAAGCTAACACTATAGGAGAAGCTAAACCTTCTAGAAAACATGTATATCCTTCACCATGAAGAAGCAATCACAATTCTTGAGAGGAGACTCAAGGAAGAAAAGGAGGATGTATAAGTAGAAAGAAGGTGATATATTCATGTCATACAAACTTCTACAAGAAGCCCACTCAATGAATTATAATAATGACACACTAGGGCATTGATCAAGTTGGAGACTACACAATTTGAGCTCATGCAATCAAGAAGGTACCATGACCAATTCCAAGTAGATGAGAGGAGTGTAGGCAAGTGCTACTACATGAGTAAGAATTGATGTAGGAAAAAAAACAAGAAATTCTATGCTAGTATGATAGATCTCAAAATACAACTATAGAGATTCCACATGTTCCCACTTAGTACTTTCTATTTCTTGTAGTACCAAATGGACATGTCAAGGAAATTTTGTCTTTAGCCATCACCCCTAAGCACTTATCAGTGAAGTGGCTTGCATTGTATTATAGTCATGATCAATTTTACATATGTGTAAATCCTACTCATGAACCTTGTCATGTCTCTAATCCATATTTTTTTTATTTTGGAATGTTAAAGCTATTAACCTAGCTTTACTTAATTATGGGAGAATGATGAATCATCTAGTGGTATTTTGTAAGTCAATTGTGAGTCTTGGACTTAGGAGGTGTCATGTACACCCTATCTTTGTAGTTCTAGTATGTGTAGTTGAGACTCATGTCTCCTAGGGATGCATCCTTACTTCTTGTATCATACTTTTGGTTGTGTTCATGTTTTAAGTCACGTAGGACATTTATGACTTTATTCTGATATCCTAAGGACGTTACAACATGTTCCTTTAATTTACAACTTTCACCTTAGAATTCTTAATATGTTGTTGGAAATAGAAAGGATGCATTGACATCCCTACATCAACATGGGGGCATTAGCATATTCCTTGCCTAGTCTCACTTGTCTTATTTAACCGAAAGTGTAATCCAAAATTTTCAAGATATGTTAACATATCTTTGTTGACCCCTAGGCATTAATGAATCTAAACTATTGCATGGTAAAAACTAGGAATACCTAGGTTGAGATCTCATTTGATGTCTTGGTCATTGTATGTTTTCTTGGGCTTTTCTCATCTAGTTTTAAGTGAAGATATTCTCCTCCCTTGGGTAAGTTGATTTCCTTCTTATTTTATATGATTTTTACATAATTTCTTTTACAAGTGTAGTTAGACTTTATGAGAGTACTACATAGCATGAAACCATTTGAACAATGTGAAGTCCAATGTTATGCATGATGAATAAAGCTCATGATTTATCCTATGTTTTATGACTCTGATTTCTTAAAGTATAAAAAAATCAAAAATACAAATCTCATGCTTATCATACATATTAATTAATTAGTTAATTAATTTGTATATTAATTAAGCTAAATGTTTCTTCCTTATCCAAGGAGGACATAACTATATGGTATGGTGTTAGACCATCAAGATTATGACTAAGAGCCATTTTATACTTTTTGTGTAAGATGTTGCATCTATCTCTTAAGGGATTGCAACACATGAGTGTGTGAATGTATGAGCATTATCACTTATCTTGAGAGGGATTATAATGCATATGTATTATTTATTATTTTATTATTATCTTTATAAAATATAAAATAATAAATATTCTCTCTTCTCCTACTATGGAAATATGGGTTTCTCATGTATTATATGTATCATAACATCTTTTATATTTATGAAATGTAACAACATACATGAGTAGTTTTGGAAATCTACTCAACATTGTATTCAAAGCTAATGACTAGATCACATTGTGTTTGGTATGATATAATTCCATTATTCATGGATGGTGAGATTCCTATCAAAATAAAAAAGAAAAAAAATGAAAAGTACAAAGACTAATGTGTGTGTTCAAGCTCACCACCTTAAAATCCATATTTAATTAAACGTTATGGCTAAGACTATCATAGTGGTAAATCCTTAGATGTGACACATTCACCGTAGGATGAACAACAAGCTTGATATTCCATAGAACTTCTAAGGACTTAACAAGTTTAACAAAAATTTATCATGCTCCCATAGGGCATCCTCACATACTCCTTAGGGAAGAAGTAAATTGATAAACACTTGAACCTATCATGGTTACAATGTAGATCTCCTCATAGTAAGAATGTATGCTCTATGAAGCTTCCAAAATTACAACAAGAATGAGAGTATAGGATGGATGTTTCTACAAATCATATCTATAAAAGTTATGCACATACTAGGGCTATACAATGAATGGAATATAAATTCTTAGATCCATATTCAAATATGCATGATACAACAATGAGAGTACAATGGCTTTGATCAACATGTACACATGAATAAATCAAAGCAAATTGAAACATCAGAAGAATGATGTAGCAATGATGGTGCAACCCCTAATAATTCTCCAACTCTTACAAGATTTAAGCTATAACAAGATGTATAATCCAAAGGGATTAACCCAATTATTATCTTATATTACTTGGAAAATCAAGATATGAAATCATTTTTTTATATTTTTTGCACCAATGTAAGTATCCTGGTAAGAACTAGAGTTTCAAAATGACTACAAGCTACTTTTTTATTTCCTTCAATAGCTACCTATGATTTCCCCAAAAAAGCTTGGACATTCACACTAAGAAGATAAAGGTTTGTAATGGATGCTTGGTATAATTTGGAATTTTTGTCTTAAGATCTACTTCTACTCTATTCAAGCATCCATACTTTGGCTCAGACGTCTACCTTGAAGCCTAGGACATCTAGGCCAAAATTGGGGATGTCTATTCTAGGTGAGAGTTGACTTATAAAATCTAATTGATCCTTCCCTAGATGTCTAGAATACAACCTAGATGTCTAGATTTTATCCAAGGTTAAGAAAAAATGATTTTAACTTGGTTAATCCTTGCCTCCACATACCTTAGAATTCTTTATTCAACTTCCTTAACTTCTACTTTATCTAGGTTCTCAACAGCTTTGTCAAATCATCTTTCTTGATCTTTAGTTCTTAGTTTGACCTAGGACTATAGCAAATTGACTAAAAATAGTTTCTTTGATGCTTTTAATCTTCCTACACATGTAAACAGAGATACAAATGCACATCTTCATTCTTTTAAGTTTAACACACCAAAATCAAATAAGAAAAATCAACCATTTTTTCATCTTCAACTCAAGAACTTCTTAGCTTTGATGCCACTTATTAGAGACTAGAAGAAAAATAAGGTCTACAAGAGCTTTTTGCAATAGAAATTTCAACTTCAAACTCATTGATTTTGGAGTGGTAATTCTATAATATCATGGGTCATAGAATATAACCACATGTCGTGATCACTAACTATGGTTCATAGTCAAGTGGTGTTATTTTACCATAAGGTAACCATAGGTTGTGGTGCTAAAAATCATAGAAAAAAATAATTTTAAGTAAATTATGAGTGGATCACATTTCATGGTCAGGTCATGATGAATATGTTGACCTCTTGGTACCTCTTCCATAATTCAAACTTGATCCACAAGTGGAGCATGAGTTGTAGAGCTTCTAAAAAATAAATGAGTGGACCATGAGTCATGCTGAAAAGAAATTTTTCACCACATTTTATTGTGAGATTTTGATCCCTAAAGATGGTTTGCTACAGTTCTTGGCTTTTGAAAATTTCTAAAAATGCTTACTACAAGTCATGATTAGGTTATGATAGGATCATGGTTTTGTAAGAAATAGAGGAACACTCAAAAAATGAAATTTAAATGTAATTTATGTAAAGATGATAACTTAAACCTTATAAAAAAAATGGAAATATGTTTCAAATTCTCTTCACAAGTTAATGCAATCTTGGATTGAAATTAAAACATCAACTGTATCTCCAATTCCTCATGTGCAACATGCACAAAACCCATGAAAACACGCATAGACCCTTGAACCCTCACTCAATTAATGCCAAATGCTCTTAGAAACTCATAATAATTATGAGGGATGATACAAACAAGATCATGCAAAGAAATAAATAAACTTTTATAGGTAATTAACATAAAATATGTTGAAACCCTTTAACATAAACATGAAACAAGAGAGTAAATGACTTAAATCTACAAATTGTAAGTAAATCATATGAAAAAAAAGTCAAAAAACTTCTAAATTCTTCAGTAATTCATTAAAAACATGATAACATGCAGTTAACTTTAGAAACTTAAAAGAACTTGAAACATGATAATTTCTGTGAAAAACTTGTAAGAATGTATGTATATGTGGGAAGTTATAAAAGAAGAGCATGTAAGAACTTAAGAGGGAACCCATCGAAATGGAATTTACTCCTCAAGATATGATAACCATACCCCAAAAATGCAAAAAAGAAAAAGGGCTGAAGCTAGAAGAGATTAAACAAAGCACAAAATACTTTCATAAGAACACTCATAATTGAAGGAAAGGGAGAGCCTCTATTCCCTTTAATTCAACAATAAAAGGCTAGTTACTATGGGAGTCGTTTACTCCTATTTATACGTTTGTTGGTATATATTGCTTAGTTGGGCATGGATCTTACATGAAGCCTCTTGACCCCTTCTTTCTCTTTTTACATATTTGTTCACACCCTAACCTTCTAAGATATTTTTTCTTCAAATAAATACACTTTTAACACTTATTACATCAAAGTAAGGACATCAACATGAAAAGGAAAAAATACCACTATATCCTACTTGACTCAATATCAAAAAGAAATGAAAATAGTGGAGTTGGAAGCACACATTTATACTATTTTTAATACAAGATAAGAATCTTGCACTATCACCATAGATCCTTGCAAAGATTAGTGTTATGCCGCTACTTAGATTACTTAGATAGTTATTGTAATCTATAATATATGTAACATAGTGGTGGAAAACTAGGAGGAATTTCATATGGACTCTTCAATTTTAGAATCCATCATAGCCAATAGTCACATTTTAATTAGAAACCTTTGTTTGAGTTTGGATTAACTTAAAGATTAGTGCACATACTAGTTACATGGATGCAACATTATTTTCCTTTATTATCTTGTAATTAAATACCTACTAACTATTAATGTGTGATATTGTAACAAAAAATTTGTATAATCTAATTTTGTTGCATAGTAATGCCTAATGACTTCAGTGAATTTATAATTATTTTACATGAGATGAATATACTTTTGGTTTAATAATTTTTGGTTTTTTTTTCTTTTTTTCCTACAAACATAATGAAATTCCTAATGATGTAATGTCTAGCAAATGTTTTTTTAATTAAAATATAATAAAATTTTAATTATCTATTAAAAATTTAGTATTGTTGATGAAGTGTATTTTGTCTAGCTTTGATATCAGAGCCTTCATATCATATACCCAATATCAAGGATCAAGAAGTAATGTCAAATATCTGATATCATAGGATGTGTCAGCTTATAAATATAGTGCTTGGGTGCATGGTTTGGAGTAATCTTTTATCATAGTATAGCAAAGCTCTTATAGTCTTTCTTTCCCAAAGTTAGAATATTTTCCCAAGTGCCTGTAGTAGGAGTCATTGAGTATATGGATCTTTATTCAAGCACTATTTTACCTTAGCATGGTAGTGTGTGTAGTAATAAAGATGAGCTTTTTGATAAACCTTGCAACACTTTGGCTAGATTAAATATTTTCTTCATGCATTTAATGTTTCACACACTTTCATTTAATGCTTTTAAGTAATTAAGCTAGATCAAATAGTAATTATTTAGCACATAAATATGATTGCTTCAAGTGTGCACATGACACTTGGTAATCCCAGTAATGTGTAATGTTTGGTAACCCAGTAGTGTTATAAATGTTTAGGACGTGTACGAAGAGTGGGACTAGATGTTTATATTAGGATTAGTTAGACATTGGTTAGTTAGTTAGATTAAATTAGTAATTAAATTGTTTCATTCCTTTCATCCTTTATTTTAAGCACCTAAAACATAAAACATAAAAATTATAAAAATCATATGCCTTGATTACACTTAACCATACCTTTGCATATCAAAAGTGTAATTGGGAAGATAATGAATAACTATTAGGGTAAGTTCACTTCCTAGAGGCTAGTGTACTAGAAGATAAAGAATCCATGGAATTCGACCAGATAGCACATGCACACTTAGTGATTCATATGATTGAGTATTTTCCCCTCATCATTGGTGCTATTGTCAGGGTTTTTTTTTTTTTTTTTGAAACGTGCACTATCTAGGCATAGTAAAAATCATTTACATCATTGGATGCACCCTAAGGTCAAAATAATCCTCAAAATAAATATACTAATTGAAGCATACTAATATTGTATTCCAATTGAAAAATTCTTCTTCTGATAGGCATGATGATACTAGTCCACCAATGCCTCAAGAATGTAGGGTGGTATATAGTCTTCTAGATGAGTATGTGCCTAACTTCACCTTCATCCTGCATCAAGATGAAGAACTATGGTGGTGAGATATGAATGGCAACATTGTAATTCCTTTCAATCAATCTGTGACTGGGATGCTACTCAAAAATATTAGAAGGTTGGGCATCTAGAATCTTCAAGAAGAGTACGTTGTGCATGACCATGACTATTAGGATTACCATCCCATTGAAACATAATGCAAGAGAGATTAACACCAAAAGAAATATCATGAGGTTGTGAAGGGAAAATGGTTTGACAATACCTTGTTCCTACTCAACCAAAACAACAATGAGGATCCTCTCTGTTGGGATTCTCAACATGAAGACTCTCCACCCCTTGATAATGGTGATGGAGGTGTGAACTTGAATCTACAATCAACTATCAACAATCCAGGTTTAGGCAAAAGTAGGAGTCAAAGCAGGGGTTCAAGCAAGCATCAAGATGATAAGAAAGCTTATGAACATTATTGTAACAAGTGTAGATGAGGTGGTGGATATTGTGATGGTGGTAGTCCTTCTCCCTCTTTTCCATCTTCATCTACACCTTCTTCTTCCTCTTCTAGTTCTGACAAATGACATAGAAATAACAACCATAATGAAGGTAAACATTAGGATAATGATAATCATAAAGACCATCATGAACGAAGGGGTGGTAGAGGACATCATAGGCATCATCAATATTTTCATGATGCCTATGCCTTACAAAATATTGAAAATAATTTTTGGAAATTAAAGTTATTTTCTAGGACACTCATCAAGGAAGAAGAAAGCTGGTATCAGTCCTTTGAGCTAGAATCCATCTACAGGTGGAGTACAATGCTAGATTATTTCAGTGATAAATATCATATGCACTCTCAAGTATCTAATCTAAGAAGGTAGAACCAAGGATGGAAGAAAGGAACACATGAACCCTTAGACACTACCATGGATAGATATTATTCTCTCATACATCGATGCCCTAGCCATGGTTATTCTCAATAGGAACAACTTCACCACATTATAAATGGACTCATATTAGAAATGAGAAGAACTCTTGGAGTCTATGCCCAAGGGACACTATCATAATTAAAAGTCCATCAAATCCAAAGGCTAATAGAGTAGGTAGCAAAATAAGGAGAGCTAAGAAAATAAAAAAGTGTAGAAGAATATAATAGGAATCCTTTCATCAGAAAGAGGGAAGTTTGCATCTATGATAGTGAGGAGGAGTCACCACTTGATGAGGTGGTGAATAGAAAGACCTTTCCAATCCAAAAATCTATGTCTAAAATTTTGTCCAAGGCAAATAAAATGTGGGATTCATTGGATGAAAAATTTCAAACTACTCTAAAAATTGTAGAAGAATCAAGAGAGCAGAGTAGTAATCATGATCGCAGGAGGTGGAAAGAAGCTCAACATGTCTACCAAAGGGGCAAGGGCAAAGCTGCTATAGTAGAAGAAGTTGTGAAGACTGAATCAAATGATGATGGTGGGTATGACATCTGCCATTATGAACATCCTAGGAGATGTTGCCCCATTGTGTCACACTTGGAGGAATCAAGGGTGTGCACACTAAATACTTGATTGTCAAGGAGGTAGGTGCCCAGAAGATTATCTTATCCTCAAGGAAATCCTAAGTAGTTCCATCAATAATAAAACTACTATTCAAGTGGAGCTCCATCACAACTATATGAGAAGTACTAGTAGTGGAGCATCCACAATCATGGGAGATGCCACCACCAAGGAAATAGTACCCTTACCAACAACCAAATTCATATGGGTACTATGTTTAGTAACCCATTTCTCTACATGACTCTTCTAGTCACACCACCTTTCAACATCATGACTAACCTCCATAGTATTATAGAACTCATTCTTCATCTACTAAAGGGGAAATCCCATATTCCTATCATCCTTCTCATCTTTCTACATATGCCCCTCCACCCTTAACCCAATTATCACCTGCTCTATTAATGCAAGGAGATATTTTGCATTAGCCAAAACAACACAATGCAATGAGGGCTATTAACTTATAGTTAGCCCCTCACCCAAGTGGTTTAGAGATTAGACTAGAACAATGACTTTTCTTCCCAACAAATAGCCCAACTAAACCCTAACATATACTTGTAGCTGGTAACCTTGCTTCTTCATCTCCCTCTACATCTAATCCATTTGAGTCCCCTTCAAACCAAAGACCTCCCAAAGTACATATCGTCATGTTAACTCATATGGTAACCAATTGGATAAAAGCTAGACACCTTCCTAGGAAACTATCTAATCCTAAAAGTTCCCTTTTTTACCTTAAAATCACTAAGAATGAGCATTGTAAGGCTCTTCTGGATTTAAGTTCTAGTGTTAATCTAATTTTCCATGAGATGTATAAAGCTAAGAACCTACCTCCACTCAAGAAGAGCAACATTTACCTTGAAACATAATTAATTTCAAGACTCTCATGATTTAGCACAGTCCTAAAATTTGGGCAAGGATCTCTGCAAGTGTGGTGTCACACTAGACTATGCTAACAACATGGCACCCCAGAAGTCCTAATGCCTACAAAGACACTTTTGAGCCTACTTTCCATCCTATGCATCACAGTCAACGCAACACCCAGCCAAGAGGCTAGTTTACAGAAATGAGGGGCTAGGGGTAGACCATATAATCTAGAAACTTTTCTATCTCTCGACCTAACAAGCTTGCTACACCCTCTAGCTTGCCCAGCTTGACACTTGACCCAACTGATGATCTACCCAGGGACCATGCTAGGCACTGCCAAAAGTCTTCAGGATAGACTAAATAGTTTATGAGACCTGCTACGCTACGCTATGTTGCACAATGTAGCAGGCCAAGTGGAGACTGAATAGACACTAAAGATACAAATTGATAGTGATTCAACCCTCCAGGATACTTACCCCACTTCATCCTTGAAGCATGATCAACATGACATAGGAGAATGCAGAAAATTTTGTCAAAAATCATCTTCATTTAAGTGCTATGTTGTGCTATGCTACACAACATAGTAGGGTTCCACTATGACATTGCTTCTGCTTAGATTATTTTGACAAAGTAAACATAATTGCCAATGCTTCAACCATCAAACATGCTTGCTTTGTTGCCATGCTAGGACATGACTGAAATTCACCAACAAAACATTTGCAAACTAAGTTAGAATGCAAGTTAAATAGGGTGTTATGTTATGCTATGCTACACAGCGTAGCAAGGTTAGAATGCACGAAGGTCCTCTGTCAAGTGGTTCCTATCAAAGGGATTGCACTTGATCATACTCAAACCTCCAAGACTACATGTCCCACTTCACCCTTACATTCCAAGCAAAGTTTCTCTACAAGGCATTACAAATCAAGCAAGGACTCATGTCACACTGGCTCCTACGTTGTGCTATGCTACATAGAGTAGCAAGGACACAAAGCACAAAAGTGTCCCAAAGATGAACTCTGTAGGTCCCAAGACCTTTCAACATGGAAGGCAAGGTTGTCAATTACTAAAGTTGCTTGTCTAGACAAGCCTCAAATAGATACCTTTTTTTGAGGAAATATTTCTCTCAGAACTGGTGGCTACACTACGCAGCATAGCAAAACATAGCATGCAGGTGTTTATGCTATGTCAATATGCTAGGTAGCATAGGTAAAGTAACACTCATGTGGAAGCCCCAGGACATCTCTAGTAGCTCTAGAACTCATTGACAATGGTCATTTCTACTTGGACATCTCTTCAATAGATAAGATTAGTAGTTTTTCTTTATTTTGCACCCTGCTATTAATTCCCAAAGTTGTTCCTACACTTGACACTACTCGCAAGAGTAGGGAAGACGTAGTCCTGGAGCATAGGCTCCAATTTGCACTCATTGATGGCATTTTTTGTAAAAACATGGTAGTTCCCTGGATTTTGGCACATGTAGTTCGAATGGTATGGTCACAGCTCAGCAAGTTCCACGTCTAGCGTAGCACATCAGTAACGTAGCATGCCAGCATAACATTGCAGCGTAGCACTACACAGTAGTATGCCACATTCACATTTGCACCATGTGGGACCTAAGACAAATGGCACCCAGACCATGTCTCTCTCTTGCTTTTGGCTCTATAAATACCCCAGTGAACAATGTTCAAGGGGTAGGCTTTGAATGTTGGCTTTTTAGAATTTGCAATTGGCATTTTGGCATTTGGCTTTTTGGTGATTGGCTTTGGCAAAGATATTGGCAAGTGAAAGGTTGATGAATAGAAAACCCTAATAGTAGCACTTCTTGGATCTCTCCTAGCCTAGCAAGCACCAGCTCATTAGTTCCTATTAGCAGGCCATTGGTAGAAGTTAAGGAGCTATGACCATACCATTACATTGCAAGTTGTGCCCATCCATACTGCACATCTATTGTACACATTCTCCAGCCAAACAAAGATCAAATCCCTAGATTCTGGGGTAGTGCATTCTCTTACTCAAGCTCATTTCCTTTCATTTTGCTATATTTTGTATCATTTTCTATCATCTTACATTCATTGTTTAAGTTACACATGTTTGCCATGCTTTTTATTATTTTGTATGTTATAGCTTTTTTCACCTCAATCTCCACACATAACATTTAAAAACAAATGTTAACAAAAGGTTATTGTACACCAACTAAGTTCTTGTCTCATCAACTAGACCATTCATGGCATCCTATTTCTATTTTTCCCAGCATGGCCCTTGCATGGATCCGGGGTTAGGCTATATGCACGGTAACCTCTCAATGTTTAAGCCATCGACATTTTTGGTCACTATAGTTTTTGGTGCTAGGAGGGCCTCCTTTGTGCCATTTTCATGCATCATGGGTAATCCTACATGCTATCTATACCCTATCACCTACTAACATAGATGTGACACCCTTGTGGTTATCTATGCACCAGTTGATGCAGGCTAGTTGCAACGACGGTTCCTTTGGAACCTTGCATGATGAAAGCCTCCAAATATTTACTATACCAAACTTACTTTGTCAACTATGCTATGCTACCTTCATCTTGTGTGGCATAGTGACCATATCAGTGTGATATGCTAATTGCTTGCTCAGTTAACTGTGTTACGCTGCATGTCCTTTAGGTACCATAGTAACTTTATCAACATAGCAATTCTTCGACTGTCTACCCCATTATGCTACCCATCCATAGTGTTATGTTGCCTACTTCATAACACCATTCCATAACATTACACTACTTACTATGTAATGCCTTCTACTATGTTATGTTATCCATCATGATATGCTACACATCACGTTGCACTACCTGTAGTGCCTATAGCGTAGCAACTTTGTCAGCGTAGTAGGCGTAATAGTGAAGGAAACTAGTTTCCAACACTCACAAGAGTACCTAGCTTCAACCTATCTCCTTTACAGTTTTTGACCATAACAAAAAATGAATCCCATCACCATCGTAGTTCCCACCTCAAGCTTGGAGGTACCCTACTCTGCCCAAAATGTGGCAAGCCCTGAGTGACCACACAACCTAGTGCTAATGTCAAGGTAGTCCTTGAGACTCTTATAGCAATCACCCAAATTTCTACCTCAAGATGAAGAACAATACAATTTTCTCTATGCAAAAATGTAAGCAAACATGTCATTAGACCATCGTGAACTTGAAGAGAAGTGTAACTTTGAGTTCATCTATTGAAACGGGAGGGAGTTCATCCCTACTCCTAAAATCACTATCCCATTGACCGAGACATACCAGTGGATGCTAAGCCAACTTGTCCAAGTAAGTAGGGCAAGAGAAAGGGACACAGCATCCCACTATGAAGAACATTTTCAAGATGGACAAGAGGAGTTGGACTCCCACTTTGAAGGTGGTGGTTCGATCTACACCATAACTATCCCTTCCACTTTTATCTTCCAATCAAACCAGCTCCTGTCTATTGCCCCTTTCATTACTACTACAATCCTACCATAGCCCAGACCCCCTTCGGTGATGGGTAGTCATCCCATGTCTTCAACTTATCAACACGCATGCCCTTCAACTTTATTCCCAAGCACTCTTCCTTCCTAGTCTATCCTAGTATTGTACCCAACATTGATGACATCTATGCTGCTATATGTGCACACTCTACCTATGTCACAACTTCACAAGAGTCCTACTTTAGTCACCTCATCTACACCTATCCCACCATCAGTAGCAAGCCCTACCTCAACCACATGGTGGATGGTAACCACTACTTTCCCTACCATCTAACTATCTCATATGTCACACTACATGCAACCTTAAGTGTATTAGGTTCCACATGTAGTGTAGCAAAACAAGGGGCTATGAGCTATCCCACCAATTGGGCAAGTAACCAACCCTATGGCACCACCAATGGTGGTTGCCTTGGTTGTGCCACCTAGTGGGTGGTGGACCGCCTAGGTGACACCACTTGCTAGAGCAGCCCCAATGGTGCCCCCCATGGGATAGGCTACTACCCCAACAATGCCACCAATGATGGCTACTCCTATAGCCCCACAACCCCCCACGACATCCCCAGGTCTGGAGCAATCCTTCCAAATCATCCAGACCCTCACTGAAGAGATCAAATGACTCAATGTAGTCAATTCCAAAACTAGTTAGGTCATGGACTTTTACCATGATGACCCCATTAGTTCGACTGTCCCTATGCTAACATTTCCCCCTAGGGTGCTACTCCCCCAATTTACAAAATACAACAGGGAAGGTGATTCAAATGAACATTTGGTGATCTTCAGGTCTAAATCCTTTTTGTTGCAACCATGGCCTCACACCATCATCGATGTCTTTCCCATGTCTCTAACAAGCAAAGCTTTGGACTGGTACCGCATGTTGCCATGCACCTCCATCTCCACTTTGGAAGAGCTTCTAAGTCAATTCATGACTCATTTTAAGTACAACTTAAAACTGGAAGTCACTCTAGACCATCTCATGAGTGTTAAGCAGGAATCACTAGAGTCTTTACAGAGATTTATACAACGATGGAGTGCAACCTTGAATGAAATACACGAACCGATTGCCAAGGCTCACTTGTTGGCCATCTTTAAGGGTGCAGTAAATGACTTCATTAAGTCAAAGCTCTACTACCTAGCCTTGTGGTCCCTTATCCAAGAATTTTCTCAAACCAAGAGCATTCAGGATGTAGCTGAAGCCAGTAGGAACCCTACCTATGTGACCTATAAAAATGCACACATTAAGAAAGATAAAGAGAAGGGCAAGGTCATGGCAACCACAATGACTACTGTGGCCAAGGAAACCAAGCCCAATAATAGCAACAACAAAAAGGTTGCCACAACACCCAATGCTCCCACTAATGCTACACCTAGCCCCAGCAACACCAGTAAGTCCTCAGCCTCAACACCCTTGGCACAAACCTAGTTAAGGCCAAACTTTGAGCGCAAGGACTGCTCAAAGTATACCCCATTACCGATTAAGCCTTCAAAACTCTTGATGCAATTGTTGAAAGCTGAGTGTATACAACATAAACAAATGTCATAGGATGCTATTAAATGTAATCAAAGGTACTGTGAAGTTCTTTAAAACCCATCCTTGGCTAAGCCCAATGAACCACCAGTGCCTAAGAATTTCAAGTTAGAGCATTTCTGTGACTATTACCAACTGTGTGATTATGATACATATAACTTCTTAGCATTGAAAGATAACATTGAACGCATGATCAATCAGGGTAAGCTGCACCTGGATGAGATTAGTCTCGTTCAACCTAAAAACTAGTCAATGGGCATTTAC
Source organism: Gnetum montanum (assembly GCA_015680685.1). Taxonomy (NCBI): domain Eukaryota; kingdom Viridiplantae; phylum Streptophyta; class Gnetopsida; order Gnetales; family Gnetaceae; genus Gnetum; species Gnetum montanum. The sequence goes on from MNCI01005798.1 coordinate 830,755, forward strand.
AAAGATCCCCTAAATGCTAATAACACAGGTTACACCATCAACACTATCAACATTAACAATAACCCTGGACCACAACAGCAACCATTTATGGTTCGTGTACCTCCTCACAACTCAGAAATGCCAACAACAACTAAGTCGTAGGCCTCCTTTTACATTAGGGCCCCTCGACCAACACCTCTTGAACCTTTTATGCTAAAAATTGCATCACCTCCCACTGTAACAACACAGGCATCATTTTTCATTAAGGTTCCAAGGTATGCAACTTCTCCCCAAATCCAAAATCGAGTAACGAGCTCTACACCCTAGCCTCCCCATCCAATGAAGCATGAAGAGTGTCTAGCAGACAAGTTGGCTAGGGAATGCACTGCGCTAGGTCCCCTTAAGCATACCCCCTTGTCTACAATTCCTATGGCCTCTTCATCATCAACAATTGATAGCAACGCATAGATGCAATCATCACCTTCCCATCTAAGAAAGCCTAGTGCTCAACCTAAAGTTACTCCTCCTCAAGAAATTTTCCTCCAAGGGCGTATGGAAGAAGAAAAGGCCAACAAACAACAAGATGGTAGGAAAGACTTATTAAATGTCCTTTCACAAGTTAAATAGGCCTTGAAATAGAAAAATATAACACTAAGCTTATATGACCTAATAATGACCTCTATAATGCATCGTAAGACAATGGTTCGCATGTTGATGTCCATTCCTATTACTGAAAATCTGCCAACTAAGGAGAAAGCCATTCATGTTTTCATGCTTCTCCCCATAGCTAAAGAACCATAGCCTACCCAACTAACATTTCATGATAAAGCTATCAAAGATGACCCTGAAAAGGACCAAGTGATAACTGCTCCTATGTTCATCACCATTTGGATTGGCCAATACAAGATTCGTACGGTACATATTGATGATGAAGCCACCACCAATGTGATCCCATTTCCTATCATTGACAAGTTGGGCTTGGTTGATCAAATTAAGCCCACAACAACTTTGTGCCTTAAGTCCTTCAATGGGACACATGTGGTAGTAAAGGGGACTGTGCACATAAACTTCATGGCAGGGGACTAGTTTCCCACAAGTGCAATGTTTATCATGGTGGAGGATATGCCAGGATTCAACGGGATCCTGGGGAGCTCATGGTTAGCCCAACTAAGGGCTATCTCCTCACCTATACATCAAGAAATCCACTTACCCTACACAGGTGGGGAAGGCGTGATTTACAGTGACAAAGTAGCTCCTTGGGCTATAAACAACATAGATGTGGAGCAAGGTTCAAAGATAGAAATCTCTAAAAGTGCAGCACCCATTCAAACTTAAATGCCATGCTTGACAAATGGACAAGCCAAAATAGAAAACTTAAATGAAGAAACAACCTAGGCTAAGTTTCCCTTCCAAACGGTATATGATAACATAGATGAATACCACTACAAGGCATCCTAGCCATATGCCTCACCTAACCCACGTTAGGTTAGAAAGCAATTGCATGATTGAAACTTGTTTTTACATCACTTAACCAAATTCTTATACTTCCAATTTCCTGATTTACACTTTACATTAAATTTACTATTTGCATGATTTACATTTTACATTAAGTGTGTTATTTTCATAAATTACATTTTACATTAAGTTTGTTGTTTCCATAATTTACATTTTACATTAATTTTGCATTTGCATGATTTACACTTTACATTAAGTTTGTTGTTTGCATTATTTACATTTTACATTAAGTTTTCTAATTGCATTGCCCTTGTCACCAATACCTTACGCATGGCCTGAAATGGCCTAAAACTAGCAATGGCCTGGAATGGCCTTAAACTATCGTCATGGCCCGCAAAGGCCTAAAATTGGCAGCCAACCCTCAAAAATCACACCACATGGCCTAAAATGACCTTAAACTATTTCCATGGCCCAAAATGGCCTTAAACTATGCCATAGCCTAGAATGGCCTTAAACTATTAAACCAAAGTAAGGGGCCCAAACACATTCATAAAATATTAACCATAAAATAAAACCAAAATGAAATAATTGTTTCAATTTTTACTCTTCGTTAAATTTGAGTCATTACAATAATGCTTACAAAAAAATAAAATAAAAAACAAAAATAAAATATTTTGCCACTATGCTACGAGTCCCTGCCAACATCTCCATCTCTAACTCCACTAGGTCCCGCACCTCCATTTGGATCCTCCATAAGACAAAACGAAGTAATAAATCAAACTATAACAAGGCTCTTGTGAAATATACTACAACACCAATAAAAAGTGGCTAACCTAAGATGGGTCCACATCCATCTTGGAGGGTATCTTGTCCATGCCAACTGCAAGATGGCAAAGAATCTCTTCCTCAGTTAGGTTGGCCCAATCTTCCTCTCCCAGATCAATGCTTGCCACAACTTTCCCCTTCTTCACAATTTTCCATCTGGGTGGCCCTAGAGAAAAGGTGGTAGTAGTGGTCTCCCTAGAAGGTAGGGTCACCTTTCTTTCAAGGGACTCACTAACCACTACCTATTGCGTGAACTTTTCGTAGGCCTTAATAGTGCCAATGACATTGAGAAATAATTTATGGGTATGCAACTCAATGGAAGCATCCCAATATTTCTGATGGTAGGTAGCACGTTCCATTTTGTACATGTGCTTATGGTTATTTTGTGCTTTTCCCCATTCACACACTTTGGTGCTATAGTCCTTCCAATCTTGGTTTTTCTAGGCCAATAAGTCCATTTGCAAGTGTTCCTCTATGATTTCACGAGTGGCCTCATTCTTACCCCATACAGCTAACCAATATCTTGCATAGTTAATTATAGTTGTATGCCAAGTGCCATCGGGAGCGTTGCAGGCCAATAAAAATTCATTTTTGGACTACAGATCCTTCAACTCAACTGATTGGCTAGCCTTCTCTTTCTCAAGTTTTTGCATCCTCTTCTAGAGTTCCTCTTTAACATGCCTGCCCTCCCACAATGATCATGCCGAGTAGATCACACATTTGCTTGTTTCCTCATATACATCCCAAGGAACCTTAATCTTTTCTAGTGGGAGTACAGGTACTACGTCAACCTCGACCACCTGTCTAGGGTCCCAATTGAGACAAAAAGTTGTCAATCACACATAAAAAAGCATGAGTCATGAAATAATGGCAAAAATGCAATAACTTAGAGAGCCCAACATTGTAATTTGAACATACCTATTTCAAGATCAATCTACCTTAGGTGGTCAATCATGTCATCAAGCACCCCTTCCATAAAGGTAAATTTGTTTGGTGTTTCGATCCATGGTTGGAGGCAGATTGAAGATGAAGAATTGAGGGCCTTAACAGTAGTATCCACTACACAATGAGGCATGTTAGCTTAGCAAAGAAGGGAAAAGAAAAACAAAAAATGACATAAACGATAGTGCAAAGCTCCTACCCAGCAAACCCTCAGGGGTGATAGTGGGAGAATCACCCATTGATACACTGTCAAGAAAGCAATCAAACTCACCAACATCAAAATGTAGCTCTTCCCCTTCTAGTTGACTCAATAGCATAGTGGCATCTTCAATAGTCATATGCCCCTCAGGTGCTAGGGCACACTCTGCAAAAGGATCATTGATAGTAGGGGCCTCCTCCTCTATGGCAGGAGCCTCCTCCTCTATGGTCAAGGCCTCTTCTTCATCTACAGCGAGGGACCTTGCTTTAGGGGCCAAAAATTCCTCTTCTTCTTCTATTAAACATGTCTAAAATAAGTAGGCTAGTCTAAAACAAAATGGAAGGGCTACTAAAAAGACAACTAAACATGCTTACCAACTGTGGGCTGCACTTTGCAAACCTTGATTTGCAACTTTCTCCCTCTCTCTTCATTAGTGCGAGGAGGTTCTTCTATTGGATGAGACTTTCTACATTGCAACTTGGTTCTCACAATTTCTATAATAAGACATGTCCCCTTTAGTACATTGCCTATGTTGGTGGGAGGTGCCTTCCCAACGATGTCTATATGATAAAAGGTACACCCCACTCAATCCTTTGACATTATCAAATGAGATTTCGTAATAGCTTCTGGGGGGTCTTGGGATCAGATGGTACGGAACACTTGGCAAATCCATGGCTTGAATATCTAGGTGTGATCCTGCTACACTTAGGCACCATTATCACGGACCACCAAGAATTCCACAAATCATTGCAAGTAGTCTATGAAGAAGACAAAGTGTATGTTGAAATAGGAATCAAGATTCTCACGAAGCTTAACCATTTTAGCCTGCAAGCCTTTGAAAAGGTATTTGGCTTAGTTGTAGCTAGTCCCTTCTTCCATGACGTCCCTCATGATCCAATCCTACTCTACTCCAAGGATTTTTCCTTGGGAGAGTAGCTTAGGAAAGGCATGAGCCTAAAAGATAGGGTAAACCTTTTGGGCCACCCCTAGCCTAACCTTATGCATATAAATTTCCTTTTGGTCCTTACTCATCCCCAACCATTTCTCTATATCCCCCTAGATGTTAACATCCTTGTTGGTCTTATCCCTTATAGGTAGACCATCAGAGGGAACACTGAAAAGATATGCAAAAAGTTTGTCATTAATCTCAAACACCACCCACATGTTGTGAACTCATGTGTGGAAGCGGTCAGCCTTTTTAGTAAAGGAATCAACTAGGGAGAGCATTTCTATAGCTAGGACACTTGGATTTACTGCTAGGAATAAATCCATGAGCCCATCCTCTTAAACATTATGAACAAGTGTGGCTAAAGCCCCATTTCATAGCTAATGTTGCATCTTGTCCACTTCCCTATACTTGAAGAAGAGGTTAGTTTCATCACACCCAAATGTAATTACTGTAACCTCTTGGGACTTGCTTGCTACTATAATCATTAGTGACAAAAATTAGCAAAAATGAAAGGCAAAATCATCACTTGAATAGACAAAAAATGCATAATTTAACACACTAGGTCTAAATGGCGTAGGAAATGGTGGAATTTCCACCAGAACATCTTCTACGGTAAGTGCTCAGTGGGATGCCCATTCGCTATCCAACCAGCCAAGTTCTTCACACTTCACATAGAACTTGGCATACTTGGTTGGGTAGGTTTTGAAATCAGCCCCAAGTTGTTCTATGACATTGGCGTGTACGTTCCCGGTAGAAGAGAACTCTTGTAAAGCCATTTGGATCAATGCTAATGTTCCCTCATTAACATGAAGATCATCCTTGTCAATTATAAACCTGGTAGCACCCAAAGTATGATAAGAATTTTGACTAATGCAAGACAAATGATACAACATATTTAAAACATCTTCATGGGACTCACCTACTAGCAAAATAAATGATTCCAAGTGGATTAGGGAATCAGGTGCCCATGTGACGGGAAATGAACAATGTGTTCTATTGATGATAACATTTGAATTTGAGCATGTCCCAAATCCAACACAACCATCTCAAGCCTCTTGGACTCTAGTTTGAACCTTCTGCCCCTTCACCCTCAATTGACCCGCAAAATGTAGTAGGTATGACACTATAACTAGCATAGTAGCATAGTGGCTTTAATAGCATAGCAGCATAGCAGGTCTACTAGCATAGCAACGTAGCAGGCCTGCCAGCATAGCAATGTAGCAGTGTAACGGTGTAGCATAGCAACTACTGAAAATGCAACAATCTGATAGTCATGCTAACAAACATACATACAGTGTCCCTGTTGCCCTAGCCCTATCCCACTACATGAAATGTAGCAAAATGAAATGCAAGCAAAAGAAAAACTCTCCCTCGCACATGCTATGCTATGCTGGACATACATTACATTGCCTAAGAAACCTTGTAGGCAAAAATCCCCTCCATGGATGCTACGCTATGTTGAATGTGCATTATGCCAAAACCTTTCAAACCCCCGCAATGATGCATCAGCCATTCCCAACAATGGTGGCTAGGGTAATGCTGCACACTAGCTGTAGCATAACAAACACCATAGCCACTATGGCCAGAGTGGCGATAGTCATAGTGTAGTGGCCAAAGCAGTAGCAAGGCAATAATAACAATTGTAGTGTAACAACAGTGATGACCGTAACAACCAAAACATAGTGGCGGCAGTAACAATCTAACCTGATAAATCACACAACGTAAATAAGGGTAGTGTAGCAACTTACTAGGTGGATGGGGACTCTTGCCACTCCTCAATGCACAACTTGGGAAGATGTCGCAGTGTGCACTCCCCTTCATCTAGGTTGACAAGTCCCTAATGCCTATGTTCACTCTTGCACACCATTGCCTACTCACAAACTTGGGTGTATTGGATGTATCGACTACTACGCTATGATTGTTACACTATCTCTTGGCTCAGCCATGCTAAGCTCTGAGTGTTAGCTCTGACAGTGAAAGTGACAAGATTACCAAGGGGTAATCCCCTATTTATAGCCTACATGGTTCAAACACATGTCACTTTCTAGAGTGTTCCACATCCCATGCATAACGTAGGACACCCTGTATAGCATAGCAAAGGTCTATTGTAGCGTAGCACATAGCTATAGCGTAGCACTTAAATACACCAAAAGTTTTTCTCTGTTTTTTACAACATGGCCCATTAACAGTCTTCCATGACCTTAAACTGAAAAACTTGACATACGATTTTGTATCGTTACGATCCACTACAGCCTTAAATTGGCAATGTTAGCATTTCTTTTACTTTTTAAACCTAGTTATGATTCACTAAGACCTTAAAATGGCAATTATGACGTACATTTTTGCATGGTTACCAACTGCTACAACCTTAAACTAGAAATTTTACCATTCTCCTTACCTCTCAAACCTAATGAAGGTCTGCCAAGACCTTAAACTCACAAATATTTCATGTTGCATTATTGCTTTCCATATATTAATTACATATTGCTGGCTTAAATAGGTAGCACTTGACTTGGTTTGTTTGCTTGTTGTCATAGGTTACTTGGACAATGGCCTTCTATGATGACCTTTGTTCACCTTTAACTTTGATAGGGCCCCATGGCAAACTGACAAGATGCTTGGAAAAAGAGTTGATAGCCTTTGAACCATCCTCTTCTGATGCCTAAATAGCATCCTTAGTGAAACACCATAAATTTCAGGACCCTCATGACTCAACAGTCCTAGAATTTAGGCAAGGGTCCTTACAAGCATGATATCACATTGGACCATGTAGATGACATGGAACCTCATAAGTCCTAATTCCTACCAAGACACTTTTGAGCTTGCTTGCCACCCTTTGCAGCATGGTCAACGTAGCACCCAGCTATGAAGCCAGCTTGCATGAAAAAGGCACTAGGGGTACACTATACAGTCCAAAAAATTTTCTATCATCGAGGCTGATAAGATTGCTACATCCTATAGCTTGCCCATCTTGACACTTGACTCAGCTAACATTCTACCCAAGGACCATGCTAAGAGCTATCAAAGGTGTTTAGGATGGACTAAATAGTTCGGTAAGCTTTCTAGCCGCAAGAACCTGCTACGTTACACAACATAGTAGGCCATGAGGAGACTGAACAAGCACCAAAGATGCAATTCCCTATAACTCGTCCCCCAGGGTACCTATCTCATTTCATTCTTGAATCATGAACAACATGATGTAGCAAAAATATGGCAAATTTCTTCAAAAGTCCTCTTTTTTTGAGTGCTATGCTATGCTATGCTACATAGTGTAGCACAAGGTAGCAGGGTTCTACTATGGCAATGCTTCTGCACAAACTAATTTCGGCAAAGTAAACATATTTTTCCCTACCTTAACCATCAAGCATGCTTGTTTTTCCATCACACTAGGACATGATCATCATCTCGTGACAAAATGTTTGCAAAATGAGTCAAAATCCAAGCAACACAAGGTGCTACGATGTGCTATGCTACATAGCGTAGTAGGGATAGAATGCATGAAGGTCCTCTACCAAGTGGTTCCAACAAGATAATTGTAATTGGCCACACTCTGGCCTCTAAGACTACCTATCCCACTTTGCCCTCAGGCCCCAAGCAAAGTTTCTTAACAAAGCATTGCAGATTAGATAGGAATTCATGTCACACTGGCTACTATGCTACAGAGCATAGCACAGCATAGCAAGGACATAGCCTAAAAGTGTTCCAAGGATAAACTTCATAGGTCCCAAGACCTTTCAACTTGGAAATCAGGGTTGCCATTTGTTGCAGTTGTTTGCCTAGCAGGGTATTTTCAGCTTTCGGGCAAGTTTTCCCTCAAAATAGGTGGCTACGCTATGCAGCGTAGCTCAGCATAGCGTGTAGGTATTTATGCTATGCTGATATGCTGGGTAGTGTAAATAGCATAACATTCTCATGGAACCATACAGACGTCTCTGGTTAGCTCTAGAACTTCTTAGAAATGGTCATTTCTACTCTAGCATTTCTTCAATAGATAGAATAAGCAAGTTTTCCTTGTTTTGTAGCCCCTAGATTATTCCCAAAGTTGTCTCTACGCTTGACCCTACTTGCAAGAGTAGAGAAGACATAGTCTTCAAGAACAGGGTTTACTTTGGATTCATTGTTGGCATTCTTTATAATAAACATGGCAATTCACTAGATTCTGGCACATGTAGTTTGAGTGGTATGGTCACAGCATAGTAGATTTCACATTCAGCATTACACAGTAGCATAGCACAGTCAGGTTTGCATTCTATGGGACCCAAGACACATGGCATCCAGACCATGTTTCTCTCTTGCATCTAACTCTATAAATACCTCGGTGAAAAAGATTCAAAGGGTTGGCTTTTGGCATTGTTGGCTTTGAGAATTACCTTTCTAGCAATTGGGTTCAAAGATTGGCATTTGGCATTTAGTATTTTTGCTCTTTGGCAATTAGCTTTGGCAAAGAGATTGGTAAGAAGAAGGTTCCTATTAGTAAGCTATTGATAGTAGTTCAAGAAGCTATGACCATGCCACTTCGTTGCAAGTTGTGCATGTTCACACTACACATCAATTGTACACCTTTCAACCAAACAGAGACCAAATCCCTCGATCTTGGGATGGTGCACTTTCTAACTCAAGCCTATTTCACTTCATTTTACTATTATCATATTTTGCATTATTGTCTATTAGTTTACATTTGTCTCTTATCACTTAATTTATATATAACATCTTTAAAACAAATGTTTACAAAAGTTTATTGTACACCAATTAAGTCCTTGTCTGATCAACTAGACTGTTCAGGGCACCCCGCTTCCATTTACTCCAGCACTGCCATTCCATGGATTCAGGGTTAGGTTGTACACTCAGTGACCTCTCGATGTTCTAGCCACTAACATTTTCAATTGCTACACTTAGAAACAACCTTGGACTGGCCTGAACACCTAGTCTAGGCCCTAGATTTAGAGGCCGAGGATGTAACTATGGATCCTCTTGTCGAAATCCCCATAACTACATCCAAAGGGGAGGCAAAAAAACTAAACGTTAGCACATTACTAGAGCCATAGGTGCAACAAAACATTTTGAAATTCCTTAATGACAATGTTAAAGTGTTTCCATGGTCATATGAAGACATGCCAAGCTTGGACTCATAACTCATACAACACAATATTATCTTAGATCCACGTGTCAAGGCAGTTAAACAAAAAGCTCGCAAAGTCAAACCAGAGATTACCTTAGCTGTACATGATGAAATTACCAAACTCTATCAAGCTGGTTTCATTTAGGCAGTCGATTACTCAGATTGGATCTCAAACATTGTAGTCATATCCAAGAAGACTAAGAGTATACAAATTTGTATAGACTTTTAGGATTTAAATAGGACAACAATTAAGGATGACTTCCCATTGCCTCGTATCAACCAACTTATCAATTCTATGGTGGGTCATGCCTTACTGTCTTTCATGGATGGCTTCTTAGGTTATAACCAGATCCGTATAAACCTAGAGCACCAATTGGCAACTACCTTTATGACCCCTTGGGGAACTTTTTGTAACACAATGATGCCCTTTGGGCTGAAAAACGCTGGAGCAACGTATCAACAAGTAATGACATACATCTTTAGCAATTACCTCCTGAAAAGATTAAATGACTACATCGACAACATAGCAGTTAAATCTAAGGAAGCTATTGATCATCCCAATGATCTAAATGTAGTCCTTCAACATTGTCATAAACATGACCTGTGCCTCAACCTTGGAAAATGTATTTTCAAAGTTAAAACTAGGTGCATGCTAGGCTTTGTCGTGTCGAAAATGGGGATATGAGTGGACCCTGATAAAGTTAGTGCTATTGTCAACTTAGAACTTCCTAAAAACCTTAAAGAGTTATGTGGGTTGCAAGGTAGAGTGTAGTTTATAAGAAGGTTTATTGTGAGGTTGACAGACAAACTACACCCGATGCAACACTTTCTTAAGAAGGGAGTCAACTTCAAGTGGACATATTAATGTCAAAAATCCTTTGATAACCTAAAGAAAGGGCTTTTGCACCTTCTCACTATTTACCCTCCATAGAGAGATAGGCCTTTCTACATCTATCTTGCTACCTCAAACACATCTATTGCTGCACTACTATGTCAAAAGAGAGATGGCGGGTCTAAAATCCTAGTCTACTGCTTAAGTCATGCATTGATAGCACATGAAGAAAAGTATAATGAAGTGAAGAGAAATTGTCTTTCCCTAGTTTTCACACTTAAAAAGTATGGACATTAGTTGTTTCGCAGTAAAGTCAACATTATATGCAAAAGCAACATACTTTGGGCTATTACAACCAACTTATACAAGAGCAATAGAGTAGCCCAATGGAAATCCATAACTACAAAGTTCAATCTACATTATGTGGCACAATCATCCACCAAGGATTAGGCAATAGCTACACAGCTTACGACTTCAACCATTGATGACCAAGTAATAATAGAACCTAAGTTCCCAGATGAGCATGTCAATAGCATAAGTCCTGTACCATTCGATTTTGAGAATAGCCTACATTTTGATGGTGCTTCAAGTACATGAGGTGGTAGCATTTCCACTATTCTTACATTTCCCTTTGGGGAAATTAGATCCTTGCATATCATTTTACATTCCTTTGCATAAAAAATGTAGTCGAGTACGAAGGACTCCTTAGGAGCCTTCTAGCAACTCAAGAGTTGAGGATCCAACACTTAGCAATTTAAGGCAACTCGTAGCTAGTTATCAACCAAATCACTAAACTTTATGCCTGCAAGGCTTCACACTTGCAACCTTATTGCAATTTAGCCAAGATTCTACTAAAGTAGTTTGCAACTTTAGACATCCAACACGTGCCCTGTAACAAAAACACTATAGTTGATGCACTAGCAACATTAGCCCTAAATGTGCCATCACACATGCTTGCTACCTTGCCTACTTCGATAATAGAATGCACTGATCCTATCACTCATGCAGCACACATCACATCTATAAGTACAATGCATACTCAAGAATGGTATGACAACATTAAAGGATACCTCTAACATGGCAAACCCCCACATGGCTTGACGTCTTCTTAAAAGGATGCAATACGAAAGAAAGCATAAAAACATGTTCTCGTAGGAGACAACACTCTATGCAAATGCTCTTATGATGGAATATTATTAGGTTGTGTTAGTGGGGAAGAAGCACAAAATATTTTTGATGAAGTCCATGAGGGACTATGTGGGGGATACATAGCCCCTAGGGCTATGGCAGCAAAAATTAGATGCTTAGGATACTATTAGCCTTTCATAGAACGAGATGGCATTTCCAAGGTTAGAACATGCAATGTGTGTCACTATCATGGGAACCTCATACATGTGTCGCATACTAAATTACATACTACATATATCACATGGCCTTTCCAATGTTGGGGACTAGCTATCATAGGACCCATTACAACTAAGTCTTCTACAGGGCATAGTTTCATTATTATAGCAATTGAATAAAGTGGGTAGAAGCTATTCCCCTTAGAAAGACTACATCTCAACAGGTTTGCCACTTCATTCTGGATAACATAGTAACACAGTTTGTCCTTCCCATGACCATTGTTACTGACAACGGGCCACAATTTAGTAGCGCAAAAACCAAAACCTTTTGTGAAAACCTTGGCATCAAACACTCTTTTTCATTGCCATAATACCCCCAAGCGAATGGCCAAGCAAAGGCAACCAACAAAGTCATCATCAACCTTCTGAAAAAGATGCTTAGCAGTAATAAGAGGCAATGGCATGAGCAAATCCTCTATGTGTTATGGGCTTACTGTACAACATGTAGAATAGCTATAGGTAAGACTCCATATAGTTTCATTTACAGATCTAAAGCAGTGTTACCTCTTGAATTGTAGGTTCCATCACTTCGGATGATCCTTTCAAACATTGTGGACAAGGCTCAAAAATAATGAGTCAAGGATCATTGACCTTGACTCGGTAGAGGAGGAGCACACCCAAACACTTGGACGTATCAAATGGCATCAAGATAAGCAACAACAGAAGCATCATTTCAATCTACACCAATGGCCAATCAAAAAGGGGGACATAGTCCTCAAGGTTGTTCATGAGCCAATGAGAAAATTCTCAGCCAAGTGGGAAGGTCCTTTCATAGTCATGAAAGCCTATGAAAATGGGGCATTCAAGCTAGTTGACGCAGACTGCAACGAGTTCACAAACACTATCAACCACTTATAACTACAGTCATATTACATTTAACACAAAGGATCACACTGAACGTAAAGAGAGGTAAGAAAAATGTTTGCTATGACATAAAACTAGCATAGCTGGTCCTCTATGACTATAAACTAGAATGGCTCATCCACTATGACATAAAACTAGCATAGCACATTCACCGTGGTGTTAAACTAGCATAGCACATCTTTGAGCCATGACATAAAACTAGCATCCACAGCATGGTCCGCTACAACCTTAAACTAGCCATCCATCATCCACTATGACATTAAACTAGCATAGTAGTCTACAAGGACCTTAAACTAGCACAACAGTCTACTAGGACCTTAAACTAGCACATTGATTTACTAGGACCTTAAACTAGCATATTTGATGGTCTACCAAGACCTTAAACTAGGTTTTTAGTGCAATGCCTCCTAGCTCACATGTATGACCCTATGAAGAAGCTAGCGTGCACACTTTTGAGCTTCTCAAACAACATGGGGTGGGATGTTGCAATTCTAGAATGAAGTTCATGTCATCAAGGAAAAACCCTCTAGAACACATGTAGTGTAATCACCCTTGGCATCTTGCTGATCCTTTGGAGATGTCGTTTGACATCTTGCTGACCTTCTGAAGCTACTACTACCATAGCTAGTCATCCTAGTCATAGCTCTTGCCATCAGCACTTGTTGCTAGAGTCTTAGCACTATTATGGCCCAGCCACAAGGTTTCCATCCTCTAGCCCTCACCACCATTAAAGTTTTAAAATACATTTAGCTGTTAGGCTTCTCACCTGGTAGCTGGATTGCATGATGTTTTCCTTTGGTGGGGAATCTTGAGAACCTGTATTGTCATCTCTCCTAGCCTCATTAGTGCCCATTTCTGGTGAGGCCGTTGAAATTTTTCAAACTACCACTACTGAAACCTACACTGGCCTTCCTACTCTGGACATTGCACATGTCAAACAACACTTGCCACTTTGGCAGTGTCCTGAGGAAGTAGGATTTTTCCCTCACTTCACTTGATAGTTGCTTTTGCTGGTTTTCTCTCTATTGTGTTTATAGGATAAAAGCCAAGATGGCGTCGTTCAGAGATATTTTTCACCATAAGAGCAAGAAATTACATTGTTCCAAATTGGCCACTCTAATTAGCTTAGCTATTTGAGAGTACATATCCTACTCTCCATTTAGCCAACTTAGTCTCCATTCCCTATACCCAAAATTTCCCATATCCTCTTCACAAGCTTCCTTGATGCACATAAAGCCCTTTCATGTGTCCAACCTCCAAGTCCATGATGGACATAATGTAACTCATCCCATGGGAAGCATCTATAGGTAGGTCAAAGCCCCGCCTAGATGTAACACAACTCATCTAGGGGAGAAAACACGTATCCTACAATGATGACAAGGTTGTCTCCAACTGAATGTGGGTGTGCAGCAAAAAATAAAATAAAATAGAAAGCACAAAAAATAAAAAGGCAAAAAAAAGTGAAAAAAAAATAGACAAGTTCCTAAAACAAATGGTACCATAGCTTCTTTACAATCATTTCAACCAATGGATCAACCATCTCCAAGCACTTTGATGAGAGGTTGAAATCTAAAAAGAAAAAAGACACCCATGTGTGTTGATTTCCTCATAAGAATTCCAACAAGGGATCACACTATGGTAATAATTTTTCATTATGTTACATTTTGCATTCTTTCTTCCTTGACCCTACTTTCTTAAATCCATTCTTCACCCCCTACCTTACATCACCCTCTAAGTACCCTCAAACATAGCAAAGCGTCATCCAAGTAAGCACTGAAGAGTGATGATGGTGTCTTTTTCTTCATGGTGTTTTATATTCTTTATCAATGTCTCTGGAGTAGATCCTCTAGACATCGACAAAGAGGGGTCATTAAAACACCATCAATTTTGGGACTCTCATGATTCAACACAGTCCTAAAATTTAGGCAAAGATCTCTGCAAGAACAGTGTCACATTGGACTGTACAGACAACATGGCACCGTGGAAGTCCTAATGGCTACAAAGCTACTTCTGAGCCTGCCTACCATCCTCTATAGCACAATCAATGTAACACCCAGCTAGGAGGCCAGTTTGCACAAAAGAGGTGCGAGGGGTAGATCGTATAGTCTAGAAAATTTTCTATCTCTTGGGCTGATAGACTTGCTGCACCCTCTAGCTTGCCCAGCTTGACACTTGATGCAACTGATGATCTACCCAGGGACCATGCTAGGTACTACCAAAAGTGTTTAGGATGAACTAAATAGTTCAATAATTTTTCTAACTACGAGACCTGCTATGCTACACTACACTGCAAAGCATAGCAGGCCAGGTGGAGACTGAACAAACACCAAACATGAAAATTGGTAGTGATTCAACCCTCTAGGATACCTGTCCCAGTTCCTCCTTGAAGCATGATCAACATGATGTAGGAGAATGTGGTAAATTTTGTCAAAAATCATCTTAATTTGAATGCTACATTGTGCTATGCTACGCAACATAGCAAGGTACCACTATGACATTGCTTCCGCTTAGATTGTTTTCACAAAGTAAACATAATTGCCCATGCTTCAACCATCAAACATGTTTGTTCTGCTACCATGCTAGGACATGGCTGACATTTCCCAACAAAATATTTGCAAACTAAGTTAAAATGCAAGTTAAATAGGGTGCTACGCTACATAGCATAGCAGGCTCAGAATGCATGAAGGTCCTCTGCCAAGTGGTTCCTAGTAAAGAGATTGCACTTGGACACACTCAAACCTCCAAGACTGCCTATCCCACTTTGCCCCTAGGTTCCAAACAAATTTTCTCAACAAGGCATTGAAAATCAAGCAAGGACTCATGTCACACTAGCTGCTACTCTATGCTACACTACATAGTGTAGCATAGTGTAACAAGGACACAAAGCATGAAAGTGTCCCAAAGATGAACTTTGTAGGTCCTAGGACCTTTCAACATGGAAGGCAGGGTTGTCAATTGCTAAAGTTTCTTGTCTAGCCAAGCCTCAAATAGATACCTTTCATTTTCAGGCAAGATTTCTCCCAAGTCTGTTAGCTATGCTACACTACACTATGTAGCGTAGCACAGTGTAGCATGTGGGAGTTTATGCTATGCTAATATGCTAAGTAGCATAGGTAGTGTAACACTTATGTGGAAGCCCCAGGACATCTTCAGCAGCTCCAGAACTCATCAACAATGGTCATTTCTGGTCCAACATCTCTTCAATAGACAAGATCAGTAGTTTTACTTTGTTTTGCATACTCCTATTAATTCCCTAAGTTGTCCCTACACTTGACCCTACTCACAAGAGTAGGAAAGATGTAGTCCTGGAGCATAGGCTCCACTTTGCATTTATTGATGGCATTCTTTGTAAAAACATGGTATTTCCCTAGATTCTAGCACATACAATTTGAACAGTATGGTCACGACTTAGCAAGTTCCATGTCTAGCATATCACATTAGCAATGTAGCATGCCAGCGTAACACTATAGTGTAGCACTACACAATAGTATGCCACATTCACGTTTGCACCATGTGGGACCTAGGACATGTGGCATCCAAACCATGTCTCTCTCTTGCTTCTAACTCTATAAATACCCCAGCAAACAACATTCAAGGGGTTGGCTTCAAAGGTTGGATTTTGAGAATTTGTGATTGGAATTTTGGCATTTGTCTTTTTAGCAATTGGCTTTGGCAAAGAGACTAGCAAGTGAATAGTTGATGAATAGCAAACCCCAGCAGTAGCACTTCCTAGATCTCTCCTAGCCCAGTAAGCACCAACTCATCAGTTCTTGTTAGTAGGCCATTGGTAGCAGTTTAGGACCTGTGACCATACCGTTACATTCCAAGCTATGTCCATCCATACTGCACATCTATTGCACACCTTATCTAGCCAAACAAATATTAAATCCCCTAATTCTGGGGTGGTGCATTCTCTTACCCGATCTCATTTCCTTTCATTTCTCTATATTTTGCATTATTGTCTATTAGCTTACGTTCATTGCTTAAGTTACACATTTTGCCATGTTTTTTATTATTCTATATGTTATGGCTTTTTGCACCTCAATCTCCACACATAGAATTTTAAAACAAATGTTAATGAAAGGTTACTGTACACCAGCAAAGTTCCTCTCTAATTGACCAGACTATTCAAGGCACCCCATTTCTATTTTCTCCAACATAGCCCTTGCATGGATCCAAGGTTAGGCTGTATACTTGATAACCTCTCAGTGTTTCAACCACTGACATTTTCAGTCGCTACACACCTCAAGTTGGCTAATCAATCCATCATTGTTCCCTTGGAACTAGTAAAGTACATTGTGATCATCATTTGTGTGTGATCCTACCCCATTAATTTCTTGGTGATTCAAGTGAACAATTGCAAGGTATACTTTCCAATCATCATGGCAAGGGCTTGGATAAGCATTTTTGATCCACGATTAGGGATCCAGGATCTTTCCCTCAAAATATCTAAAACAAATCATTTGAAAAGATCAAGAGGAAGAAAGTTCCATGCATCGTGTACAGTGATACTAAGTGCAACTATGCAAACACTATGAATTGTTAATAGTATATCTATCAAATCATGTAGTCAGTGTGATGATATATTGGAAATTCAAAGGTATTTATATGCAATAGCCACAAATTAGAATGACACCTAGTGGTTGATAGTTGACCCTGAGAGTAGCTCAAAACTTTGCATGGAGCCTACTAAGAGCCTAACATGTGCCTACATCAAAGGCATGGATGAATTGAAGCAAGTTCATCATTAACTCCATGATGATGTAAATGATGATACCTATTGGGGAGAGTTGGAAATCCCTAAGAATTTTAAACAAGAGACCTTAGAGTTGAAAACTCTACCTGTTGGCATGGAATATGCATTCTTGGAAAATGGGAAGTCAGTAATCACTAATGCAAATCTTACTCCTAAACAAGAGAAAATTTTTTTTAAAGTGGTCCATGAATGAAAAAAACCTCTGCTTAGTCATATCCTAAACTCATAGGGATTGATCCTAGGATATGCTAGCAGCGCATCTACACTAATTTGGTCATGAAGCCAAAGAGATAAGCATAGTAACGATTGAACCCCAAATTGAAGTAGATCATCAAATAGGAAATTGAACAACTCCTCAAAGTGGGGTTTATCTATTCCATTGTAGATAGTGAGTGGGTTAGCCCACTCATGATTGTGCCAAAGAAAAGTGGCAAGTGGTAGGTTTACATCAACTTCTGGCTATTGAATATGGAAACCTTCAAAGATCACTTTTCATTGTCATTTGTGGATGAGATGTTGGACACAGTTTCTAGTCATTTCTATTATAGTTTTTTTAGATGGTTATAGTGACTATAACCAAATCAAAATCATGCCAAAGGATCAATCCAAAACAACATTCATGAGTCTATGGAGGACTTTTTCATATCAAAAGATTCCTTTCGACTTGTGCAATGCCCCTACCACATTCCAATGTCTGATCTTGAGTATTTTTTTAGTAGTAGATAGATATCTAGGTGGAATTCTTCATGGATGACTTCTCCACCTATGGGGCTACATTTAAGCAAGCCCTAGACCATCTTAAGTAAGTGCTCAAAAGATATGTGAAGACTAATATTTGGCTCAATTGGTAAAGGAGCCATCTAATGGTCTAGGAAGACATGGTGTTGGGGCATAGAATCTTACAAGTAGGGATTTAGGTCGACCCTAAAAAGATTAGGGTCATCCAAAGAATTACCCATCAACCAAAAACTGTACAAGATGATTTGTCATTCCTTGGATACACTAGTTACTACTGAAGATTCATAGATAATTTCTCTAATATCACAAAATCATTGGTCAAGTAAATAAATAAAGATGCTCCATTTGTTTGGACTAAGGAATGTGAAAATGCATTCCAATAGTTAAAGGAGAAACTCATAGAAACTCAAATTCTACAAGAACCAAACTAGTCCAAACCATTTTATGTCATGATGGATGCATCAAATTATTCCTTGGGGGTTGTGCTTACATAATTGGATGACAAGAGAAATCCATATTATATCCACTATGTAGTTCAAAGCATTGTGGACACAGAGCTAAACTAAACCACTACCAAAAAAGAAAAAATGACAATGGTATATTCTTTAAAAACATTTAGGCACTATGTTCTTGGATACAAAGTGTATATGCACACAAATCATAGTGTAGTTCCCTTCCTAATGAATAAGCCAATGATGAGTCCCCATGTCATACATTAGCTGGTGATCTTGGAGGAATTTAATCATACAATGATAGATTGAAAGAAAGCTAAGAATGTGGTCGCTAACCACTTATCTCAATTGCAATGGGAGAAAAAAGAGAAGGAAAGTCCACTATTTGATCATTTTCTTGATGAACTCATATTTGCTAGGGCTATAACTAAAAAATTACGTGCTAAGCCTAAATGATACAATAGCATTCTTACCTATCTTATTACTCAAGAGGTGCCATCAGAGCTAGACCACCAAAAGAAACAATAGTTTCTTCACCAAGTAAAACACTTCATGGAGATCAACAAGCACCTTTATAAGGTGTGTGTTAATGGCCTAGTTTGTTAGTGTGTCCATAATGCTAATCAATTGCACATTCTCTAGGATACTCATAAGGGTCCTTGTGGGGCCACTATTTATGGAGATGCATGGCCATTGAGATCCTGATGGCAAGATATTATTGGCCAACACTTTTCAAGGATGATCACCAATTTTTTAGCTCTTGTGAATGTTTCCAACATGATGGTGGAATGACCACTCACATGGAAGAACCTAAATAGTGGATCCAACCACTAGAATCCCTTCAAAATTTGGGATATTAACTTCATGGGTCCCATCATACCCATGTCAAATGGAAAGGCATATATCATAGTCATTATTGACTATTGTATGAAATGGGTAGAAGTAGAAGTTCTCACTAACTATACATCCTCTACTACTACTTAATTTGTACAAAGAAATGTTGTAAATAGGTTTGGTGTGCCACATGCACTAATTTTTTACAATTAAACTCATTTTATAGGCACTACCTTTCAGAAGCTCATGCAACACTTGGGAGTTGAGCATAAATTAATAATACCTTATCATTCCCAAATCAAAAATCAAGCTAAGGTTACAAATAGGAAAATCACTAAGATCTTGATGAGAATAGTTAACAAATATAGGAGGGACTGGAGCATGAAACTCAATGATGCCCTCTAGGCCTATCACTCCACCTAAAAGCTTCCTATAGGCTACTCTCCCTATGAGTTGGTGTAGGAAAAATTGCCAACTCTTACTCTTCAATTCGAGCTTCATACGGTTTCAACGACCTATGACCTTGACATTAACTTAATTCTAGCACAAAAAGAAAGATTAATGAATCTCAACCTAGTAAACAAAAATTGATTGGTGGCCCTATCATCTAATGAGTTGCACAAGGCATTTAACAAAAAAAACACCATGATCTTAGGATTAGTTATGAATCATAGTTTGCCAAGCCTTGATATCAGATACTTGATATTGAGTATGTAATATCACAGCCTAGATAATGATATCAAATACATAATATCGTGATTGTTGTGTCAACCTATAAATATAGCACTCAAGTGCATAGGAAAGGGGAAATTAGTAAGTCATTAGTTAGTCATTAAAAGTTGAAAATATTTTTGTTAATTTTTAATTATTTTCCCAAGTGCATGCTCACAATGTGATGCTTGTAATTGTATGAAACCTATGTTTGAGTGTGACATAGTTGGACATGCACATAATCAACATTCACTTAGATTTTTTAAAATATTTAATTATTAATTATTAATTATTATTTTCTTAGTTAATATTTCTTTATCATCATTTACTATTGCTATTGTTAATGTAAAACGAGTACATCTAAATCACAAACATTTAAGTGTAACTACTTGGCAACCTAGTAAAGTATCTAGTAGTGCTCAAGTAATGTGCACTTGGTAACCCCAAAAGTAGTACACAAGGTCCAAGATGCATACGAATTATTAAGGATGGATGCGCATCGCACTTAGGCTAGCTTAGATTTTATTTTTCATTATCTATTAGTTCACTCAAGTTATTTCTCATTGACTTTAGGAGTAGCATAGTAATTAGGAATCACATCATACACCTCACTCTAGACTAAACCATATGTGACAAAGAAAATACTAGTCTAGGTCGGAAGAAAGTGAACCATGATTAATGTGTAACTATTTAGGTGCCATGACTAGTTCATCTACAAAGTTCAATTGGATCATTCGTACATGCTTGTGTTTGTATGGTTGAGCATAGGGGTATCTTGCCGCTCATCAGGTACTCATTTTTCATTAACAATAGGAATAGAAAATGATGATAAATAAATATTAACTAAGAAAATAATAATTAATAATTAACAATTAAACAATTAAAAAACCAAGTGAATGCTACAATGATGGAGTAATCTTGATTAATATTACTGATGGTATGCATGTCCAAGTACATCACACTTGAACAAAGGTTTCGTACAATTACAAGCATCACATTGTGGGCATGTAGTTAGGGAAAAGAAAAGAACTAAAAATTAACAAAAAGACTCTCAACTCCTAACAATCAACTAATGACTTACCAAATTGACTCCTCTCCTATGTACCCAAGTTCTATATTTATAGGCTAACACAAGAATCATGATATCATGTATTCAATATCGTTACCCAAGCTATGATATCGCATACCCAATATCGAGTATCCAATATCGAGTATTCGATATTGGGACCTAGCAAACTGCGATTCATCGATTAGGAAATTCAAATTTCAACTAGGAGATAAGGTCCTCTATTGAAACCCCATGCATGTGCCTCAACAAACTAAGTTTTAGATGTTCTGGGAAGGGCCTTATATCATTTATGAAACCCTTCCTTCTAGGGCCATGTTAATCTACAAATCTAAGAGCCCAAACAAAAATCAACTAGTCAACACATAACAAGTCAAACCTATCCATAAGCTTAAGCAAGCCAATGCAACAAATGCTTCATTGAATGGACAACCACACTTAATCTTTTAGATCTCCTCCTTTCAACTTATTTGTGAATGAGATGGTCATCCATGCTAGTCATTATAATGGCTCCTTTATTTTCCATCTTTTTTTTTACAGGTTTTTGTTTTACACCTTATTATTTTTACAACATTTTGTTTTGTGCCTTCTTTATCTAATACCTTTTTGTTTTTACTTTATTAATTTTTTCCAATTTTTGTTTTACAACATCATTAATACACTTTATTTTTCTTGAATATTTTACAATTTCTTATATATTTTTCTTTATTTTGGTGTGATTTTCTTATTGTGTTCTAATAATAATGTGCTTTATTGCCAACTAGGTATAGTGTAGTTTTCTTGATGTGGGCATGTGCTATCTAGTTATTTGATTGTTCATGTCTAAATCCTAGCTTTGAATTTTTTTACTAATAACTAAGACATAATTTCTTTTTCTTGGAATAGGTAATGAGTCCACAACATCCACCCATCCACAAACTCTATAGTTTTTCTTATTCTAGAAGTTTGAGGTCCCTTTTCCTTAAGTAAAACTTTAACAAACTTGTGACCTTGGTAGTTTTCGAACTTGGAAAGGATTCAAAGGTTTGAACAAGGTGTGACATCAAGGGGACTCAATACTTTTTGTACTCTTCTACTTGGATGCATGGGTGTTTTCATGGATTTCTTACCATTTCATGTCAACCAATAATAGGAAGTTGAATAAGACTTTGCATGGTGTGGTTCTCATCCAAAAATTCAAAAGTAAAAAAATGATGGGAATTTAAAGCACACTCCTTAGACAAAATAAATAGGATATAAGCACTAGTTATGGAGCTAAAAATACATGTTACCCATGCATGAAGGTCCCCTCTAACTAAGGTCCTTTCTCAATTTGTACTTCTCTTTTCTTCTTAAATATGAAATAGTGGTTATTTTGTGAGAGCAGTCTTGTATCTCAAGGGGGTGGACTAGTCTTAGAGTGGCAATGCAAATTCATTGAAAGTGGTTGGTTTTTTTCTAGACTAAGAATGGATTTTATTAGGTCATTTAACCACAAAATTCACAAGGGACTTCATGTGACCTTGATCAAGAACTACATTCTACTTTCTGTCTTTCATCCATCTATGCTTTCCATAACTCACCTCACTACTGGTGTTTATGTCCTTTTTTGATGTCTTGGTTTGATGTGTCAAAATTATTAGGTAGTTTCTTCTAGTTTTTTTCACTTAACTTTCCATAATCATTAATCACCCATGGGACCCATGGACTTATTGGTTTCAGGAAATGCAAGGGCAACAAAGGACATCTACCTACTTTGGTAAGGATCCACTTACATACCTTTTGGTTAGATTAGTTAAGGTCTTTATTGTTAGGCATTCTCACAATCAAATCCTTTTTTATGTTCCATCAATGACATTCAATTATGCACATATTCAAAATGTTTTTTAGTGAAATCCTCTTTTTTGTTGTTATGAATTCTTTAATCCTTTTTAAACATTTCATTACAATTAGGCTTTTTAGAATTTAATAATGGACTGCTTATCCATTTCATCCTATTTTTTAGTCTTCCTACTAATTATATTAAAAGAATCAATTCACCATAATCACAACCTAGCAAACTGTAACTACCAATGAGACAAGGTCTCTAAAATATATAAGTTACACATTGCACACTAATTCGTGATTTTTTTATGATTGCAATGGAAAGTGTAGATTGGAGGTGAGACTATCTTCACTAAGGAATCAGCAACAACACCATGTGATGAGGCCCCTTCATGATCATTGAATCTTCTCCCTTGTTCTTCAACTACCAGAGGAATTGAATGTCAGTTTTGACTAGGGTGTTTAATTCTATTACCATGAAAACCTAATTTTGTAAAAGATTGTAAATCCATGCACTTGGCCACTTAGAATCTATATATTTCATCTAAGTCATTTTACATGTTATTCAATAATCTCATACCTTCCTAATGAGTGGCAAGGTACCCCTACATCCAATCATATGAATCACTAAAGCATTTACATGTGATCTGGTTGAATTTCATGGACCTATAGTTTTCCAGTGCACTAGTTCTTCTAGGAAGTGAAATGGGTGTTGAGAACATTTGTTGTCTTTCCAACTACACTTGTCAAGCTCAAGCATATGGTTTAAGTGTAATTGAGGTACATGATTTTTATTATTTTATGTTTTATAAATTTAATCACCTACAACAAGAATGAAAAGTAGAATAATTTAAAATCTAATTCATTTACTACCTAGCTAGCCTAACACAAGTACCCATCCCACTTTCCTGGACACATCCTAAACACATATAGTCCCACTAGGTTACCAAACATTAAGTGTTTATGGGTTACCAAAAAATATATGTATGCTCAAAGTAGTCATACTTGTGTTCATTAAAAAATAAAAATTAATTTCTTAATTTAAATGCATTAAAGTGCATTAAAGAAAACATTAATCTATTCTCAATGCTCCAAGGATTATCAAAAGGGTTCATTTTTATTCCTGTTACACTATTGTGCTCAAGTACATTAGTGCTTGAACAAAGATCCATACACACTCAAAATCCTACTGCGAGCACTTACAAATATTCTAACTTTGGAGAAAACAAACTACAAGAGCTTCACTACTCTATGCAAAAACTATGAAAAAATCAACTAAAAACTTATGAAAAGTTTAAGCCCAAAAGCAATATTTATTGGCCAACATATACCCCATGATGTTGGATATTTGACATCACATCCTAGGCTTTGACATTAGGTATCTAATGTCCAGGCTCTAATATCATATACTTGATATTAGAGCTAGTCCAAACATGATTTATCATACCCTTGTGACTGAATGAAAACTCATCCTTAAGTGAAGAAGAGGAGGAAGAAGTCCCTTACAAGATATTAGAAAGGTATGGGATTATTGACTACCATACAAATTGACTTAGATAGAATAGATAGACTTTGAGTACCCAAGTGTATAGATTTACAATTTTTTACAAAATTGGATGTTCATGATAAGAGAAGAGAACACCCTAATCAAAACTTACATTCAACTCCTCTAGTAGCTAAAGAGTGCAAGAGAAGATTCAACAATTATGAATGGTCCTTGTCATGTGGTACTGGTGCATCATCCTTAGTGAAGATAGTCTCACTTTTAGTCCATGCTTCCCACTGCAATTACAACAAAATCACAAATTAGTATGCAATGCATAACACATAACTATTAAGTACCTTATCTCGTTAGTGGTTACACTCGGCTAGGTGGTGATTTTTGTAGATTGATTCTTTTAGTAGTGTTAGCGGGAAGACTAAAAAATAGGGTAAAATAGATATGCAATCCATTAAATTTGAAAAAGTTCAAACAAGATTAAATGCTTGAAGAAGGTTTAAGAATTCATAATATTAATAATAAGAGGTTTTATTGGAAAATGTTGTCAAGATGCACACAATTGGATGTCATTGATGAGGTCAAAAAATGAATTTAATTATGAGGATGTCTAAGGGAAAAGAGCTTAACTAATCCAACTAAAAGATATGCAAGTGGATCCTCCCCAAAGCAAGCATAGGCCTTTTATTACCCTTACATAACATCAAACCAAGGAGTTCATGGGCTCCATGGATGATTAATGGTTATGGAAGGTTAAGTACAAAAACCAGGAAGAAACTACCTAAGAATCTCAACACTTCAAATCAGGACATCGAACAAGAACATGAAACCAGCAGTGAGGTGAGACATGCAAAGCATAGGTGGAAGAGAGAGTGTGTGTGCAATGGAGTTCCTAATTAAGGTCGCATGATGTTCCTTGTGAATTTTATGGTTAAATGACCTGATAAAATCCATCCTTAGTCTAGACCAAAACCAACCATATTCGATGACTTTACATCACTATTCTAAGACCAGTCTACCCCCCTTGAGACACAAAAGTACATCCATAGAAAAACCATTGTTTCTAATTAGAGAAGAAAAGAGAAGTAGAAAGGGAGGAAGGGCCTTAGTTAGAAGGGACCTTTAGGCATGGGTAACATGTCTTTCTAGTCCCATAACTAGTGCCTTTAGCCCATTTATTTTTTCTAAGGAATGTGCTTTGAATTTCCATCATTTTTTTTAAATGGGAACCACACCATGTAAAGACTTATTCAACTTTCTTTATTGGTCAACATAAAACAATTAGAAATCCATGAAAACACACATGCACCTAAGTAGAAAAGCACAAAGAATACCAAATCCCCTTGAAGTCACACCTTGTTCAAACCTTTCAATCCTTTACAAATTCAAAAACTACCAAAGTTACAAATTCATTAAAGTTTTATTAATGAAAAAGGGACTACACATTTCTAGAACAAGGAAAACCATAGAGTTTTTGGATGGATGGATGTTGTGGACTCACTTCTTTTTGAATGAAAATAAACCATGTCCTTGCTATTAGTAACAAAATTCAAGGCTAGAATCCATACACCAACAATCAAATAACTAAATAGTATGTACCCACATCAATTACATCACACTGTACCTAGTTGGTAATAAGATGCTTATTATAAAAACAAGATAAGAAAATCACATCCTAATAAATAAAAGTATATAAGAAATTGCAAAATATTAAAGAACAAGAAAACATACTAACAATGTTGTAAAACAAAAAATTTGAAAATTTAATAATATAGAAAACAAAGAGTGTAAAATAAAGAATGTGTAAAATAAAAACGTGTAAAAAAAACTATGAAAAACTAAGGAGCTGCCTATATGGTTAGCATGGATATCCATCTCCCCCATGACTAAGTTTAAAGGTGGAGATTCGAAATATTGAGCATAGTTGTCCATTCGATAAGGTGTTTATTATATTAGCTATCTTATGCTCATGGAAAGGTTTAACTTGTTGTATGTTGACTAGCTATTTCTTGTCTAGGCTCTTAGGTCTATAGATCATCATGGCCCTAGAAGGAAAAGTTTCATAAATGATGTAAGGTTGTTCCCGCAACATTTGGAACTTATTTCATTAAGGTACATGTGTGGAATTCTAGTAGAGAACCTTATCTCTTATTTGAAATTTGACTTTCCTGATTTTAATGTCATGGTGCTTTTTGTTTAATGCCTTGTACAACTCATAAGATGATAAGACCACTAATTGATTTTTGTCTAGCAAGTTGAGATTCATTAATCATTCTTTTTGTGCTAGACTTAAGTCGAGGTCGAGGTCACAGGCTGTTGAAAGTGTATGAAGCTTGAATTGAATAGGAAGTGTAGGTAATTTTCCATACACAAGCTCATAGGAAGAGTAGCCTATAGAAAGTTTTCATGTTGAGTGATAGGCCCAAAGGGCATCATTGAGTTTTTTGCTCCAGTATTTCCTATACTTGCTAATAGTTCTTGTTAGAATCCTTGTGATTTTCCTATTGGTAACCTCAACTTGACCATTGGCTTGGGGACAGTAGGGTGTTGTGAGTTTATGTTCAACCCCCAAGCATTGCATGAGCTTCCAAAATGTAGTGCCTATAAAGTGAGTTTCATTATTAGAAATTAATGCACATGGCACACCAAACCTATTTACAACATTTTGTTATACAAACTAAGAAGTAGTAGAAGATGTATAGTCGATGACGGCTACTACTTCTGCTCATTTTGTACATACACCTTTTCATCTGACATGGGTGTGATGGGACCCATGAAATCAATGCCCCAGATGTTGAAGGGTTTCACTGGTTAGATCCATTGCTAAGGTCCCTTCATTCAAGTAGTCATTCCATGATTTTGTTGTTAGCATTCACAAAAGTGGACATATTGGTGAGCATCCCTATGGATTGTTGGCCAACAGTACCCTACCATTAAGATTTTAATGGATGTGCATCTTCTAGCATAGTGGTCCCAACAAGGACCTTCATGAGCATCTTAAAGAACATGTAGTTGATTAGCATCAGGGACACACCTTGTAGAGGTGTCCATTAATCTCCATGAATAATTTTACTTGGTGAAGAAACTATTGTTTCTTCTAGTGGTCCAACCTTTGTGGCATCTCTTGGGTGAGAATTCCATCATACCATTTAGGCTCATTGGGTAATTATTCAATTATAACTATAGCAAATAGGAGTTCATCCAGAAACATATTAGATAGTGGGTTCTCCTCCTCTTTGTTGTCCTATCATAACTAAGATAAGTGATTAACAACCACATTCTCAGTGCTCTTTCAATCTACCATTGTAAGATTGAATTCCTGTAAGATCACCAGCCACCATATGATGTAGGGGCTTACCATTGGATTGTTCAATAGAAAGTAGATGGCATTGTGATTGGTGTGCATAAACACTTTGTATCCAAGCACATAGTGCCTAAAATTTTCTAAAGCAAACACCATTTCCATCAATTCTTTTTCTATGGTGGTGTAGTTTAGTTGTGCACCCCCAATGCTTTGGCTAGTGCAATGGATGTAGTATGGACATTTCTTATCATCCATCTACATAAAAATGGCTCTCAAGGCATAATTTAATGCATCTATCATGACATAAAATGGTTTGGACCAATTGGGTGTTACGTCTAAAAACGTTGGTGGCTAGAACACCAAGAGGTTATTGAGCATATAGCCTAACCATGGATCTATGTGAGGGCCATGCTAGAGAAAATGGAAATGGGTTACCTTGAATGGTCTAGTCGATCAGAAAGGAACTTACATGGTGTACAATAACCATATGCAAAAAATAGTTTTAAAATGTAACACACTGAGTTTGAAATGGAAGAAAAATGAGAGTTGCATGATAATAGAAATGCATCAAGTATGTAATCATGACAATAAGCCTGAACAAGTACACATAGAAGTAACATACATATAATAGCAGAAATGGAATGAGATTTTGAGTGAGAGAATGAACCACCCCAAAATTGAGAGATATGATATTTGTTTGGCTAATGAATGTGTACAACTAGTGTGCAATACTAGACAGGCATAGCTGATAATGGAATAGTATGGTCACAACTCCAAGACTGCTGCCAATGGGGTGCTAATAGGAAGTGAAGAGCTAATGATCACTAGGTTGAGAGCCACTACGTTAGGTTGAGGAGAGATCTAGGAAGTGCTACTATTGGGATTTGTTGTTTATCACTCTATTCGCCAATCTCTTCACCAATCTCTACTACCAAAATCCAACTGCCAAGAAGCCCGCCTTTTCTTTTTAGAAGTCAATCCTTTGAACATTATTCATTGGGGTATTTATAGATCCAAGAGTTGGAGAAAGACATGGTTTGGATGCAACGTGTCTTGGGTCCCACATGACACAAATCGTGGATGTGCTACACTGACATGTAGTGCTATGCTACAGTGTTATGCCAAAGTGCTACATAGAATGAAATGATGCTGGAAGTGAAACCTGCTGAGCCGTAACCATACCGTTCAAACTGCATGTGCCAGAATCTAGGGGACTACCATATTTTTACAAAAAATTCTAATGACAAGTGTAAAATGAAGCTTACACTTTGAGACTACTTATTCCCTTCTCTTACGAGTAGGGTAACGCATAGAGACAATTTTGAGGCTCGACAAGGGATGTAACAAGCAAAGAAAACTACTGATCTTGGCCACCAAGGAGATGCTGGGGTAGAAGTGATCATTGATGATGAGTCTTGAAGCTTCTGGAGATGTCCTGCAGTCTCCTTTCAAGTGTTATGCTACTTATGTTGCTTAACGTAGTGGCATAGTGTGAATACCTACTCGCTACGCTGTGCTACGCTGCTTAGCATAGTGCAGCGTAGCAACCAATTTTGAGATAAATCTTGCTCAAAAAAAAAACTACCCCTGTAAGGCCTGGCAAGGAAAGCTATCTCAACAACTAGCCATTACCCTTTTCATGTTGAAGGAGCTTGAGACTTCCTGGTTTCATCCCTGGAATACTTTTAGCCTTAATGTTCTAGTTACGCTATGCTATGCTGTTCAACATAGTAGCCAATGTGACATGAATTCTAGCTTAATTTGCAATTCTTTGTTAAGAGACTTTGATCGAGACCTAAGGAAAAAGTGGGATAGGTAGCTTTGGTGGTTAAAGCATGGCCAAGTGTGATTCTTTTTCTAGAACAACTTGATGAAGGGACTTCGTGCATTTTGACCCTGCTACACTGTGCAGCGTAGAAGAGTGTAGCATCCAATTTGGCTTCAATTTGGACTTACTTTACAAGTGCTCTATTATGGGATCTCGGTCATATGCTGAGGTGGTAGTAGCAAAAACATTTTTCATGGTTGAAGTATGGGCAATTTTTTTCCCCATTCCAAGTGTGATTCTTTTGCTAGAACAACTTGATGGAGGACCTTCATGCATTTTTACCCTACTATGCTATGCTACATTGTGTAGCATAGCACAGTGTAACATCCAATTTGGCTTGAATTTGGACTTACTTTGTAAGTTCTCTATCATGGGATCTCGATCATATGCTAAGGTGGCAATAGGACAAACATCTTTCATGGTTGAAGTATGGGCAGTTTTGTTCCCCATGCCAAGACAATCTGAGAGGAGAATTTCATCATGCTAGGGCCCTACTACACTATGCTATGTTGTGTAGCATAGAAAAGCATAGCACTTAGACCGAGGTGATTTTTGATGAATTTTATCCTATTTTCCTTTACATCACACTAATCACACTTCAAGGATGAAGTGGGGCAGCTATCCTAGAGGACTGAATCATTGCCAACTACATCTTTGGCACTTGATCAGTCTCCACATGGCCTTCTATGCTATGCAACGTAGCGTAACATAGCAATTCTCGTAGTTAGAAAACTTGGTGAACTAATTAGTCCATCCTAGACACCTTTGATAGCTCCTAGCCTGGCACTTGGGTGGACTATCAACCGAGGCATTTTTCAAGCTAGATAAGCTAGATAGTGTAGCAAGCTTAACAACCTAGGAGATATAAAATTTTCCAAACTACATGGTCCACTTTTAGTGCTTCATTTATGCAAAATGGCCTCATGAATGGGTGCTACATTGACTATGCTACAAAGGGTAGTACCCAAGCCTAGAAGTGGCCTTGTAGATGTTAGGACCTTTGGCATGCCATGTTGTCTACATAGTCTAGCATGGCACTGTGCTTGCAAATATCTTTGCCCAAATTTTGGGACTGTGTTGAATCATGAGTCCCAAAATTGATGGTGTTTCAATTGCCCCTCTTTGTTGACATCTAGAGGATCTTCCCAAGAGACATCGATAAAGAAAATTAAACATCATGCTAAGCATGACACCCATACCATTCATCAATTCCCGCTTAGATAATTCTTTGCTATGCTTGAAAGTTCTAGAAAAGCTAAGTATGATAGGGAAAGAGCACAAGTTTGAGGAACTTGGACTAGGGAAAAGGAAAGGTGTAGGATGCATTTTCATGAGAGCTATTGCCATAGTGTGATCCCTCATCAAAATGCTTATGAAGGATTTGACACACATGAGTGGCTTCTCCCTTTGGATTTTAACCTCTCATCAGAGTGCTTAGAGGTGGTTACTCCAAAGTTGAGACAATTGCAAAGCAACTATGCTATTTGTTTTGGGCACTTGGCTATATCACCATTTTTTTGTGCTTTCTGTTGCTTTTTTTTTCACACCCATGTTCATTCAAAGGAAACCTTGTCGTCATTGTAGGATAGGTGTTTCCTCCTCAGGATGAGTTGCGTTACATCTATGTGGGGCTTTGACTAGCCTAGAGAGGCTTCCCATAGGATGAGTTATGTTCCATCCATCATGGGCTTGGCAGTTGTGCATGGAAGAGGGTTTCATGTGCATTGAAAAAACTTGGGAAGAAGATGTTAGAAATTGTGAGTATAGGAAATGGAAATTAAGTTGGCTGAAGGGGAAATAGGATATGCACTCTCAAATAGCTAGGCTAATCAAAGCAGGTACTTCGGAATAATGTAGCATCTTGTTCTAATCATGGAACATGTTCCTGATTGACACCATCTTGGCTTTTATCCTACAAACATAACAAAGAGAAAACCAGCAAAACAACCATCAAGGGAAGTGAGGGCAAAGTCCTATTTCCTTAGGACACTGCTAGGATAGCAGGTGCTATGTTTGATGTGTCCAATGTCCAAAGCAAGAAGGCTAGTGTAGGCTTTAGCAATGGCAAGCTAGGAAGCTTCAACGACCTTGTTGGAAATGAGCATTGAAGAGACTAGAAGCGATGATGATAACACAGGTGCTCAGGAATCCCCATCAAAGGCAAAATTCATGAAATCCAACTACAAGATGAGAAGCCTAATAGCTAAACACTTTTTTAGACTTCAGCGATGGAGAGAACTGTAGGATGCTAGCATTGTGGCTGCGCCTCAATAGTGTTGGGGCTCTAGTAGAAGGTGTTGATGGCAAGAGCTATGACCAAGATGATTGGCAGCGGTGATGATAGCTTCAAAAGGTCAGTAAGATGTCAAACGACATCTCCAAAAGATTAGCAAGGTGCCAGGGATGACAATGCTACATGTGTCCCAAAGGATTTTTCCTTGGTGGTTTGAACTTCATTCTTGAACTTCCACATTTCACCCCATTTTGCTTAGGAAACTCAAAGATATGCCTGCTCACTTGTTCTAAAGGCCACATGTGTGAGCAGAGAGGTGTTGCACTATGAACCTAGTTTTAGCTCTTGGTAGACCATCAGATGTGCTAGTTTAAAGTCCTAGTACACCATGATCCTAGTTTAAGGTCCAGGTAGACTGAGCTATGCTAGTTTAAGGTCCTAGCAGACCGTTGTGGTAGTTTAAGGTCCTAGCAAACTGTTGTGCTACTTTAATATCATAGTGGACAAAGGATGGCTAGTTTAAGATTATAGCAAACCATGTTGTGGGTGCCAGTTTTGCATCATGGCCCAAAGATAATCTGTGGGTGCTAATTTTATGTCATGGCCCAAAGACATGTTGTGCCAATTTCACATCATAGCTAACATTTTGTAGCATTTTATAGTCATAACAAACTATATATGCTAGTTTATAGTCATAGCAGACTATAGCACTTACCTTGCTTCATGTCCAGCGTAATCTTGCATGTTAAGCATAGTATGGCTTCGGGTACAAATGGTCAATAGGATGTGGGAATTTGTTGTCATCTACGTCAACTAGCTTATATGCCCCATTCTCATAGGCTTTTGTAACTACATAGGGGCATTCCCATTTGGCTGAGAATTTTCTCATGGGTTCATGAATAGCCTTGAGGACTAAGTCCTCCCTTTTCATCGATCATTGGTGCAAATTTTAGTGATGTTTCTACCATTGCTTGTCTCGGTACTACTCAATGTGATTAAGTGTTTAGGTGCGCTCCTCCTCTATAGATTCAAGGTCAATGATCCTTGACTCATTGTTTTGAGCCTTTTCTGTGACATTTGAAAGCATCATTTGAAGTAATGGGACCTATAATTCAAGAGGTAACACTATTTCAAATTTGTATACAAGACTATACGGGGTCTTACCTGTAGCTGTCTTGTAGGTTGTGCGATAAGCCCAAAGCATGTAGAGGATTTGCTCATGCCATTACCTCTTGCTGTTGCTAAGAATCCTTTTCAAAAGGTTGATGATGACTTCATTGGTAGCCTCTTCTTGGCCATTTACCTAGGGGCAATATGGCGATGAGAAAGCATGTTTGATACCAAGACTTTCATAAAAGGCTTTGGTTTCTACACTACTAAATTATGGCCCATTGTTGGTAACAATACTCATGGGAAGGACAAATCGTGTCACTATGTTATCCAAAATGAACTTGCAAACCTATTGGGATGTGGTCTTTCAGAGAGGAATAGCTTCTACCCATTTTGTAAAGTACTTAGTTGCAATAATAATGAAACTATGCCCTGCAAAAGACTTAGGTGTAATGGGTCCTATGATATCTAGTCCCCAACATTGGAAAGGTCATGTGATCTATGTGGTATGTAATTCAGTAGGTGATACATGTATAAGGTTCCCATGACATTGACATACATCACATGTTCTTACTTTGGCAATGCAATCATGTTCCATGTGAGACAAGTAGTAGCCTAGATGCCTAATCTTTGTTGGCATAGCCTTGGGAGCTATGTGCCCTTCGCATAGTTCCTCATGGATCTCATCAACAATTTCTTGTACCTCATCCCCATTGACGAAAACTAGCAATATCCCATCATAAGAATGTTTACATAAAGTGTTGTCTCGTACAAGGAAATATTGTTGTGCTTGCTTCCATATTGCATCTCTTTGGGTAGGTGTTAGGCCGCATGGCACCATGTTGGAGGTATGTTTTAATGTCATCATACCACTCTCAAGTATGTACTGCACTTATAGCTGCGATATTTTTCATGTGAACAATGGGGTCTGTGCATTTCACTATTGTAGCAAGTAATGTGGCAAACATGTATGGTGGTACACTTAAGGCCAACGTTGCTAAGGTGTCCGCTATAGTGTTTTCATTGCAAGACACATATTGGACATCTATGATTACAAACTACTTTAGTAAGTATTTGGCCAGATCACAATAAGGCTGTAAATGGTATGCCTTGCAAGAAAATACCTCTGTAACTTGATTGATGAATAGTTTTGAATCACCTTGAATTACTAAACTTTGGATCCCCAACTCTCAAGCTACTAGAATGCCCCTAAAGATACCCTCGTATTTTGCTACATTGTTCATGCAAAGAAATGTGAAATGATATGCAACAGGTTGGATCTCCTCATAGGGAAATGTGAGAATAGCGGCAGCACTACCACCTCGTGTAGTTAAGGCACCATCAAAATGTAGGATGGCTTCAAAATCTGTGGACACTATACTTATGCTACTAATCTGCTCATCTAGAAACTCAAGTTCTATCACTGCTTGGTCATTGGTAGGAAAAGACATAAGTTGCATGGCTATTACTTGACCCTTTATAGATGATTGTGCTAAATAGTGTAGATCGAACTCCATTGTTATGGCTTTCCATCAAGCTATCCTATTGCTTTCGTATATATTGGTTGTAATAGCCCAAAGTATGTTATTCTTGCAAATAATGTTTACTTGACTTTGAAATAGGTAATGCCTCCACTTTTTAAGTGCAAACACTAAAGCAAGATAATTTTTCTCTACTTCATTGTATTTTGCTTCGTAGGCTACCAACGCATGACTTAGGTACTAGAGAAAGATTTCAAAACCATCATTCCTCTTTTAGCATAGAAAAGCAGCTATGGACATGTCTAAAGTGGCCAAATAAATGTAGAAAGATTTGTCTCTCTATGAAGGCTAAATAGTGGGAAGATGGACAAGCTCTTTCTTTAAGCTATCAAAATTTTCTTGACATTGACTTGTCCATTCAAAGTTAATCCCCTTTTTCAGCAAGTGTTGCATTGGATGCAATTTATCAGTTAACCTTGAAATAAATTTTCTTATGAATTGTACCATGCAATCCAACCCACACAGCTCCTTAAGGTTTGTAGGTGGTACCAAGTTAACAATGGCTTTAGCTTTATCAGTGTCTAGTCGTATCCTCGTTTCTAACACCATAAAACCTAACATGTATCCAATTTTGACTTTGAAAACACATTTTCTGGGGTTGAGGCAAAGGTCATGCCCATGGCAATGTTGAAGATCCAAGTTTAGGTTGTTAGCATGATCAGTATTTTTTTTAGATTTAATGGCTATATCGTCCACATAGTCATTTAGCTTCTCTAAAAGGTAATCACTAAAGATGGAGGTCATCACTCGCTGGTATGTTGCTCCTACATTCTTTAACCCAAAGGACATCATTATGTAGTAGAAGGTTCCCCAAGGGGTCATGAAGGTACTTGCTAGCTGATGTTCTGGATTTATGTGGATTTGGTTGTAGCTTGAGAACCCATCCATAAAGGATAATAAGGCATGATCGACTGTAGTATCGATAAGTTGGTCAATGTTAGGCAATGGGAAGTTATCTTTAATTGTTACCTTATTCAAGTCTCAGAAGTCTATATAGATTTGTATACCCCTAGTTTTCTTTGAAATGACTATGATGTTTGATACCCATTCCAAATAATCAAACCACCTGAATGAACCCATCCTAGTAAAGTTTAGTGATTTTTCTATGTATAGCTAATGCGGTCTCTGGTTTGATCTTGCAGGCTTTTCATTTGACCGCCTTGACACATGAATCTAGTATGATGTTGTGTTGTATGATGTGTGGGTCTAAGCCTAGCATATCTTTGTACGACCATGCAAACAGTTGGACTTTGTCATTAAGGACTCTATAGATGCATTTTTTAACCTATGACTCTAGTAATGAGCTAACTTTTAATGTTCTTGCATCCCCTTTAGATGTAGTCATGGGGATTTCGATAAGGGGTCCTCAGTTACATCATCGACCTCTAATTCTATAGTTTGGACTAGATGTTTGGGATAGTCTAGGGATGTTTCTCAGAATGTTGTGTTGGTATCATGAGGGGAAGGTTCTAAGTTTACCAACTCTATGTTCAAGCACCTCATGAGTTCGCCATGGGGTCCCGTCAGAATTAAGGGCAAACAAAGATCATCATACATAGCCATTTTTTTAAACACTCCTGCAATAACAAGCAAAACAAATGAAGTCAAGTGATACCTACTTACCACAACAACATGCAATGAAATATATGCAAGTTAATTATGTAATATTAAAAATTTGTCAGTTTAAGGTCATAGTGGACCATCACAGTGACTAGAATATAGAGGGGATTTTAAAATTGTCATTTTAAGGTCATAGCGGACCATAACCATGCAACATTACATGCTAAAAATTGCCAATTTAAGGTTGTAGTGGACCATAACTATGAAATATTGTGAAAATGAGGCAAAAATTCTAGTGTATTTACATGTTACACTACAATTTTAGGCTACATTGCAATAGACATGGGGTGTCCCATGCTACGTTGTAGTAGATAAGGATGTTTTGTGTTACGTGTGGGATGCAAAATGTCCTGCATTACGTGCGAGAGATGAAACGCTTAGGAAAGTAATAGGTGTTGTAACCCTGTAGGCTATAAATAGGGAATTACCCTTGGTAATCTTATCACTTTCACTATTAGAGTTAACACCCAAAGCGTAGTATGATTTGGACTAAGAGACAGCATAGCAATTGTAGCGTAGCAGTCAATACACCTAAGTTTGTCAACAAGACGATGGCACATAGGAGTGAACGTAGGCATCAAGGTCTCACCAATGTGGAGGAAGGGAAATGCACCCTGCAACGTCTCCCCAGGGTGCCCATTGAGGAATGACAAGAGGCACTATCTACCTGGTAAGTTGCTACACTGCCCTTGATTATGTTTTTTAGTTTAATTAGTGGGGCTATTTCCATATTCATCGCACCTTCAGTGACCATAGTTGTTATGTTTGCCATGTTATGGCCATTTTTGTTATGGCCTTGGCTGCCACTTTAGCTACTACATTGTGGCTATTGTCACTTTGGCCATAGTCGCCATGACGATCACTACGCTATGCTTGATACATGGTGCTACCCCGACCACCATTGTTGGGAGTGGACAATGCATCATTTTGAGGGTTTGGGATGTTCTATGTGGAGTAGTGCACATTCTTGGTAGTGTAACATGTATCCCAAGTAGCATAGCATGCGTGCAGAAGATTTTTATTTATTTTTGTGCAAGGGGAACAAGGTAATGTTGTGCATTTCTTCTCGAGGTCTGTTACTTTTATTAGTGTGACTAACAGGTCTTGTTGTATTTTTTATGCCTATCACACTATGTTGTCACGCTACTATGCTACCATAGTTGCTATATTTCTATGTCTGTCAGATTTCATGAGGTGTATTCATTACATCGTATGTGACACAACAGTTATGCTGCCCAGGGTATGCCTACTACGCTACGCTATGCGTAATGTAGTTGCTACGCTACACTATGCGTAATGTAGCTGCTACGCTACATTATGCTATGCGTAACGTAGTTGCTACGCTATGTTATGGGTAACATAATTGCTACACTTTAGATTGTACTTGTTACACTTTTTCACATGCTACGCTGCACATAACACACCTGCTACACTATATGGGACATGTTGCAAAAATGGAACTAACACTTGGAAAAAATTTGGGTTTGTCTCACCATGCCAAGGGTGTACTGTTTCATACTTAGAAAAGTTTGCATAAAAGGGGGTGCTATACTATACCATAACTGTCACTTGTACACTATGAACTGACTACTTTATGTCATACTGTGCTGGATCATGTTAAAATCCATCTTGATCATGATTGAGTTAGTAGGGGTTCTATGCTACCTATGTGCCCCTGTGGCCAACATCCCTCCTCCTCACACACGAGTAAGGGACCATGCAATCTAGTTTTGGGAAGGTGAATGGAAGTTCCTTGAGTTCCTCCTTTGCCACTTTAGTGTGATAGTATGGTCACACTTGTCAACCGAGACAGCCACTGTGCTTGTTGAAATGTTGTTGCTCAGGGCAAACCGAGGCATCTTGAAGTTTATGACTAATGGGACTATTGGAGGAGAAGAGGCTGAGAGCTCAAATAGGTACCCAAAAGGTTTGAGATGCTTTTCTTTGGTTTGGGCTATGCCCGAATTTAAGTGTTAGCATAAGACCAACACCTTTTTTGTTGCTCGTCACATGTGCACTTTCTTCCAGAATCCACCTGGGACCATCTACTGTGCTAGTGGGTGAGTCCTATGAAGATGTCTTAGACATGTTGTATCATTTTTCTTGCATAGGTGAAATGTTTATTACATTCCATATGTTGCCAAGTTTGTAATTGACAATGATGGGCTCCATGATCAAGAGGGGCCATTGGCATTATTCCAAACAACCTTACAAGAGTTCTCTTCTACTGGGAACATGCATGTCAACATTATAGAACAACTTGAAACCAATTTTAGGACCTACCCAACCAAGTATGCTAAGTTTTATCTGAAATGAAAAGAACTTAGATGGTTGGATGGTGAATGGGCATCTCATCGTGCACCTACCATGGAAGAAGATCTGGTGGAAATGCCACCATTCCCCATGCCATTCACACCTAGTGAGTTAAGTTGTGCATGTCCCTTAATATTCCCTTGATTGATCAATTGATTGATCATGTTGTCTTTTCCATTCTTATCACTTTGTTTGATTATTGTAGTGGCCGAATCCTAAGAGGTTATGGTAGTCACCTCCATATGTGATGAAAATAACCTCTTCTTTAAACATGGTAAAGTGGATGAGACACAACAATGGTTATGCAATAGGGCCCCAGCTTTCAGAATGTCTAGGTGGTTGGGCTTATGCACTTATTTTTAGTAGTAAATACAAGCATTCCGGCTATAGAGATGCTCACCCTTGTTGATTCTTTTTCAGAAAGGACTAACTGCTTTCGCACGTGGGTGCATAATGTGTTGGTGGTGTTTGAGATCACCAATAGCCTTTTCGTAAATCGCTTTGGTGTCCCTTTTGATGGCTTACATATAGGGGAGAGGACCAACAAAAATGTAAACCATTGAGGGAACATAGAAGAGTGGCTAGGGACAAGCAAAGATTGAAAGGGGATTTACATGCAAAAGATCAAGCTAGAGGTAGCCCATAAGGTTTACCCTGTCTTCTATGCTCATGATTTTCCCAAGTTACTCTGCCAAGGGAAAATCCTTGGGGTAGAGAAAGCTTGGGTTATGAGGGATGTGATGGAAAAGGAACTCACTATAAATAGGCAAGTATCTCGCTGAGGGTTTTCTTTCTAAAATGATTAAGCTTCATGAGAAGCTTCATGCACGTTTTAATATGCATTTGGCCTTTTTTATCACTTGCCTATGATAATTTGCTGAATTCTTGGTGGTCTAATAGAATGGCATCTGGGTGTTGCAGGATCGCACCTAGATATCCAAACCATGGATTTGCCAAGTATTCCACACCACTCGATTACAAGATCCCCCAGAAGCTATTGGGGAGCCTTTTTTGATAATAATGAAGGATCTAGTGGGATGGTCCTTTTATGCACCAAACAGCATTGGACAAGTTCCTCCCACTAATATAGGTAATGTGGTTAGGGGGGCACGCCTTATTAATAAAACAGTGAAATCAAAATTGTGATGTAAAAAATCTCATCCTGTGGAAGAGCCTCCATATGCCAGTGAAGAAAAAGGTAGAAGGTTGTGAATCAAAGTTTGCAAATTGAAACCCATAGTTTCTAGTGAGTGTGGTTTAATTGTCTTGTTAACTAAAGCTACCTTTCCCCTTTTTTTACATTAGACTAGCATGCTCACTTTAGATGTGTTTGATAGATGAAGAAGAAGAAGAAGCTTTGGCCCCTAAGGTAGGGGCCCCTGCCTATAGAGGAGGAGGCCCCTACCATAGAGGAAGAGGCCCTAGCTATAGAGGAGGAGGCCCCTACCACAGAGGAAGAGGCCCCTATTGTAGATGAACCTTTCACAGAGTGTGCCCTAGCACCTGAGGGGCACATGATGGTTGAAGACATCACTACATTGTTAAGTCAGCTTGAGGTGGAAGGGCTACAATTTGACACTATTAATTTTGATAGTTTTCTTGACAATGTGTCAATGGGTGATCCCCCCACTCTCACCCCTGACGGTTTGCTAGGTAGGAGTTTTGCACTATCATTCATTTCATTTTTTAGTTTTATTTTTCCCTTCTTCACCATGCTAACATGATTTGTTATGTAGCAGACACTACTACTAAGGCTCCTAATTCTTCCTCCTCATTTTGCCTCCAATCATGGACCAAGATCTCGAAAAAGTTTTCCTTTATGGAGGGGGTAGTCGATGACATCATCAATCGCATAAGGCAAATTGATCCCAAAATAGGTGTGTTCATGTTACGACATTTTCACTATATGTTGTTATATTTTTACCTTCATCTCATGACTAATTC
The DNA here is from genome assembly GCA_015680685.1 of Gnetum montanum. Lineage (NCBI taxonomy): Eukaryota > Viridiplantae > Streptophyta > Gnetopsida > Gnetales > Gnetaceae > Gnetum > Gnetum montanum. Next base: position 871,073 of record MNCI01005798.1, read on the forward strand.
TTCCTCATGTTGGGCATAATAGCTTCTTGGGTCAAGTGGAATCCAAGATAGGTAGTCAAAGTTGACGTTGTGCTTGAACTCCCCCCAGAGGTAACTGAGGTGCCTCGTAATGTATACGAGGAGGCAAGTAAATGCATGCTATACTCGACACAATCCCTATGGGAGTGCAAGTGCGTTAATGAAGACCTCTAGAAGTGGGTATAGAAGCTAGAAAAGGAGAAAGCTAGCCAAGCAATTGAATTGGAAGATCTATGGTTAAGGAATGAGTTCTTGATGGCTTATGACACTTTTGATGGTAGTTGGTGTATGGCCATGATTGATTATGCAAGATATTGGTCAGCCATACAGGGGAAAAATGAGGCTACCCATGAAATAATTGAGCAACACTTGTAGATGGATCTACTAGCCCAGAAAAACTAGGACTAGAAAGATTACAGCGCCAAGGTGTATGAATGGGGGTAGGCACAGAAAAATCATAAGCACATGTACAAGGTGGAACATGCTACCTACCATCAGAAATATTGGGATGCTTCCATTAAGTTGCATACTCATAAGCTATTTCTTAATGTAATCAGTGCTACCAAGACCTTTAATAAATTTACGAAACAAGTAGTGGTCAATGAGTCTTCTAAGAGGGAGATGTCTTTGCCCTCCGGGAAGACCACCACTACCACCTTTTCTCTAGGGCCATCCACTTGGATGGTTGTGGAGAATGGGAAGATTGTGGCAAGCATTGCTTTAGGGGAAGAAGATTGGGTAAACTTGAGTGAGGAGGAAATACTTCGACACTTAGTAGCTGGCATGGACAGGATACCTCCAGAGATGGATGTAGGACCATCTCAAGTTAGCCAAGATTTATTGTATTATAGTTCATTTTATGATGTGAAATTGTAATTTGGATCATTATTTTATTCTTGCCTTATGTAGGACCCAAATGAGGATGTAGGACCTAGTGGGGTGAGGGACAAAGATACTAGTAGAGACTGATAGCCCATTAGTAGAAAAGAATTTTTTTTTTTGTTTTTGAAAATGAACTGAAATGCTTGTTGTTATGTATTTTAAGTATGGACTTTTATTTAATGAAAAGTAAAACACTTATTTTTATTATTTTCCTGGTTCATGTGTTTGTTAATGTACTTAGGCCCCTTGTGGACCCCCTGTTTTAGTTTTAGGCCATTTTAGGTCATTGCTAGTTTAAGGCCATTTTGGGCCAAACGTAATGTAATTTTCAAGAGTGGTGTTGCTAGTTTAAGGCCTTAGTGGGCCGTATCAATAGTTTAAGGCCATTTTAGGCCATAACAGTAGTTTAAGGCCATTTCAAGCCATAACAGTAGTTTAAGATCATTTTGGGCCATGTGTAGGGTAATTTTTAAGAGTAAGGTTGTCAGTTTTAGGCCTCGATAGGCCATGGTAATAGTTTAAGGCCATTCTGGGTCATAATAGCTTTAACTAATGCCAACAATAGAGATAATGCAAATAGCAAACTTAAAGAAACATGGAAATCATGTGAACAAAAGTATAAAATTTATTGAAGCAAAGTGGATGTAAACCTTAGTCATGCAATTTTTTCCTAATCCGATGTGGGTTAGGTAGGAAATAGGCTCGAGAAGCCTTGCAGTGGTTTTCCTCTATGCTATCATCTACTGTTTGGAAGGGCAATTCAGCCCACAGAGTTTCTTCATTTGGGTTGGTGGTTTGAGATGGTTCATTTTTTAAACATGGAATTTTAGGATGAGTTGGTGATTCATTTTCAGAGATTTCTATCTCTGATCCTTACTCTACATCTATATTTTTGATGGATCGGGGAGCTACTTCATCACCAAAGATCACCACCTCTCCACCTATGTAGGGTAAGTGGATCTCTTAGTGTATGGGTGAGGAGACAGCCCTTAGTTGGGCTAACCATGATCTCCCCAAGATCAGGTTAAATCTAGGCATCTCTTCCACCACAATAAAAACTATGCTAGTGGAAAACTGGTTCCCTACTACAAAGTTGATCGTAACAATCCCCTTGACTACAACATGTGCCCCATTGAATGGCTTTAGACACAAGGTTGCTGTGGGCTTGATTTGATCTACTAGGCCCAACTTGTCCACTATGGGGAATGGTATCACATTGGTGGCAGCCCTTTCATCAATTTGTACCTTGCAAATATTATACTAGCCTACCTAAATCATGATAAACATGGGGGTAGTAGTCACTTTACCCTTTTCAGGGTCATCTTTGATAGCTTTGTCATAAAATGTTAGCTGGGTTGGCTATGGTTCTTCAACCACAGAGGGAAGCATAATGGTGTAGATAGCTTTCCCTTTGGCTAGAATGTTTTCATTAATAGGAATAGATGCTAACATGTAAAATAATGCCTCACAATGCTCTGTAGAAGTCATTACTAAGTCGTATAGGCTTAATGTTGTGTTCTTCTATTTCAAATCCTATTTAACTTGTGAAATGGCATTAAGGAAGTCCTGCCTACTATTTGATTATTTGCTAACTTTCTCTTCTTCTATGCACCCTAGAAGATGAATCTCCTAAGGGGGAGTGGCTTTGGATTGAATGCTAAGCTTTTTTGTATTAGAAGATGATGGTTGCATTTGTGTGTTGCTACTGGTAGCTGATGACGAAGAGGTCATGGGAGTTGCATACAAGGCGGTGGGCTTAAGGGGGCCCAACGTAGTATGTTCCTTAGCCAACTTTTCTGCTAGATTTTCTTTGCATTTCCTTGGATGTAGAGGTTGAGATATAGTGCTTGTCACTCGACTTTGGATAGTAGGGGAACTTGCCTGCTTTGGCACCCTGATAACAAACGGTGCCTACATCGTTGTAGTGGGATGCGATGCAATTTTAAGCACAAATGGTGCAATAGATGTTTGTGGAGAGGCTATAATGATAAATGGGGTATGTGACCTAATTGTTGTTGAAACTGTAGCGCTGTGGGGGGCACACGAACCACAAATGGTTTATGTTGTGATTCTGCATTGTCGTCAATGACAATGGCATTGATGGTGTAGCCTACATTTTTAGTGTTCAAAGGGTCTTTGTAAACATGCATCGATTGGTTTTTACGTTAGAAAAGACTACTCTCATCCAAAACCAACTTACCTTGATCGATCATTCATTGTATGTCATCTTTTAATGCTAGGCAATAATTTGTGTCATGCCCGCACAACTGATGATAATCACAAAAATGCTCTAGTCTAAAGTTCCTAGGTACTGGTGGTTCATTGGGCATAGCCAAGAAAGGGTCTCAGAGGACTTCACAGTACCTTTGGTGGAGTTTAATGGCCTCTTATAACATCCACTTATGTTGGATATGCCTAGCTCCCAACAGTTGTCTCAGATGCTTCAAAGGCTTAATTGGTAACAAGGTATATTTTTAGTGGTCCATATGCTCAAAATTTGACCTTGGCTATGTTTTCACCATGGGTATTAATGGTGAAGGCTGACTGGTGCTACTGGGTGTTGTGTTAGTGGGCACTTTAGGTGTTGTACTAGCCTTTTTTTAATTTTTGGGCTAGTCTCATTAGCCACTATGACCACCATAGTTGCTATGTCCTTCCCTTTCTCCTTGTCCTTCTTTGTATGTGTATTTTTGTAGGCTATGTTGGCTAGATCTCTACTAGCCTCTACCACATCCTGAATGCCTTTAGTTTGGGAAAATCCTTGACTAAGGGAATGTGAGCCTAGGTAGTACAATTTATATTTGATGAAGTCATTTACTGCACCTTTAAATATGGCTAGCAAATGGGCCTTGGCAATTGGTTCATGTATTTCATTTAAGGTTGCACTCCAACGTTGTATAATTTTTTGCACAAGTTCTAGTGGTTCTTGTTTAACATTCATGAGCTGGTCTAAGGTAACTGTTGATGCGACTCCCAATCCCATTGGGGGCACTGTTTGAATAGCCCCTGCTAGCAATGTCATTTGAGAAGCCCACAACCTAGTAGGTGGTGCCACTAGAGTAGTTTCCATTGGTGTCACTATGTGTGTGGTCATCTGTCCCATGGTTGGGATGGCCCACAACCCCATGTTCGGTGGCATTACATGTGGAACTTGGTATGTTTAAGTTGCACGTATTGTTGCACATGAGACAATTGAGATGTGGGAAAAGAGGTTGTTGTTGCCCCACCATGCAGCTAATGTTGGGCCTACTACTGATGGTGGAATGTGTATAGCAGAGGGGTAGGAATGGAACTTACATGGGGCTGTGAGGTGGGCATGGTGTGCACATATGGTAATGTGGGCATTATAGACATTTGGTGCAGAGTTGGAACAGATTGGAAAGGATGACTTATGGGAAATGAGGTTGAAGGGTCCTTATGCTAATATGTTGATGACATTTGGTGACTACCCATCACCAAAGAGGGTCTAGTTTGACACCGTGTCATGGCAGTAGCAACAGAGGTGGGAAATTACGACTAGTGTGAATATGCAACAAAGATGAAAGGGACAGCTGTGGCATAGATTAGACCACCACCGTCTAAGTGGGAGTCTAACTTCTCTTGGCCATCTTGAAAAGGTTCATCATAATGGGAGGCTATGTCCCATTCTCTTGACCTACTTAATTACATAAGTTGGCTTATCACCCATTGATATATTTCAGTCAATGAGATAGTGGTATCAGGAGTAGGAATGAACTTCCTTCTATTCTGATGGATGAACTCAAAGTTATATTTTTCTTCACATTCATGATGTTCCAATGGTATATTCACTTGAATTTTTTCATATAGAAAATTATATTTCTCTTTTTCTTTAGGCATACATTCAGGCGATTGATGTTGTAGTCTAAGAGACTATCACGGCAACCACATTGGGCTAGATGATCGCTCAGGATCTGCCGTGTATGACACAAAGTGGCACACCTCCATACTCATAGTAGAAATGGAAATGGTGACGAGATTCATTTTTTTAGTATGAAAAAGGTATAAGAGGTGAGATGCATGTGTGAAATAGTTAAGAACAATATATTTTCACACTAAATGATAGTGTAACATAGTGAATAGTGTATCATAGTAGATAACGTAATGTAGTAAATAGTGTAACATAGTGGAAGCACTACACTGGTAGGGTTGCTATGCTATACAGATTGCAGGTAATGTAACGTAGTGGATAGGTAGCATAGTACAGTAGGAAGTTTGAAAAATGCTATACTAACAAGGCCGCTATGCTATATGGAATGCAGGCAGCATAACATAATGGGCAGGTAGCGTAACATAGCAGATAGTCAACGTAACAGAGTAGATAGGTGGCATAACAGAGTAGACAGGTGGCATAATAGAGTAGATAGTTAAAGAACCACTACATTGGTAGAGTTACTAGGCTACACAAAATTCATGTAGCGTAACACAGTAGATAGGCAACATGACTCAGTAGATGGTCTAGCATAACATAGTGGATAGTCAACGTAACACAGTAAACTGTTTGAAAACCGCTACGCTAGTAGGGTCACTACACTACACTAAACACTGGTAGCATGATACAATAGATAGTTTTGGACTTGCTACACTAACAAAAACACTATGCTACATAGGACACAAGTAGCGTAACAAAGTATACTATTTTGGGCTTTTAACCTGCAAGGTTCTAGAGGAACCGTTGTAGCGACCAATCTACACCACCTGGTGCATAGACAACCATAGGGGTGTCACATCTATGCTAGCATGTTACTGGTGATGAGGTATAGATATCATGTAGGATTACTCATGGCACACAAGAAGGACACTGATGTTTAGGCCTTCCTTCTAGAGCCAAAAATGGTTACGTCTGAAAATGTTAGTGGCTAGAACACCGAGAGGTTATCAAGCGTACAGCCTAACCCTAGATCTGTGCGAGGGTCGTGCTGGAGAAAATGAAAATGGGGTGCCCTGAATGGTCTGTTCAATCAAACAAGGACTTATGTGATGTACAATAACTGTATGCAAATAATAGTTTTAAAACATAACATGCTGAGGTTGAAATGGAAGAAAAACAAGAGTTGCACAATATTAGAAATGCATCAAAGTATGTAATCATGACAATAAGCCTGAACAAGTACACAAAGAAACAACATACATCTAATAGCAAAAATGGAATGAGATTTTAGGTGAGAGAATGCACCACCCCAAAATCGGGAGATCTGATCTTTGTTTTGCTGATGAATGCATAAAATTTGTGTGCAGTACTGGACAGGCACAACTAACAATGAAATGGTATGTTCATAGCTCTCGGACTGCTACCAATGAAGTGCTAACAAGAAGTGAAGAGAAAATGCTCACTGAGCTGAGAGCTGCTACGCTAGGTTAAGGAGAGATCTAGGAAGTGCTATTGCTGGGATTTGCTGTTTCTCACTCTATTCGCCAATCTCTACTACCAGAAGCCAACTTCCAGGAAGCCCACCTTTTCTTTTTAGAAGCCAACCCTTTGGATATTATTCGCTAGGGTATTTATAGAGCCAAGAGTAGGGGAAAGACATGATGCCACATGTCCTAGGTCTCACATGGCATGAATCATGGATGTGCTATGCTGACATGCGGTGCTATGTTGCAGTGTTACGCCAAAGTGCTACACCAAATGGAACGATGCTGGAAGTGAAACCTGCTAAGCCATGACCATACCATTCAAACTACATGTGCCAGAATCCAAGGGACTACTATATTTTTACAGAAAATGCTAATGAAAAGTGTAAAATGAAGCTTATGCTTCAAGACTACGTCTTCCCTTCTCTTACAAGTAAGGTCAAGCGTAGAGACAATTTTGGGGCTCAATAAGGGATGTAACAAGAAAAGCAAACTGCTGATCTCGACTACCAAGGAGATGCTGGGGTAGAAATGATCATTGACGATGAGTCCTAAAGCTTTTGGAGATATCCTATAGTCTCCTTTCAAGTGTTATGCTACTTATGCTACTCAGCGTAGCAACGTAGCATGAATACCCACTTGCCACTCTTTGCTACACTATGTAGTGTAGCACAGCGTAGTAGCTAGTTTTAAGACAAATCATGCTTGAAAATTGAAAATACCCCTCTTATGCCTAGTAAAGAAAGCTATCTCAGCAACCAGCCATTACACTTTTCATGTTGAAGGAGCCTGAGACTTCCTAGTTTCATCCCTAGAACACTTTTAGCCTCAATGTTCTAGCTATGTTGTGCTACGCTATGCAGTGTAACACAACGTAGTAGCTAGTGTGACATGAATTCTAGCTTAATCTAAAATGCTTTATCAAGAGACTTTGATCGGGACCTAAGGGAGAATTGGAATAGGCAATCTTGGAGGTCGAAGCATGGCCAAGTGCAATTCTTTTGCTAGAACAACTTGATGGAGGACCTTTATGTATTTTGACCCTACTATGGTGTGCTATGTTCTGTAGTATAGCATAGCATAGCACCCATTTTGGATTGAATTTGGACTTACTTTGCAAGTTCTCTATCATGGGATCTCGGTCATATGCTAAGGTGGTAGTAGGACAAACATTTTTCAGTGTCAAATTATGGGCAATTTTGTTTCCCATGACAAGGCAATCTGAGAGGAGAATTTTGTCATGCTAGGACTCTACTACACTATGTAGCATAGGACTTAGACCGAGGTGATTTTTGATGAATTTTACCCTATTTTCCTCTGCATCACATTGATCACACTTCAAGGATGAAGTAGGGCAGGTATCCTGGAAGACCGAATCATTTCCAACTACATCTCTAGTGCCCGATTAGTCTCCACATGGCCTACTACACTATGCAGCGTAGCGTAGCATAGCAAGTCTTGTAGTTAGAAAACTTGTTGAACTATTTAGTCCATCCTAGACACCTTAGATAGCTTCTAGCCTAGCACTTGGATGGATTGTTAACTGGGGCATTTTTCAAGCTAGAAAAGCTAGAGAGTGTAGCAAGCTTGACATCCTGGGAGATAGAAAATTTGCCAAATTGCATGGTCCACTTTCAGTGCTTCATTCATGCAAACTGACCTCATGACTGGGTGCTATGTTGATTGTGCTATAGAGGGTGGTAGGTAGGCCTGGAAGCTACCTCATAGACATTAGGACCTCCAACGTGCCATGTTATCTCTGCGGTCTAGTGTGGCACTGTGCTTGCAGAGATCTTTGTCCAAATTTCAAGACTATGTTGAATCATAAGAGTCCCAAAATTGATGGTGTTTCATTGAGTGCTTGTAGAATTAGAGTTTCTACAAGTTTTTCCTTTAGTTCCTAGAATGCTTTTTCACATTCCATGGTCTAGATAAATAAATAATTTTTCTTTATCAGCTCAACCAATGATTTTGTGATCTTAGAGAAATTTTTAGGAATTTTATGGCTGCTCCGTACAAGCACCTTTGAATTTCTACTTCTAGTGCACACTGCTTACATGCAGAAATGGATGCTTGTTTCACTGCCCAAAGTTTCTACACACAATTGCATCTTATATCATTGTATGCAATGCATGAAACTCACTTCTTCTCAATCTTCCCAAATGCATTTTCTTTAGATATTTCCAAGGAAAGATCTTTGATGCCCATTTTTCCATCAATGGTGCTTAGCCATGCCCTTCCCATGATGATTAGGAAGTCCCCTTTGCAATTCTACACCTTGATCACTATGAAATTAGCAAGATAAGACCACCCACAAATAGTCATTGCAATGTCTTCTACTAGTCCCAATGGAACAGTGATGGACTAGTCTACCAGTTCTAATCTAATGTTGCACTTCTTTAGAGGAGGTAGGTTCCATGCAATGTACATCTCATGAAAAATTAGATTAACAATAGAACTTGAATCAAGAAGAGCTTTACATGGTTCATTCCTAGCAATCTTCAAGTAAATAAGAGGACTTCTAGGATTTGCTAATTTCCTAGGAAGGTTTCTAGTATGAATCCAATCATATATGACATAAGTAACCATCACAATATGGATCATAGGAAATGTTTGGTTTGAAGGGGACTCAAAGGAAGTTGATACAGAGGAAGATAGAGGAACAAGGTTGTCAACTGTAGGTGTATTTGAGGGCTTAGGTAGACTATGGGATTGAGAAGAAGATCTTTTCTTTGATTGAGTCTTCAACCCACTTAATTGATGATTCGGTTGTAGATTAATAGCCTTAATAGTGTTCCATTATTTTAGTTGAGCTAGTAGTTCATCCTACATAGGTGAAGTAGGTGGTAGTTGTGTGGCGGGAAGAGGAAGATGTGATGGAATAGGAGAAGGATAAGGGTAAGAGGTGGTATCCCTTCTTACATGTGGAGAATGGGTTTGATAATAATTAGAAGGGTGATAGTGAGATTGGAAAGTAAAAACATGATTGGAAGAGTATGTGGAGACAAGGGTTGCTAAATGTAGTACCCATATGGATTAGGTTGTCTATAAGGGTATTGCTACCTTGGTGGTGCTAGTGCCCATGATTGTGATTGTTGCCATTGTTGATATTGCTCATATGGTTGTGGTGAAATTCCACTTGGATAATATTGTTGTTGCTAGTAGAATTGTCTAGAATTTCCTTGAGGATAAGGTAATATTTTTGGTGTTTTTCTTTGTGCAAGTTATGGATACAAAGCATACACCTCAAATTTCTGTAAGTGTGACATGATGGGGCAACATATCTTAGGATATTCATACTGACAAACATCACACCCACCACCATCATCTGATCTGGTTCTTGCAACTTCTTCTATTGTAGCACTCTTACCCTTACCTCTTTGATAGGTATATTCAGCTTCTTTGCATCTTCTATGCTCATGATCACTACCTTGTTCATAGGACTCTTTAGTAATTTTTAAGATAGCTTGAAATCTACTCTACATGGATTCTCATAACTAATCAACCTTGGCTATGATTTTAAATTAAAATTTTTTGAAATGGCAAGGTTTTTCTATTTACTACCTCATCAAGTGATGATTCTTCCTCACTATCACAAAATCAAACCTTCCTCTTACAAATGGAAGAATTGTGATAATACTCTTTTGCACTTTCTCTTTTTCTTAATTCACTTTCTTCTTTAGCTACGTGCTCAATCAATCTTTGGATCTTACATGTGCTTAATTCTACTAGCCATCCTTAGGCATAAACACCAAGGGTTCTCCTCATTTCAAATCAAAGCTCATCTACAATGTGGCAAAGTTGGTCCAGTTAAGAATAACCATGGCTAAAACATCTATGCATTAAGGAATAGTATCAGTTAATGGTGGAATTCAAAGGTTCATGTGTTCCTTTTTTCCATCCTTGGATCTACCTTCTCAAGTTTGACACTCTAGAGTACATTTTATATTTATCATTAAACAATTCAAGCATTGTACTCCATCGTCTAATAGATTTTGGTTCTAAGGACTAGTACTAGTTCTCTACTTCTTTAATGAGTGTCCTTTGAAACAACTTAAGCTTTTACCACTCATTCTCTATATTTTTCAAGGCACATGCATCTTGAAAAGCTTGGATATGATTTTGTGGATCCAAGTTATATCCCCCTTTGAATCGAGTGATATCATTCATGTCTATCCTTTTGATCCAACTATCCTTTACATGCCTTGTTGGAATTTGTATTTCCTTTGCAATATTGAGCATACTTTAGGTAGCAAGAAAAGGTCTTATCAAGGCCATGGCTATAGTGCCTACAATGCCCTCTACTACCCCTTCATTCATGTCAATGTGGCTCTCTCGAATGTCCACACCCTTGGTCTTGCCTTACCTAAGGATCCCTTCAATCATTTCCATCCTGTCAATCATTTTGATCACCTCCATCATAGTCTTGCCCCCTATGGTTGCAGTCAAAGCCAAAAGAAAAAGATGATGATGAAGGTGAAGATGAAGGATGACTACCATCATCACAGTGCCTGCTACCACCTCTTCAGTGATTGTGGCCATGATCAACATCTTGTTTCTTATCTACATCCCTACCTTAAATTGCCTCTTTGGATACTTATTTTTCATTGGATCCATTCTTGCTAGAACCAAGATTGCAAATTATGGACCATAGGTTCTGGTTTTGACCTCTTTCACCAAGGTCAAAGAGAAAAACTTCACTAAATGGAAAATCCCTAGAAAAGGGCTCACCATCATCTTTTTGGTACAACAAGAATGAGGAATCATTAAATCCTTTTCCCTTCATAGATTCATGATGTTGTTCTAGCTATCAATCCTATAAATGTTGTGCCTCAGTGGGACGATAATCCCTAGCATCAATATCTTGCATAATATACTCAACATGAAGTTCTTGGAGATCCCATCATGTAAGAATTTGTTGGAGCATTGCAGGAATGGATTGATCAGGTAGCAACATGATATTTCCCTCTATGTCATGCCATCGTAGCTATTCATCTTGGTGTAGGATAAAAGTGAAATTAGATACATACTCATCAAGATGAGCATATACCACTCAGTATTTTTGAGGCATCGACTGATGTACTTTATCAAACTTGGGTGGAGAATCACTATTGTGAGAAGAAGAAATTTTATATTAGAAAATAAAAATGCAATGTGCTTCTAAATATTTTTGTAGTTATTGAAAGTGTGATATGAATCTAAGGTTTAGTCCAATGATTTTGAAAAACTGTTACTAAATCCTAGATAATGCATGTAACAACTAAATGGTCCTTGACAACGATGCCGATGATGAGTGGTAAGGATCCCTATGCCCAACCATATGAATCACTAATGCATTTACACATGATCTGATCAAATTTCATGGACTTATGGTTTTTCAGTGCACTAGTTCTTCTAAGAAGTAAAATGAGCATTGAGAATGTTCGTTGTCTTTCCAACTACACTTGTGAAGCTCAAGGATATGGTTTAAGTGTAATTGAGGTACATAATTTTTATCATTCTATGTTTTATCAATTTAATCACCTACAACAAGAATGAAAGGTAGATTAATTTAAAATCTAATTCATTTACTGGTTAGCTAGCCTAACACAAGTACCCATCACACTTTCTTGGACACATCCTAAACACATATAGTGCCCCTAGGTTAACAAATGCCAAGCATTTCTACATTACTAAGCACTATATGTATGCTTGAAGTAGTTTTGCTTGTGTTCATTAATAACTAAAAATTAATTACTTAATTTAAATGCATTAAAGTAAAGTGCATGAAAATAAAGTACATTAAAGAAAACATTAATCTATTCTCAGTGTTGCAAGGATTATCAAAAAGGATTCATTTTTATTCCAATCACACTATTATGCTTAGGTACATTAGTGCTTGAACAAAGATCCATACACACTTAGACATCTATTGTGGGCACTCAAAAATATTCTAAATTTGAAGAAAAAAACTACAAGAGATTTGCTACTCTATGCAAGAACTATGAAAAAATCAACTAAAAACTTATGAAAACTATGAGCCCAAGAACTATATTTATAGGCCAACATATACCCCATGATATTGAATATTCAACATCACATCGTGGGCTCCTACATCAGGTATTCGATGTTGAAGCTCCAATATCGGGTACCTAATATCGGAGCCAGTCGAAACATGATTCATCACTTCCCAATATTTTGTAAGGGACTTGTTTCTCCTTTTGTTCACTTGAGGATAAGTTTTCATTTAGTCATGGGAGTATGATCAAGTGTATTTTTTTTGGCTCCAATATCAAAGCCTTGATATCGAATACCTGATATTGAAAATTAAGAAGTGATGTTGAATATCTAATATCGTGGGATGTGTCTTAGCCTATAAATATAGTGCTTAGATGCATAGTTTTGAGTAATCTTTTGTCATAGTGTAGCAAAGCTCTTGCAATTTTTCTTCCCTAGAGTTAGAATATTTTTCCAAGTGTTTGCAGCAAGAGTCATTGAGTGTATGGATCTTTATTCAAGCATTGTTGTACCTAAGCATGGCAATGTGTGCGAAAATAAAAATGATCTTTCTGATAAACCTTGCAACACTTTGGCTAGATTAAATATTTTCTTTATGCATTTAATGTTTCATGCAATTTTATTTAATTTTTTAAGTAATTAAGCTAAATTAAGCTAGATCAAATAGTAATTAGTTAAGCACATAAGTATGACTACTTTGAGCATTCTCATGACACTTGGTAATCCTAGTAATACTTAACATTTGGTAACCTAGTAGCATTATACGTGTTCAAGATGTGTACGAAAAGTGGAATCAGATGCTTATGTTAGGATTAGTTAAACATTGGTTAGTTAATTAGATTAAATTATCAATTAAATTACTTCATTCCTTTCATCCTTATTTTAAGAACTCAAAACATAAAACATTAAAATAATAAAATCATACACCCTAATTACACTTAACCATACCTTTGCATATCACAAGTGTAATTAAGAAGACAACAAATGACTATTAGGGCACATTCACTTCCTAGAGGCTAGTGTATCGGAATACAAAAGGTCCACAGAATTTAACCAAATCACACATGAATGTGTAGTAATTCATATGGTTGAGCATAAGGGTGTTCATCGCTCATTAATCATGTTGTTTAGAATTTCAAAGTGCTATACAGTATGTTATTACTGGATGGAATTTAGCAATTTACATGCCTTCCCTTGGCTAATGAGCATTGAGGCTTTGCACAATGATATTACAACTCCGTGGAATTTCCTAATTTACATAGCTTCATCTAGGTGGATGAGAATTTAGGTTCTACACAATGATTCTATACCTCTAAGCAGTCATATTAGTCTAGCATATGTTTATATTACAAGACATTATTATAATCATGATTTATTTTGAAAGATTTCTTTTTAGTAAATGGACATTACGACTAATAACACAACCCTAAATTATCCCCATTAAACAAGAGTGTCCTACCACAAGGCTACTCTATTGTTGCCACATCTATAAGTGAAGACATTTTACTATGCTCTTTCAACCTCTATTTGGGCTTCTTTCATGAGTTACCATTTTTAAATTCCAATAATTAATTTAAAATGCTATATATTAAAAATTGGAACCATCACATCAAAATAAATATTTATAAAATAAAAATATCCAATTTAATTCAACCTAGAAACATCATATATGCACATAACCAACTAACCAATAAAATATTGAAGAATTTAAATGGCCCCTTTTCAAGAATTACACCAAAGCATGAAACTATATGTAACGTTATAATGATGAGCTGTCAGTTTAGTGGTAAGACTCTTGGTTAGATAAATTCAAGTTATAGGTTCAAGGATAAAATTTGCAAGTTGCATTGATCTTCAAAGACCTTTTTTATCCTTCAATAAAGGGTAATTTAAAAAATATCTTATAAATAAAAATCTTAATACAAAAAGTACCCTTCATCTAAGAAGAGTGTTCTAAGTATACCTTACCTAATAAGGGATAATTCATTTGCTAAAAATAGATAAAATGTAAAATATAGGAATTGTTAAAATAGATTAAAATTAATTTTTATGTGCACTATTCAATTCATATATCTTAAAATTAAAATTCTCCATAAAATGGTGGGCATCATGGAGAGGATGAACTTTCAAAGATTTAGTTTACATTAATGCTACATATCTTGAAAAAGTAATTAATAATTTTTAATTAATTACATATTCATTAAAATAAACACCTTAAAGAAGGAGAAAAATATTTGCATATCATATTGGTTAGGCATGTCAAAAATCATCCTTCAAATGAAAAATGTAACATGCCCTTCAAATTTGACCCTTAGCTACAACATGGAAAAGATATTCTCATGTTTTATGATAGATGGTTGTTGGTAGGTTGGTATTATTTAAAAACTATACTAGAGCATGAAACTCTATACATTAAAATGGTATTATTGTACATCAAAAAAAGTTTGTGCTAACAATGAGATGTTAGCCTAGTGGTACAAGTCTTGGCTTGATAGCCCTAAGTCATAGGTTCGATTCTACTAGGTAGCATTGAGTTATAAACTTCTATAAATCTTGGGGTGTGCCTATATTTCACTTATTTCAAGTTCCAACAACCTTAGTGGTAAGATTCAAGGCATACTAACCTAGGTTACAAGTTTGATTACATTGGGTAGCACTATGATATAAATTTTTAAAAAATCCATAAAATAAGTTTTAAATTTAATTAAATAGATCCAAAGGATCTTCATAAACAATGAAACATTAATCTATAGGTAAGACTCTTGACTTGAAAACTCCAAGTCATGGGTTCAATTCTAATGGGCAATACCAAGTTATATATCTTGGGGTATATCTATGTTACAATTATTTTGGGGTTCCACCACCACACCCTTCGGTGAAAGGATCTTAGTAAACACATAAGAAACAAATAATAATTGGGAAATAATCCTTTTTCATGCTTGCTCTTTTAAGGATACCTTTAATCTAGTTAGTAAAATGTTTACTTGCTTAATGCTACATTCAATCTAACTAGTAAAAGAAGCATCTTGATATAGACATAGTGACTTGTTGCAATGCTATATATCTTTTTGAGTTGGCCACCATCACTTATATTTTATATTCTTATTTTATTATTAATAATATTTTATATTATTATTTTTCAAATTTGGTAGATGCTAGGGCATTTCAGATGCAGTGTGTTACTACGAAACATTGACAAAGGCTTGCTAAGGCATTCTCCAACGTGCACCATTGTCACCTTGATATTATGAAAAGTGGACATGGGTTCCAAATTATGGATAGTGATGAGTGGTGAGGTACCCCTACACTCAACCATATGAATACCAACATTCACGTGTGATCTGGTCAAACTCCAAGGACTAAGTGCTTATGTGCCTTCATAGAACAAAGATGGGTTAGGCGATCTTTGTCTTCCCAAGCTTACTTGTATGGCATGATTGTATGGTTAAGTAAAATTGAGCTATGTGATTTTTATGGTTTTTTATGTTTTATGTTCCTGGTGCTAAAAAGGGAGAAATGAAATAATTAAATAACTAATTTAATTTAACTAAACAACTAGGCTCTAACTAATCCTAACACCAACATCCGTTTCCACTCTCTGCACACATCCTAAACCAGTGTAACACTACTAGGATTACCAAAGGCTAGTCGTTACTGGGTTACCAAGTGTTCCGCGTATACTCGAAGTGGTCATACTGAGTGTGCTTTCTATTGAAAATTAACAAATCAATAAAAACAACCAATTAACTAATGAAAGCATTAAATAACTATAAATAACATTAAATGCAATAAATAAGCTATTTTGAATGTTGCAAGGTTTATCACAAAGTTCATCTTTATTTCCAAACACAAGGTGTGCTTAGGTACAAAATGCTTGAATAAGGATTCGTTCACTTTATGACTCCTATTGTAGACACTTAGAAATAATTCTAACTCTAGAAAGGGAAAACTACAAGAGTTTGGATAAAGGACTACGAAAACTACTCCTAAAACCAAGTGCCCAGTCTCTTTTTTATAGGCAACATGTTCTGATATCGGGTGTCTAATATCACTTGTTGGGCTCTAATATCGTAGACCCAATATTGTAGATGCAATATCGTGATCTTGATATTGCGACTCATCATACCCCCATGACTGAATGAAAACTTGTCCTCGAGTTCCTTACAAAATATTGGAAAGGTATGGGATTATTAATTGAATGAAAATCTAACAGTGACATGGAATGATAGACTCAAAGTGCCCAATGAACGGACCGACAAACATATTACAGCATTGGTGTTCATACTCATTGTGGTGAATACTATACATAGGTGACATCTAGATCCTCATTTGATAGTTTGGAGAGAGAGAGAGAAAAAAAAGAAAATGAGGCGTGTTGCTACCGATGTTGAAAATGTGCACACCATTGTTCATTCATGGCCACATGATCAAGCCTATTCCTTGTGTAAATGCTTTTTGCTCCAGTCCATCCTGAGTGCTCCCTCCTATCCTAGTGCATTTTTCGTGCGATTACCATCTACACACAACACAATCACAAATTAGCAAGGATAGATAAGACATAATGTCATTGATACCTTGCCTCACTATGAAGCACATTAGCTAGGTTCTGGGTATGGCAGATACTAGGTTAGAGATTTATAATTGATGACTACCCAAGGTCTAGGGGTGAGATAAAATTTGTGATAGGGCCCCCACAACTAAGAGCGAACCTCTGGTAGCAATAAGGTGGAAAACTTGAAGAACCAAGAAATATGAGAGAAATAACAACTGTGAAGCTAATAAAACAAAAGTAACCACAAATGTCATTAATGGGGTGAATGAGAAATAGTTGATTGCAAGAAATGTTTAAGGGAAAGAGCTTAACAATTGCATCAAAAAGGAATGCTAGTGGGTCCTCCCCAAAGCAGGCTCATGGCCTTAATTCCCTGACAATCCCACACATCAAAGAGTCTATAGGCTTTAGGAATGACATATGGAAACAATGGTTAAGGACTTACCCACAAGAGTTTACCAAAGAAAAACAATGCATGAACTAAGATATAGACTAAGCATAAAACTGGCAATGAGGTGGAATATGGGAAGCAATACAGAAAGAGAGCAGAGAATGGAATAGAATCCCAAAATTAAGATTCTGTAAAGTCCCTTGTATAGTGTATGATTAAGGTGACTTAATAGAATTCATTCCAAATTTAGATTAAAACTAACCACATCTAGTGACCTCGCATCAACACATTTGACCAATCCATCCTCTTAAAGCAACAAGAATGTGTCCATAGAGCCACCACCATTCCAACAAGAGAATAATATAGAAGTAGGAAGTAAGAAAGGGCCTTATTTAGAGGGAACCTTCAAGCATGGGTAACATGTCTTACTAGTTCCATAACCAATGCTTGTAGCCCATGTTTCTTTATTATGTCTAAGAGGTATGCTTTGAATTCTCACAATTTTTTTTATTTTATTTTTACATGAGAACCTCACCATGTAAAGACTTATTTGATTTGGTTAACTTCCTAATATTTGGTCAAGAGCGAAATGGTGGAAGACTGTATGAAAAATACCCAAGTATCTAAGAGAATAACCAACACAAATGCATTGAATCCCCTTGAGGTCATACCCTTTTCAATCCATTTGAACCTTTCCTTGGTTTGAAGAATACCAAGCCACCAATTCATTAATAACTTTACTTAGAAAAAGGAATAGTACAATTCCAAGCTCAAGGGAGATCATAGAGCTAAATGGATAAATGGATAATGTGGACTCATTACCTATTTTATCAAAAGAAACCATATCTTAGTATCAACATTAAAAGTCAAAGGTAAAAACCAAACATTAGCAATCAACACTATTATAGTATTCTCCATCATCATGAACACTTATTATATTATGAGTGAGATTTATCCAAACAAAATGTAATAGAGAAAGAAATAGTAAACAATGTTAATGATGGTGTAAAACAAAAATAAGTAAAGATGAAGAATGTGTAAAACAAAAAAGTCAAAGGAACTGAGGGCTTTAGAATGATCAACATTGGTGCCCATCTCCCCCACAACTGAGTTGGAAGGAGGAGATCTAAAATAATGAGCAAGGTTGTCCATTTATAGAGGTATTTTTAGTATTAGCTATTTTAGGTTCATGGAAAGGTTTGGTTTGCTGGATGTTGATCAATAATTTCTTGTTTGGGCTTTCAGGTTTATAGATCATCATGGCCCCTAAAGAAAATGTTTCATGAATGATATAAGGTCCTTCCCACAGCATTTGAAATTTAGTTTGTTGTTGCATGTGTAGGATTCCAATAAAGAACCTTATCTCCTAATTGGTATTTGACTTTGCTAATCCTTAGGTCACAACATTATTTGTTAAATGCCTTATGCAATTCATTGGATGATAGGGTGGCTAATCAATTTTTATCTAGCAAGTTAAGGTTCATCAACCATTCTTTCTATGCCAGACTAAGGTCAAGGTTGAGGTCACATGTTGTAGATAGTGTACAAAGCTCAGCTTGGATAGGAAGTATTGGAAGTTTACCGTACACTAACTCATAGGGAGAATAACCTATAGGGAGTTTCCATGTGGAGAGGTATGCCCAAATAGCATTGTTTAGTTTGGTGCTCCAATCTCACCTATATTTGCTAATGGTCTATGTCAATATTTTTGTGATCTCCCTATTGGTGACTTCATCTTGACCATTCTCTTAAGGATGATATGGTGTAGTCAGCTTATTCTTAACTCCTAAGCGTTGCATCAATTTTTGAAAAGTCGCACCTATAAAATGTGTACCATTGTCAAAAATAAGTGCACAAGGCATGCCAAACCTATTTACGATTTATTTTTGAACAAATCATGTAGTGGTGGATGATGTACAGTCCGTAATAGTAGCTGCTTCTTCCCATTTTATAAAATAGTCAACAGCAACAACAATGTAGGCTTTTCCATTGAACATTGGTGTGATAGGCCCCATAAAATTAATACCCCATATGTCAAAGGGTTCTAAGGATTGAATCCATTGTTATGGATCCTCCATTTTAGCAGTCATTCCCCCATCGCATTGGTAGCACTCACAAGATTGGATGAAATGATGAGCATCTCAAAACAATGTAGGGCAATAATATCCTACAAGTAAGATTTTAATGGTTGTTCGTCTCCCAGCATAATGACCCCCATAAGGATCCTCATGAGAATCTTGGAGAACTTGCAATTGATCCACATTGGGAACACACCATTGGACCAAGCCATAAAAGCATACCTTATAAATGTGTCCACTAATTTCCATGAAATATTTGGGTCGGTGAAGAAACTGTTGTTTCTTTTTAACATCTAACCCTTGTGGTGTTTCTTATGTAAGCGGATAAGTGACAATGATACTATACCAATTTGTATCAGTGGGTAGGTGATTCTTTATCACACCTACAAAGAGGAGTTCAATAGGGAAATAGTTAGAGATTGGATATTTGTCCTCTTTGTTGTCTCATCGTAATTGAGATAAATGATCAGCAATAACATTCTCGTTGCCTTTATGATCAATCATTGTAAGATCGAACTCTTGTAATATCATGAACCATTGTATGATGAAAGGACTCCCCATTGGTTTATTCATTAGGAACCGAATTTCACTATGATCCATATGTACAAATATATTATAGCCCAATACATAGTGCCTAAATTTTTCTAGTGCAAACACCACAGCCATTAACTCTTTTTCTATTGTGGTGTAGTTGAGTTGTGTACCAACAATACTTTGACTTGCATAGTGAATGTAGTAGGAGAATTTTTTATCATCTAACTATGTAAGTACAGCTCCTAAAGAAAAATTGGACACGTTAGTCATTATATGGAATGGTCAAGACCAGTCAAGAGCTTATAGAATTGGTATTTCTATGAGCCTTTGCTTCAAGGTTTGAAAGGATATCTCACATTCCTTGGTCCATTCAAAGGGTACATCCTTCTTCATTAATTCTACCAATGGTTTTGAAATCTTTGAAAAGGTCTCAATGAAGTGTCTATAATAGCCAATATGTCCAAGGAATGATCAGATGTATTTTATAGTTTCAAGTTGTCAAGTGATTTCTTGGATGACCTTAATCTTTTCAAGATCTACCTCTATCCCTGTTTGTGAAATCTCGTGCCCTAATGTAATGCCTTCTTGGATCATTAAATGGATTTTTTTCTAATTGAGCCTTAAGGTGGTTTCAACATAGTGTTTTAGTACTTACTTTAATCAGTCCAATGCTTATTTGAAGTCCACTCCGTAGGTGGAGAAATCTTCCATAAAGACCTCCACACCATTTCCTATTTGCTGTTGAAATATGCTTAGAACCAAACATTGAAACGTTGTCGGGGCATTGCACAAGCCAAACAACATCTTCCTATATGCAAATGTTCCCCAAGGACTTGTGAATGTGGTCTTGGCTTGGTCTTCTGGTGTTATTTAAATTTGATTGTATCCACTATAACCATCTAGAAAACTATAGTAGCAATGCCCTGCAATGGTATCTAAGACTTGGTTAATGAATGGCAATGGAAAGTGGTCTTTGAATTTCGCCAAGTTTAGTAGCCTAAAATCTATACACACCCTCCATTTACCTTCCTTTTTAGGCACAATGACTAATGGGCTAACCCATTTACTATCAACAATGGGGTAGATGAACCCAACTTTTAGAAGTTGTTCAATTTCTTCTTTAACCACTTGCTTAAGCTTTGGGTTCAATCACTTTTGCAATTGTTGTCAAGGTTTCATGGAGGTGTCAATGTAAATTCTATGTTGGCATATCCTAGGATCTATTCTGGTTAATTTGGGATATGACCAAGCAAAGGATTTTAACCATTTGTTTACCATTTTCAGCAGTCTTTCTTTTTGTTGGGGAGTGAGCTTAGCATTAATGATTACTAGTTTCCATTCTTGAGGAATGTGTACTCCATACTAGTGCATAATGATTTTAACTCAAGGGGCTCTTGCTTAAACTCGTTAGGGATTTCTAACTTCCCCCAGTTGATATTTTCAATGTCAAGACATGGAAGTTGGTGATGGACTTGCTCTAATGTGTCTATGCTATCGATGTAGGCATAAGTCAAGCTCTCAGTTGTGTCCATGCATAGAGTTGAATTTCTCTCTTGGTCAGTTGTTAGCCACTAGGTGCCTTCTTATCTTGTGGCTACTGCATACAGGAATTTTTGTATGTTAGCTATTTATGCACACTAGTTGCATGTAGACAATGTTAAATGTTGTACAAACCAGGACTTTTGCATGCAATTACACCCTCTATCACTGTATGCAATGCATGGAAATTTCTTCTTCTTGATATTTTCAAACATATTTTTGTTTGATATTTCTAAGGAAAGAACATGTATTCCTAAGCATGCATCAATTGTGCTTAGCCATGTTCTTCCCATAATGATTGGGAAGTCCCCCTTATAGTTGTTGACTTGAATCACTAGGAAATCAGCTCGATACAACCACCCACAAACAGTGGTAACAATGTCCTCTACTAATCCTAATGGGACAGTGATGGATTGGTCAGCTAGCTCTAAACAAATGTTACTCTTTTTCAGCAGAGGCAGGTTTCAAGCCTTGTACATTTCTTGAGAGATTAAGTTAACATCGGAACCTAAATCCAAAAGAGCTTTGCAAGGCTCATTCCCAATGATTTGTAAATATATAAGAGGACTTCCATGATCAAATAATTTTCTAGGAAGATGGCTATCTTTAATCCAAACAATGATGGCACGCGTCAACATGACCATGTGTGTTGGGTGCAATTTTTGATTTGAAGGGAGTTCCAAAGTCTCGAATGATGGTGAGGCATTTGGACAATTAGCCACTTGTGGCTGTAAGGACTTGGTTGGACTGTTGCTTCTAAAGAAAGGTCTCTTCTTTGTGCGATTGTCTAAACCAATAGTAGGTTGAGGATTGACAACCCTTGTAGTGTTATGTTGCTATGGTTGGACAGGAAGCTCACCTTGCATAGCTAGAGCAAGTGGTAATGGAGCTAAGGGTGGAAGAGGTGCAATCAGATGAGAAGGATAGTATGTTTGTGGAACATCACCCCTATGAGATAGAGTTCTATAGTACTCATGGGTTTGGTAGTGAGGTTGAAGAGTGACGTGACTGGTGGAGTCACGTGGAGAGATCAGCTACTACATGTAGTATTTGTATGGGTCAAGTTGATGATAAGGATAATGTTGACGTGGTGGTGGCATTCCCCATGATTATGGGTGTTTCCATTGTTGATACTATTCATTTTGTTGTGGTGGATTTCCACCTGGATAATACGTTAAGGGTTGGTGGAACTACCTTGGGTTACCTTGAGGATAAGGTAACCTTTGAGGTGTTTTCCATCTATTTAACCGTGGGTTTAGTGCATACATCCTAAACTCTTGCAAATGTAACACTATTGGGCAACATCCTTTAGGATGGTCATATTGGCATATCTCACATCCATCATCATTGTTTGTGTCTAAATCCACAACCTCTTCAATGACGGCAACTTTGCCCTTACCTTTGTTACATGCATATTCAGCTTCTTTCTTTTTTCTCCTCTCTTGATCACTACTTTGTTCTCTAGACTCCTTTAATATTTTTAGAAAAATTTGAAATTTATCATCTAGGGAGTCCCACATTTGATCTACCTTTGTTGATACTTCTGATGCAAATTTTTGAATAGGCAAAGTTCTCCTATTCACCATCTCTTCAAGTGGTGACTCTTCTTCATCCTCGCAAAATCTAACTTCCTTCTTTCAGAGGGAAGGATCTTTATTGTATTCCTTCACACTTTCTCTTTTTCTTAACTCGCCTTCCTCCTTGGCAAATTGATCTAACAATCTTTGTACTTGATGGGCTCTAAGCTTAGATAGTCTTTCTTGGGCATAAGTCACAAGGGTTCTTAGCATTTCGTGCCTAAGCCCATCTACGAGATGGTGTAGTTGTTTTCTCTATGAGTATCCATGGCTAGGGCAACGATGTAATAATGCATAATATCGATCCATGGTAGCATCTAAGGGTTTGTGTCCTCCTTATTTCCATCCTTGTATTTGCTTACAAAGGTTGGACACTCAGGATTACGTTTGATACTTATCATTGAACAATTCTAACATGGTACTCCATCAGTGAATGGATTCTAGTTCTAAGGATCGGTACCAGTTTTCTGCTTCCTTGATCAGTGTCCGTGAAAACAACTTGAGTTTTTGCCAATCATTTTCTATGTTTTGCAAGGCACATGCATCGTGAAATGCTTATAGATGGTTTTGAGAATTAGCATTGTATCCCCCTTCAAATCGTGGAATGTTATTCATGTCTAATCTCTTGATCCTACTATCTTTTTGGTGCCTTGTTGGGATTCTAACAACCTCAGTTATATCTAGCATACTTCAGGTAGTGAGTAGGGGTTCATTGTGATCATATTGTCTATGGTGTCTATGATGTCTATGTTGTTTCCTAATCTCCCTCCTTTCATGATGTGTTTCTCTAGAGTACCCTCGTCCCCTTTCTCGACTATTTGTTCTGTTATTCCTATTTCGCCTACCATTATCCTCAAGGTCTTTCCCTTTGCATTCCGATCTTGAAGAAGAGGGGGAAGGAGATGATGAAGGTGAAGAGGAAGGAGGACTAGCACCATTACAGTGCCTACTACCTTCTCTTTGATGATCATAGCCTTGATCATGGTTATGATCAGAATGTCCATCTTTGTCATGCATTTGTGTTCCTTTCTCGAACCCTTTGTGTACCAGAATCTTGGTTATGGATAGTTGAGTGAAGATTTTGATACACAACCCCTTGACCAAAGTCAATGGAAGAAACATTATTTTGTGGAAGACCTCTCGAGGCAGGTTGACCACCCTCATTTTCACTTAGGACATATGAGGCATCCTGAGACCACTTCTCCTTCATGGCTTTGTAATGTCTCTTCTGTTTTAGGTCCCCTTAACATTGTGCCTCTATGGGTCGATACTCTCTCAAGTCATGTTCATGCACAACGTACTTTGCCTGTAAGTGCTGCATACCAATTCATGTGAGAGCACGAAGAAGCATGCATGGGATTGAGCAATCGAGAGGCAACACTTTGTTACCCTCTAAATCACGCCAACACAATTGTTCATCCTAATGGAGGATAAAGGTAAAGTTTGGTATGTACTCATTAGGATGAGCGTATATCACACAAAATTGTTGGGGCATTGGCAGATCATCATGTGTACTACACCTCCGATTGTGCATTGTGTCAAACCTAGGTAGTGAAGCACTCTCATAAGAAGAAGGAGACATGATTGATTATTCAATGTGCAATACTTTTTTCTTCTCTTTTTTAAATAATTTTAAGATAACTAACCCTAAGGGTTCATTCCAATGATGAAAAGATTCCTAAGTTCTAATTAGCACACAAACAACATAGTCCCTAAAAATGGCACCAATGATAAGTGGCGAGGTACCCCTATGCTCAACCATATAAATACGAGCATTCACATATGATTCGGTTGAACTCCAAGGACTAAGTGCTTATGCGCCTTCATAGAACAAGGATGGGTTAGGAGATCGTTGTCTTCCCAAGCTTACTTGTATGGCACGATTGTATGGTTAAGTAAACTTGAGGTATGTGATTTTTATGGTTTTTTATGTTTTATGTTCCTAGTGCTAAAAAGGGAGAAATGAAATAATTAAATAATGAATTTAATTTAACTAATAAACTAGGCTCGAACTAGTCCTAACACTAGCATCTGTTCCCACTCTCTATACACATCCTGAACCATTGTAACACTACTAGGATTACCAAACGCTAGTCGTTACTAGGTTACCAAGTGTTCCATGTATGCTCGAAGTGGACATACTAAGTGTGCTTACTATTGAATATTAACAAATCAATAAAAACAACCAATTAACTAATGAAAGCATCAAATAACTATAAATAACATTAAATGCAATAAATAAGCTATTCTAAATGTTGCAAGTTTTATCACAAAGTTCATCTTTATTTCCAGATACAAGGTGTGCTCAGGTACACAATGTTCGAATAAGGATCCATTCACTTTATGACTCCTACTATAGACACTCAAAAATAATTCTAACTCTGGAAAGGGAAAACTGCAAGAGTTTGGGTAAGGGACTAAAAAAACTACTCCCAAAACCAAGTGCCCTAATCTCTTATTTATAAGCAATGAGACAAGTTATGATATTGGGTGTTTGATATCGCTTGTCGGGCTCCGATATCATGGACTCGATATCATGGATGCAATATTGCGGTCCCAATATCGTGACTCATCAGATAAATATGGAGAAGGGTTTGCAAATGCTAAGGCATTCTAAGGTAAAGTGTGTTGTAAAAAAGGGACAAGGATTTGTTAGGGTGTTCTTTAGCATTAATGTGTAACATCATTACCATGATATTGTGGAAACTAGACAAAGGTTTTTGTATCAAAGAATAGTTTGGTAGGGATGGTGAAAACCTTGAAATAATTGTAATAGAAGGTACGCTCCAAAATAAATAGTCCAACTAGCACTTTATAACTTAACATTATCCACTAAAATCTAACTATGACTTAGAGCTTTCAAAAAATAATATATACGGATTTCATTATATATGAATCATTTAACAGAATCTAAAATTTCAATCCTAAGTATTACACCATGAATGCTACAATTATTGTTTACTATCACAAATAACTAGTTCTTGCTATTGCAGGTGATGAATGTAATGCATAGCGTTAGGGCATTTACAGTGTTTACCCTCCCTAGTTTTACAAATTGCAAATAAGATAATAAGCTGGTATGTTGCAAGAGCTCCTACTCATCCAACCTAGAATTCCATATAGGAATCACATCCTGGTCACTTTAGTCATTCAAACTGGCAACACACTCCTTGTAGGAATCATATTGTATCACAAGTCACTTAAGCGGTCATCCAAACTAGCAAAGCACTCCTCCCAATTCATTACATGGAGTCATGTGACTCTGACTCACGTAACACCTTCGTGCAACTTTGACTAACGTAACACCTCTGCGTGACTCTAACTCACGTAACACCTCCGTGTGACTCTAACTCACGTAACTCATGTATTAATTATAGGCAAACCATAAGCTAGTTTACATCTATTATGTGGTGGATGCATAGTAACAAAGGGTATGCATGGCATATATACATGTCTACATGAAGTGATTTAGCATGTGCATGCATGGAAAATTTTTTTACTATATGTGACAATATATACAAAATTTGTAACAGGAAGGAATTCAACACTCAACCTTACATTTGTTACTATAATTGCATATCATTGTCCTATGTAGATTAGTTGATACATAAAATACTCTTTGTATTATTTAAACATGTGTTTCTTAGTCCCCACCTTTGCGAGGGACACACATCAATCAGCATGGTCAAGATAATCATGTACATGGATTAGTTACATGAAATGACCCATATACAAGGATATGCATGGCATACATACATTTACCCATAGTCATGTTACTCTGACTTGCATATTAATTTCTCTCTAAAATAATAGTCAATTCTTAACACTAAATCATTATGAAACAGTTGGTAAGATAGCTACGGTATCCCAGCACTGCCGAACAATGTCAAGCATTTATTGCTATTCAATAGTTTTGTTGGACGTCTTTAATGTCTAGAGAGACGTAATGAAGTATGAGCACCGGCACCATTAGCATTTAAACGTGCCAAACCCCATCGCAGTTCCACGGCCAAGGGTGGATGCGTGCCTGCCTTCCAAACCCAAAATGGACCCGAAAGTGTTCGTGCCCGTGGCCGTGGTCTGCGCTGTCATGGTGGCCTGGTCTCTGAAAGCGCTGTTGCGCCGGAGCCGGAGCCCGTCACGGCTCAACCCCTGAATCTGCAGTGGCGCATTTTCCTGCGTTCCGGCCTGGGCGACGAAACCTACGTCTCCACATTTGTTTCTCGGTGAGCCCCAAATCGTACGCCCTCCTCGTCGGCACCGACAGCTGCTCCGTCAACGCCAACTACGCCGGGCGCGACCACAGCATGATGCTCACGCAGGGCATCTTCCGGGTTGGCGGAAACGCCGTTCTGCTCTCCAACCGCGCCGGCGAGTCCCGGCGCTCGCCGCTCCGCTTGCGGTACGCCGTGCGCACCACCTACGCCGCCGACGACGCAGCGCACGGCTGCGTGGTTACGAAGGAGGACGACGCCGGCGAAGCCGTCCGCCGGAACCTGACGGAGCTCGGACCGAAAGTTCTGCCGCTCCGCGAGCGGCTCCGTTACGCCTACTACAACGTGCTGCTCCCGCGTCTCCGTCGTCGTCTCCGCCGGGAAACCATGGGCGGCTCCGCGCCGGCGCCGTACGTTCCGGATTTTCGGTCGGCGTTTGAGCACTTCTGCATTCATCCGGGAGGGCGCGCCGTGATCAATGGCGTGGCCAAGAGTCTTGGGTTGACGGAATATGATGCAGAGGCGTCGCGCATGGCGCTGCATCGATTTGGGAATGCCTCCGTTTCTGGCATCTGGTACGTATTGGCCTACTTGGACGCCAAGCGGCGACTCCGGCGCGGAGACAGAGTGTGGCAGATTGCTCTGGGTTCCGGGTTCAAGTGCAATTCGGCTGTTTGGGAGGTGCTGCACCAGCAATCCCGCCACCCCGATAAGGCGGCCAGTAATAATAATGTTTGGGATGATGTTATTGATCGCTACCCGTGTGATACAAGGAACCGGTTTCCGGATGACTATTGCCACCGCATTGTTAAGTATTTGGAAGCCGTGGAGAAGGGTGACAATCCTGCAACACCGCCCCAGATCCTTGCCAGGGTCTAGTGTGTGCTATGCTGTTGTAATATTAGAAGGAATTTCACACCGACTCTTGCCGTAGCCGTGATGAGAATGTATCCGCCCCCGCGGCGATAGATCTTCATTTAGTGTTCTGTTGTTAGGGTTCGTGTTCTGTTGTTAGGGTGTTAGGGTGCTGGCATTGGATTATAGCCAACACTATGTATCAAGGAATTGAGAATTCATGATTTTGAACATGTTTGGGTATGTGTGCTTCAAGAAAAAGTAGGGACGGATTAGTAGTTGAGGACGTGATAGAAAAAATTTAAATATATTAGTTTTTTCTAAAAATTAAATGTCATGTATCATAAAAAAACATTGTAGAATATAGAACAAGTACAATGTAAATCCAAAATATTGTTAATGCTTAATTTCACAGAATATCACCATTACACTACACTGAAGCAAGAAAATTTGCAAAGGTGTGGAGGGCATCAAATCCATTTTCTTACTCAAGAACCATAATCTACCTAAACATATAATTTTTGCAACAACCAAAATGACAACAATAAAATGAAACCCTTTTGTTACTTAACCAATCTTTTTAAAAATGTAATTAAGCCTCAAGCGGCAACCAAATTTATAACAAATCACTTTTGCTAATACTTTTGTTCAACAATAACATGTGAATAGTGCCATAGGGCCATGTTGAAGACAACCACATTATAAGAAGATACAACTTAACTAAATTAGGCACAACTAACTCACTTCACCTATGATAATTGAAAACAAAGGAGAATTGGCACTAGTCATGATGAAGGGGAAAATAAAAACAGAGCACCATGAGATTGCATATGGCCATTAGCCATGGGCTGGTGGGGTTGGTTGGCCCATAGAAAACAAATTTAAAAAAAAAAGTTGAAAAAGCAGCCATCCGTCATCGTGTTCATGACTATGACTCATTAGGATGACCCTTTCTTTTTCCGGAGAGATATGACAAGCATCCCTCCATCATCGTGTTCATTACTGTGACCCAGTTTTGTTTTTTCATTTTTCCGCAGAGATATGACAAGCATCCATCCATCATCATCATGTTCATGACTATGACCCATGACGATGACCCTGTTTTGTTTCAGAGATACGACAGAAAGAGCAGGAACCAGCAATAATGACCAATAGCAACCCGTGAATGATGGCAGAACCATTGACGCTCCCAAAGGCTAATCCATGCAAATGCAATGTTTACCTCACAGGCCCGTTCCAAACTTGATTTCTGTATGACCCAAACTTGGCCCTTCGGCCTTCGGTTACCAAAGTAGCCCTTTTGTGATTTGCCTGTCTGTTTATCCATTCGTACTCCTTGTTTTCTGTGGTCTGTGTCATGCCGATGCCATGAATCTTGATTGCTTGCTAGCCACTTAACAATGAAATGAAGCTTCTGGGAAGATTCAGAGCAGGAGAAGATAAGTATAATTTTAATGCACAATGCCAGAAAAAGGCAATAATAATATGAACAAGGCAGGGCGATCATTTTAATGTATATGTACAGATCCAGACAAAAATTTATTGGAAATGATGAAATATGTACCCATTGCGGATTTAATGCGCTTCTGTACGCGCTCCCCAATCCAACACGAACAGTTCGTAAAACTTTATCTGGAATCGCAAATCTCCGGCGCATAGAGCAAACATGATGGTGCTGTGCTCTTTAGGTATTTAAATGGCTGTAATATTTATTTTTAAACAAATATGATGTAATATTTTGTTGCCGATGAAATTTCCCAATTGAAACACCTGGACGATGAGATGGGGTGTTTGCTTACCAATAAGAAGCTTAATTAAAATTTCAATTTTATTGTATGTTTACTGACCAAATTGAAATTCAAGAATACAACATGTGATCTAGGATTGTCAAGACCTTTTCTTCTTCTTTGTTTTTTTTTAATTAAGGCAAGGTAACTATGACCTAGGATTGTCTAAGACTTGTGTTTTTTTTGTTTTGTTTTGTTCTTTTTGTAAGGCAAGGTAAATGTGATCCAGCATTGTCAAGACTTTTTTTTAGGCAAGGTAAGTGTGACCTAGGATTGTCAAGATTATTTTATTTTAGGCAACTCAAGGTTATTTTTTCTTTTTTTAAAGCAAGGCAACTCCAAGTTAGTTGTACAACCCCTACTACCCATAGGATTATAAGATTTTTTTTCTTTTTTTAGGCAAGGCAACTTGGGGTTATTTTTCCCTTTTTTACAGCAAGGCAATTGGAGGTGGTAGCATAACCCCTACTACCCACGCAACAATGTAGATGTGACCTACCAACAAAAGGGTCCCACCACAAGCCTACTCCATTATTGCTACACCTAGACAGGGAAGACAAAGTCAAACATACAATCTACCCACTAAGAGATGAGTGTCTTGACCACTTGCCCCACACCCCTTGGTGCATCAAGATTGTTATGAGTATTCATTTTAGAAAGGGCATTTTCCTATGCCCTTTCAATCTCTATTTGAGCTTCTTTCATAGGTTACAATTTTAAAATCCCAATAATCAATTTAAAATATCAGAAAATCCAATGGTGTAGAAAGAGGGCTTCCATTGCACTTAGGAAGGGTTTTTCTACCATTTCCTTCTTTGGAGAATGGACATCATAATGTATGATAGCAATTAAGGGACTACTACTTGAAGTAATGATAAGGTACTTGTTTCTTAAATTATAAGACCTAGGTTCATGCCTGGACATGGAGACTCAAAAGAGGTTAGGCTTTCACTCATTTGTTGCTTCTAACAGACCTTGCCTTGACCATATGAACATTTTGCCTCTTGATAATGATTATCTTTATTAACAGGAATATAGGTTACATTAACATGAATATATATATGAAATTGAAACCACCACATTGATAAATATCAATAAAATTGAAAGGTCCAATACCTGTACCAACCAATCCACAAAACATGTAAGAATTCAAATGGCCCCTTCCTTTTGTGACTATGCCAAAGCATGAAGCTACATACAGTATTACACCAAAATATCAAAATAAATTTCATTAAGATACCAGCTGTGTACAGTGTTACATGGGAATATCAAAATAAATATCATTAAGATACCAGAAGTAGTATTCATGAATCAAAAATCAAGCGTAACAGAAAACTTGAAGTTAGACAGAATATTATAAACTTGAATGACAGCAAAGGATGCATTTTTAATAAAAACTGATGGATAGGTATAGGGTAACCAGAGTAACCAGACACGCTTAATAGGCACAGAAATACTTAGGTAGGTTTAAACTTTAAAGATTTATCATTTTCAACTCGCTATACTTCTTAAAAGGTAACTACTCAGTGGGAAAGACGCGTGGGAAAGACGCATGCAATGATAAATTAATGTTGTTCATTTTGAAAAGGAAATTACTACGAAAAAAGTTATGTCTCTCGTTCATGGTACACGACTGCTAATGGGTTGGTATTATTTGAAAACGATACCAAGTGCTAATGGGTTGGTATACCATAAACGACTGCTAAAAACGATACCAGCATCCACCTGTACGCATTACTCTGGTTGATGTATCTGGGTGTTGTTGAGTAGATATTTAAAAATTATAGCCGACGATTAACCTGTACACATTAAAACCATAGCCAGCCAGGCTGTTGTTGAGTGGATATTTAAAAATTAGTGGATATTTAAAAATTATAGCCGAGCATTAACCTGTACACGTTAAAACCATAGCTGTCTACGTGATCGAAAATATCAGTAATCCCATATTCTCATTATTCTCATTTAAACCAAACCAAACTGTACGTTAAAGATGGGTCCGAGCATAGTTGGAGAAATCTGCAATGTTTCGCAACCTTATTCATATTTTTGTCGTTCATCCATGGTCCAAAGATTCGTTGGTCGGTTGCTATTATTTAAAAGTGATTCCGAAGCATAAAGTTCGACCCATTGAAATCACGGTATTTTACCTCAAATAAATATCTAACTTACCTCAAAATAAATATAGGTAAAACACGAACGATCCATAAAATACCAACGATCTCATTTACTGACAGAGCAAACGCGTAAGCCACATTTGTACACTCAGTAACAATAAGCAGCATCAGATGTCCCCCTCTTTACCTATATTTATTAAAACCAGCTGTACACGCATGGTACATTGTATGTTCTATCGTTTTCAAACCTGCAACACTGGTATTTTTATTATAGAAAAGATTAAAGGGGAAAAAATAGAAAAGATTAAAGGGACAAAAATTAAATGGGTTGAATTTACTCATGTCCCTAATGAACTTACACTCCTGTATGTGTGGAGATATCATGGCTATACATCGCATCATGTTATGGCATGACATTTCTTCCAAGGCTTCAACCTAATCTGCAACATTTCCCATTTGCTCCTTCATAATCTCCCACATCATCATATGCAATCATTCAATGATCTGTAACATAAAGAAAACATACATGCCATGATATGCAATGACAACATAAAAAGATACATTTTTTTTTTCATGGTAGATAGTTGTTGGTGGTTTGGTGGTATTATTTGAAATAGATACCAAAACATGGATGATCTTATTTAACACAAACCAAATTCTACGTCAAGATAAATATCAATAAAATACGGAATACGATTGATTTGATCTAGAGTATCAAGGCTAAGTCACATGTAGTAGGGGGCAAGGTTACAGTTGGCCTCTTTGGGGAGTTACAAAGCCTATGAGGTGGCTGGTGTGGCCATGGGTATGTATATTATGAATTTCATGTTGATAGATGTATTTTATGTTGACATGCATACATATTCATGTTGTCAACCAATAATTGCAACTCGCATATGCTTGCACCTAAAATAATTTATTAATTTTCAGAATTTAACATGTTGATATGCATGCATATTTATGTTGTCAACCAATGATTGCGACTCACATATGCTTGCACCTAAAATAATTTATTAATTTTCAGAATTTAACATCTTGATATGCATGCATATTTGTGTTGTCAACCAATGATTGCAACTCGCATATGATCGCACCTAAAATGATTTAGTAATTTTCAGAATTTAAATGCAAGATACTGTGAGGTCGTGCTACTTGCACCCTCTCGCACTAGACCTAAACTAGGCTTGCATGCATATTCATGTTGTCAACCAATGATTGCAACTTGCATATGATTGCACCTAAAGTAATTTATTAATTTTTAGAATTTAAATGTGAGATACTATGAGGTCATGCTACTTGCACCCTTTTGCACTAGACCTAAACTAGGCTTTCAATAGGTTTCGTGCCTTTTGGTAGGACAAAATGACAACCATTTTTCATTTGTTGGATATTTATTATGACTTTCGGATGACACTGTGAAATAGTGTTACTTGTAACCACTTGCACTCCACTTGAACTAAGCTTCCAAAGGTTTCCTACCTTTTGGTAGGCCAAAATTTCAACCATTTTTAATCTACGGGATGGTCATTGTGACATTTGGTTGAAATTGTGAGGCAGTGCTACACGCACTTCACCTAAAACATGCTACTGGAAGGTTTCATGCCTTCAAGTAGGCCAAAATTACAATAATTTTTCATCTTTCAACTGGTCATTATGTCTTTTGGATTAAACTACAAAGCTATGCTATCTGTAGCCTCTTGCAATTTACCTGAACCATTCGATAGGTTTCATGCTTTTTGATAGGCCAAAATTACAACCATTTTTCATCTATTAGATGGTTATTATGACCTCTAGATGTAACTACGAGGCTATGCTACTTGTAGCCTCTTGCACTCTAGCTAGACTAGGCTTCCAATAAGTTTTGTGCCTTTAAGTAAGCCAAAATTATAACCACTTTTTATTTACCAAATATTTATTATGAGTGTTGGATGACACTACAAGATATTGTTACTTGCAACCACTCACACTCCACTTGAACCAAGATTGTGAAAAGTTTTGTACCTTTTGGTAGACCAAAATTTTAACCATTTTAATTTATCAGATGGTCATTATGACTTTTGGTTGAAACTGCAAGGCAATGCTACTCGCACTCCACCTAAAACATGCTATTGAAAGGTTTCACACCTTCTATTAAGCTAAAATTTCAACTAGTTTTCATATAATGGATGGTCATTGTGATTTCTGGTTGAAACTATAATGTAGTGCTACTTGCACTTCACCTGAACCATGCTACTAGAAGGTTTTGTGCATTTTGGTAGGCCAAAATTAATACAAATTTTCATCTTCTAGTCATTCATTATGACTTCTGGTAGGTTTCATGCCTTCCAATAGGCCAAAATTACAACCATTTTCATCTTCTTGATGGTTATTTTGACTTTTGGGTGAACTTGCAAGGCCATGGTACTTGCAACCTTTAGCACTCCACATAAACTAGGCTTTTGGTAGGTTTCATGCCTTCCAATAGGTCAAAATTACAACCATTTTTCATCTGTCAATACATATTACGACTTCTAGATGACACTATGTAACAACCCGTCCTAGCTAGGGCAGGGTGATGCCTAGGAGTAGTAGTAATCTTACAACAGAAGCATGATAACTAAAAACCAATGGTGTGTAGAATACATGATATTAAGGAAGGTCAAATTGCATAGAAATTTCATACCAAATCGAAAACTAAATTTACATTTCAATTTATAGAACTTCATGTTTCTACATAAATTAAAATATGCATTCCTATGCTAAAATACAAAAACACATAAACACCATCATTGTATATATAAGAGTGCAAAGAGTTTTATACAGCTATACATAGTCCATACTACTATACATGAAAATATACATTAACCAAGCATTGAAGATTTTCCCCTCCTCTACTCTCCCTCTCCATGCTCATCTGGGCTCCTAAACCTTTCACCTATAATTAAATAAAGTCAGTACATAATTGAGTAAGAAGCTTTTACACTTCCCTTGCTAGATGGTTAAAAAGCATCGTGTTGGAGGAGAGGAGTGGGGTACAAGACAACCTACAACAACTATTAGTCTTACACATGCTCAAAACAACACACACACACACCATATCACCCATAATGCTAACATAATCATTATCAAAGAGGATAGATGGCTATAATACAATCATAGATAAAGCCACAGTTCAACATCATTTATCATATATTCGTTACACCACATCGCATGCATTTCCACTATCATGCACATGTCATCATACCTATGATATACCGTTGAATAGTCAATGATCTGTATAATCATAATCCAATCATAATAAATATTATCCACAATATGACTGACAAATCAATACTATCATATACATAGCCCATGTGGTTGCTAGCATATCCAAACTTAGTGTAGCATGTGAAACATTGTTGTGAGCACTCATAACAATGATTGCTTGTAGGTCTTTTCTTAGTTTTATATTTATCCAATTGATGCTAGGGTTTATCAACTTGTGACCTACAACCACTAACCTTTTGGAGGATTGGTGATAGGGATGAACACACCTATGTCACGTACCATCCATAGGGATGAACACACCTACGCTCTCCCACTCTCAGGATGAGGCTTGAGGTAGGAGCCTCATTGATGCATCATAGTGGGGGTCAATCTATACTACCTCCAGGGTGCCTCATCACCAATTGGTCCACACCCTCATGCTAGCACCACCTACCAATGATCATCACAAGTGTTCTCACAAAGACATGTACACATTCTAGCTAACTTAAGCCAATGCATGTCATAAGCACAACACATCTAAACATAACATAACATAACAAGATATGTCCACACCTAATAGTCATAGTCATTCCATGAAAACAATACCATGATTTAGCAAAACAACATTAATACCATGATATGACAAAACAATACCATATTTCTCAAACTATATGTAATTCTAAACAAATGATTGCTATACTAACATTCAAAATGATATATTCCCAAAGAGAGAACCAATTCCACAATTAGAAAGTACTTCCCAAAATGATTCCAACAACATTAATTTTACCTAAATCGAACTCCTGGAAGCAAAGTTATGCATGTTCATAGTTTGATTAATAAAATGATATTTAATTACTGCTAGGAAGGATTGAAACTCCCAAAAATGCTTGTGTCATAATAGATTTTGAAAACATAATATTCCTATCATACTAGTCTCATCAACATAACATATCATATTCCACAAGTCCACATCATACCATACATTGCATATATATTAATAAAAAATTCATAACCAAAATCATATAATTTCAAGAAATATGCAAAATAATATGCCTAAGCTCAATCTTTAAGCTATCTGTCCCACATGCACACATCACATTATCATATACACTAATCTAGCACAAAAATACAAGGAAAAGGTAAAGACAACCCACCAATTAAAATTGTTGGGGCAGAAAGGCTAAAATATGTAAAAAACCCTAAAAAATTTGGCTCCATTTTGCTCCAAACAAGTCCTACACCCACGTAGATGTAACAATAGCAATCCCAAATCTAGGTTCAGAGGAATCAAAAACCATCCACAAAGCTTAAAATTCTAGAAAAAAAAGGGATGAAATAGAACAAAATTGAAAGAGAGTAAACATGATATTAGTTTCTATTTTGAGAGTTAGAAAGAAATGAATACAGATAAAATTTTATGGGTT
The DNA here is from genome assembly GCA_015680685.1 of Gnetum montanum. NCBI lineage: Eukaryota > Viridiplantae > Streptophyta > Gnetopsida > Gnetales > Gnetaceae > Gnetum > Gnetum montanum. The sequence continues at coordinate 907,636 of MNCI01005798.1, forward strand.
GTGGTAGAAAAAGGATAGTGGTAAAAATAACAACATTATAAACTATGTTTTTTTTTCATCATATACTCTTAGCATATGCTTTTTTTTTAAAAAAATATATACACAAGCTGCTTCCTTTTTACACATCACATACAACATTCGATTTTTAATTTTACTTTTTAGTTTTACTTTTTATTTTCATATGTTTATTTCTTTTATTGCCTTCCCAACCAATACCCTACATTTCAAATGTGCATAACAATCACACTCAAAATCCAAATTAAAATCTATTTGAACCTATGAAGTCCTTATCAAATGCTCTACACATTTATATGTCAAAATCACACATGAACATCATGCAACATAGTGCTATAGTGCAAATGCATAAATACAAAAACAACACATATATCGTATAGACATACTAGATAGGTGCTCTTGTACCTTAATCCAACACTCCTACCAGAAACCTCACTTGTCTAACATATCACAAAGGGCTAGTGTACATAATCAAGTTAGTTAAGTATGCTAAGACATCATAATTGGAACATAAAGATGAAGCTTCATAACATACATTTATATTAAATTAACTTGCCCACAACAACCCATCATGACTCCACATGTAATGTATAAATCATAAGCATATGAATGCACCTAATGTATTTGGATGGGATGTAACACTTTCCCCTCCTTGAGATACATGAAATACATCGTGTACATGTGTCAAATGAGAAGGTAATGCTATATGATAAGCCACTATTCCAATCCATTGTAACACCTGTGATGAGCTGTGATATCGCGTATGCGATATTGCGTCCGCCCCTGCAATATCGCAGCCTGCCACAATGTCTATAAATAAGAGGCGGCTTTCCCTATTTTAGACATCTATACTTAGAACTTAGCCAAACTATAGTAGTTTTACCATTCCAAGGTTAGAATAATTCCCATGTGTCTGTAGTAGGAGTCTTAAAGTGAATAGATCTTTATTCGAGCAAATTGTACCTGAGCACACATTTTTGTACGACAATAAAGATGAACTTTCTGATAAGCCTTGCAGCATGTGGACTAAGCTAAATAGGATTTAATTATTGTTAAATGTTTAAATGCTTTCCTAGATAATTAATCTCTCTCAACCCTTGACTCTCCTAGTTAAGTGCACTTAGTATGACCGCTTCGAGCATGTGTGCAACACTTGGTAACCTAGTAACAAGTAGCATTTGGTAATCCCAGCAACGTTGCACTCGTTCAGGGTGTGTGCGGCAAGTTGAAACAGATACTGGTGCTAGGACAATTAGAACTTCGTTAGTGAATAGTTAATGAAATTTAGTCACTTAGTCTCTTCACCTTCCCCTATTAGCATAAGACATTAAAAAGACAAAAGATATAAAAATCATATCCCTCAAGCTTACTTAACCATACAATCGTGACAATACAAGTAAGTTTGGGAAGACAATGATTGATTAACCTTAAGTGTTCCATTAAGGCACGTAAGCACTTAGTTCTTGGAGTTCGACCAGATCACACGTGAGATGCTCGTATTCGTATGGTTGAGTGTAGGGGTACCTTGCCACTCATCATTGGCGCTGTTGCCAGGGATTTAGTTGTTTTTGCGCTAACATAGGAGATCATTCACATTGTTGGGATGCTAGAATGAACCCTTAGGATTGATCAAAGGAAAGATAAAGCAACGGTAAATAGCACACCGAACAAGACAAAAATGTCTTCTTCTTCACACAAAAGCATTTCACCACCTAGGATTAACATTAGAGATAATCAGCGACACAACACGTAACCAAGATCTGCCAGTTCCTCAACAATTCCATGTGGTATATATTCATCACAATGAATATGTACCCAACTTTACCTTTATTCTCCATCAAGATGAAAAACTACATTGGAGAGACTTGGAGGGTAACATAGTATTGCCTCCAGACTAAGCAGTCCCTAACATGCTCCTCCGTGCTCTCGCATGAATAAGCATGTCACAGTTATATGCAAAGTATGTTGCATGCGATTATGACACAAGGGACTATCAACCCACAGAAGCGTAACATCAAAGGGACTTGTGACAGGAGAGATACTATATATTGTTGAAGGGAAAAGGACCCATAACGCTCCAACCGTCTTAAACAAAATTGAAGGTGGTGAACCTATTTCAATAGGTTCTCCACAAAACGATGTTCCCCCTCCTAACAATGGTGAGGAGGTGGTGTATCAGAACCTTCACTCTATGATTCACAACCCTGGTTTTGATCCCCACGAACACCAAGTGTTCAACAAGGGAACACAAACACATGATAAGGATGGGTAGTCTGATCATAATCACGATTGGGGTCAAGACCACCGAAGAGAAGGTAGGAAACATCATCATGGCAATGGTTCTCCTTCTTCTTCACCTTCATCATCACATTCACCCTCTCCTTCTGTATCAAGATGCAGTCATAAGGAATCTAACCATGAGGATAAGGGTAAATAAAGTGAGAAACCTCGATGAGAGAGTCTAGAATGAGGACGAGGGCATTCTAGAGAATCACGGCATAGAAGAAGGGAGAGTAAGAAACCACATAGACATCACAGATGCTATGAAAGAAATGACCACGAAGAACCCCTAATTGTAACTCGAAGCATGTTAGACATCACGGAGGCCATAAGAATACCCACAAGGCACCAAAAAGATAGCAGGATCAAGAGGTTAGACATGAATAATATCCCACGATTTGAGGGGGGATACAACGCTGATTCTCAAAACCACTTACAAGCATTTCATGATCCATGTGCCTTGTAGAACATTGAGAATGAGTGGCAAAAATTAAAGTTGTTCCCAAGGACACTGATGAAAGAAGCAGAAAGCTAGTATTGGTCCTTAGAATTGGAATCCATTTGAAGGTGGAGTATGATGCTAGAACTGTTTACTGATAAATATCAAATGTACTCCTGGGTGTCCAACCTGTGAAAGCAAATCCAAGGATGGAAGCAAGGAAATCAAAAACCCTTGGATGTTGCCATGGGCCATTATTATGCACTATTATATCGTTGCCCAGGCCATGGTTATGCATAGTAGGATCAACTACGCCATCTCGTAGATGGGCTTAGTCATGAAACCAGGAGAGCCCTTGGAACATATGCCTAAGGGAGATTATTAGAGCTTAGGTCTTGTTAGGTTCATAGATTTTTGGAGCAAGTATCTAAGGAAGAAGGGAAGCTACATAAGAGAGAAAGTGCAGAAGAGTACAACCACGATCCTTCCCTCCAAAAAAGGGAAGTGAGATTCTGTGAGGAGGAGAAAGAGTCACCACTCAAGGAGATGGTGAATAGGAAAACCTTGCCACTTCAAAAATTAACAATAGAAGTGTTGGTGAAGGTAGACCAAATGTGGGACTCCTTTGATAGTAGATTTAAAACTGTTCTTAAAATCGTAGAGGAGTCTAAGGAGCAAAGTAGTGACTATGATAAAAAGAAAAAGAGGGACTTGGATAATGCACGTAACAAAGGTAAGGGAAAAATGGCCATCACTGAAGAGGTTGTGGATTCTGATATGGATAATGACAGTGGATGTGAGATATGCAAATACGACCATACTAAGGGATGTTGCCCAGTAATCTCACACCTACAAGAGTCTGGGGTGTATGCACTCAACCCATGACTTAACAAACGGAAAGCACCCTGACACTTACATTATCCCCAAGGTAACCCAAGGTAGTTCCACCAACCTTTAACATATTACCCAAGTGGAACTCCACCACAACCTATTGAGCAACACTAGTAGTGGCAATACCCACAGTCATGGGGGATGCCACCACCAAGGCAACAATACCCTTACCAACACCTGGATCCATATGGCTATTATGTGCAGCAGCCAATCTCTCCATGTAACTCTATCACTACCAAGCTTGGGAGTATTATAGGACTCCTTCTCTTGGGAGAGACAACCCACAGACATACCATCCTCCAAACCCATTCGTGATTCTCACACCAATAGCTCCACTACCACCCGCTCTAGCAATGCAAGGGGAACTCCCCACTCAACAATAGCAACCCAATGTCATGAGGGTTGTGAATCCTCAACCCGCAATTGGGTCTGAAAACCCTATGCAGAAAAGATCTTTCTTCAGAACCAACAATCCAACTAAGCCCTCACCATCACAAGTGGTTGATCATCTGAGCACCTCCCTATCAAGTAAGTCTTTGGGGCCTCCTTCAACCCAAAAATCAAGCTTAATGCACACGGTTATGTTAACACATGCTGTTACTAACTAGATTAAGGTGGGCCACCTTCCCAGGAAATTCTTTGATCCTGGAAGTCCTCTAATCTATCTCCAAGTCACTGGGAATGAACCTTGTAAAGATCTTTTGGACTCAGGTTTTGGAGTCAACCTAATATCACAAGAGATGTATAAAGCTTGGAACCTGCCTCCATTAAGGAAGAGTAACATTTGATTGGAGCTGGCCAACCAGTCCATCACTATCCCCTTGGGACTAGTGGAGGACATCGTTACCACTGTATGTGGGTGATCGTATCCAGTTGATTTCCTAGTGATACAAGTAAATAATGGTAAGGGGGACTTCCCAATAATAATGGGAAGAGCATGGAGAAGTACTATAGATGCACATGTAGGAATCCGTGATCTTTCCCTAGAAATATCCAAGAAAAACACTTTTGGAAAGATTGAGAAGAAGTTCCATGCATCGCATACAATGACACAGGGTGCCATTGTGTGTAGAAATCATGGGTTATGCAAAGTTTAGCATTGCCTGCATGCAATCGGTGTGCACAAGACATTAATATACGAAAGTGCCTATATGCAGTAGCCACATGAAAAGAAGACACCCAGTGGCTGATGGTTGATCAATAGAGCAACTCACTAACATGCATGGAACTCTTTGAGGGAATAACTAGTGCTTACATTGAAAGCATAGACATACTGGAGCAAGTTTGTTGCCAACTTCCAAGCTTTAACCTTGAAAACATCAATTGGGGGAAGTTGGATATTCCTAAGAGATTTAAACAAGATCCCCTAGATTTGAAACCATTGCCCACCGGTTTGGAGTATATGACCCTTAAAAACAGAAAATCGGTGATCATCAACGTAAGACTTCTTCCCAAACAAAAAGAAAGAGTACTGAAAGTGATAAAAAACTAGTCAAAAGCCTTTGTCTGGTCATACCCCGAGTTAATTGGAATAGATCTTAGGATATGCTAGCATAGGATTTACATGGACCCCTCCATGAAACCTCGAAAACAACCACAAAGGTGATTGAACCCAAAATTGAAGTAAATAGTAAAGGAAGAGATAGAACAACTTCTTAAGGCTGGGTTCATATATCCCATTGCTGATAGTGAATGGGTTAGCCCTTTAGTGATTGTGCCTAAAAAGGGAGGCAAATGGAGGGTGTGTATAGATTTTAGGCTGCTGAAGATGGCAACATTTAAGGATCACTTCCTGTTGCCATTTGTTGACCAAGTCTTAGACACCATAGCAAGGCATCGCTATTATAGTTTTCTGGATGGCTATAGTGGATACAACCAAATATGGATAGCCCCAAAAGATCAAGGCAAGACAACATTCACTAGTCCTTGGGAAAATTTTGCATATAAAGAAATGCCATTTGGCTTGTGCAATGCTTCTACCACATTTCAATGCCTAGTTCTAAGCATATTCCAACAACAAATAGGAAACGGAGTGGAAGTATTTATGGATGACTTCTTCACTTATGGAACAAGCTTTGATCAAGCCTTGGACCGATTAGAGCAAGTACTAAAAAGATGCGTAGAAACCAACTTAAGGGTTAATTGGCAGAAAATCCATTTGATCGTCCAAGAAGGAACAATACTTGGGCATAAGATTTCACATTCAGGAATAGAGGTAGACCCAGAAAAAGTTAGGGTCATCCAAGGAATCACCCAACAACTGAAAACTATCAAAGAAATTTGGTCATTCCTTGGACACACTGGCTACTATAGGAGATTCATTGAGAACTTCTCCAAGATCACCAAACCATTGGTAAAACTAATGTAGAAGGATGTGCCATTCAAATGGACCAGGGAATGTGAACAAGCATTCCAAACTCTGAAACAAAAGCTTGTGGAAACTCCCATTCCACAAGCCCTTGACTGGTCTAGACCATTCCATATAATGATTGACGCATCCAATAATGCCTTACGAGTGATACTTACATAGTTAGATGACCAAAAATGTCCTTACTACATCCACTCTGCAAGTAGGAGTATCGCCAGTGCACAACTTAACTACACAACTACAGAAAAAGAATTAATGGTTGTAGTGTTTGCAATGGATAAGTTTAGGCACTATGTGCTAGCTTACAAAGTGTTCATCCATATAGATCATAGTGTAATCAGGTTCCTCTTGAACAAGCCAATGGTTGGCCCTCGTATTATATGATGGCTGGTAATCCTATAGGAGTTTGATCTAACGATGATTGATTGAAAGGGAACCGAGAACGTAGTTGCAGATCATTTATCTCAATTGCATAGGGACAGCAAAGAGGATGAATATGCCGTATCCAATCATTTTCCTGATGAAGCCCTCTTTGCTAGTGTAGTGAATAACCAACCCATGGAAAAAAATTGGTATAGAAGCATTCTCACCTATCTCCTTTCCCAAAAAAAACCTCAGGAGATGGACTTTAGGAAGAAACAATAGTTTCTTCATAGAGCCAAGTACTTCATGGAGATCAATAGAAAACTTTACAAAGTCTGTCCTGATGGCTTGGTTCGATGGTGTGTGCCCAATGTGGACCAACTAAGAGTTCTGCAAGACACTCATGAGGGCCCTTGTGGGGGTCACTATGCAGGGGGATGAATGGCTATTAAGATCCTGCTTGCAAGATATTACTGGCCAACATTATTTCAGGATGCCCATCAATTTGTCCAATCCTGCAAGCACTATCAATGTGATGGAGGAATGAATGCTAGAATGGAGAGTTTGCAACAATGGATTCAACCTTTAGAACCCTTCGAAATTTTGGGAATAGACTTTATGGGGCCCATTACGCCAATGTTCAATGAAAAAGCTTACATCATTGTTGCTATGGACTATCTAACAAAATGAGCTAAAGTAGCTACTATTACAGACTGTACATTATCTACAACTGCACAATTTGTGCAACAAAAAGTCATAAATAGGTTTTTTGTGCCAAGTGTACTTATCTTAGATAATGGAACACAACTCATGGGTGAAACCTTTTGAAAATTGATGCAATGCTTAGGGGTTGAACATAAATCGACTACACCTTATCACCCCCAAGCTAATGGCCAAACTGAGGTCACTAACCGAGAGATTATTAAAATATTAACAAGGACAATTAGCAAATATAGGTGAGATTGGAGCACTAAACTGAATGATGCTCTCTAGGCATACTTCTCCACTTGGAAACTCCCTACAGGCTACTCTCCATATGAGTTAGTATACGGAAAATTTCCAAAGCTTCCAATTCAAACCAATCTCCGTACACTATCCATGGCTTGTGACCTCCACTTTGACCTTGATCTAGCACAAAAACAAAGGCTAGCAACTCTAAACGTGTTAGATGAGAATCAATTGGTTTCCTTGTCATCAAATGAGTTGCACAAGGCACATAACAAACAATGTCATGACTTAAGAATTTGAAAGGTTAAGTACCAACCAGGAGATAAGGTCTTTTAATGGAATCCCACACATGTGCCACAACACACAAAATTTCAAACATTATGGGAAGGGCCTTACATCATTCATACAACCTTTCCCTCAGGGGCCATGACCATATACAAACTTGAAAGCCCTGATAAGAGATTATTGGTCAATGTGTAACAAACCAAACCCTTCCATGAACCCAGAATAGCTGGTGCACATGATACCTTTGAGAGAGGACAATCTCACTCATTATTTTAGATCTCTCCCTCCCAACTTAGTCATGGGAGAGATGGCCACCTATGCTGATCAATCAAGGCCCTCAGTTCCTTTCTAAGTTTTTGTTTTACACATTTTTTTTTACAAATTTCTTTAACTTTTCTTGTTTTTTTTGCAACATTGTTCCTATGTTTTATTTTATTTGTATGTGTGTTTACTTATTTTGTTAGGTTCATCACCTAATAAGTGCTCTTGATGATGGTATGAACTATATTCTATTGTTGCTAATGTTTGGTTTTTACCTTTAAGTTATAATGTTGATACTAAGGTATGGTTCTTTTGATATAATAGGCAATGAGTCCACATCATCCATGCATCCATGAATTTCTATGGTCTCTCTTGGCTTGGAACTATACAGTCCCTTTCTTTAAATAATAAGAACTATCAATGAATCGGGGACTAGGCATTTCTCAAACTAAGGAAGGACTCAAGGACTAAAAAGGGTGTGACTTCAAGGGAACTTGATGCATTTGTGCTAGCCATTCTCTTGGGTGCTTGGATGCTTTCTTCTTAATCTTTCCTTACCATTCCGATGCTACTCCATTATTAGGAAGCTGAGCTAATAAAAATAATAATTCTTTGCATGGTGTGGTTCTTACGTAAAAAAAAAGGTGAAAAGTGGGAATTCAAAGCACACACCTTAGACAAAATAATCATCTGGGCTACAAGCACTGGTTATGAAACTAAAAAAACATGTTCCCTCTGACTAAGATCCTTTCTCGCTTCCTATTTTCTCCTTTCTCCTTTCGTTGAAATGGTGGTGACTCTTTGATGGAGGCATTCTTGTTACTCTAAGTGGATAGATTGGCCAAATGTATTAATGTGAAGTCATTGGATGTGGATTGTTTGAGGCTAGATTTGGAATGAGATCTACTAAGTCACATTAACCATTAATACACAAGGGGCTATACACCACCTTGTTCTTGAGACTCCATTCCATTCTCTTCTCTCCATTATTCTTTCTCCGTTTTTCACCTCATTGCTGGTTGTATCATTAGCCCATATTTTTGTTGACACATTTTTTTCTTTTTGGTAAACTCTTGTGGTTAAGACTTTAAATCTTACTTCCAAGTGGCATTTCTAGAGCCTACGGACTCTTTGAATGTGGGATTTTTAGGGCAATAAGGGCATGAGCTTGCTTTGGGGAGGACCCACTAGTATTCCTATTTGGGGCATCAGTTAATTTCTTTCCCTTAAAAATTTCTGTAATCAACATCTATTTTGTTCATTACCATCCCTGACATCCATTTTATTAGCATGGAATTTGTTTCCTTTTCTCCATATTTCTTATTTCTTATCTTTTTACATTCTCTCGCTACCGGAGGTTCGCTCTTAGTCATGGGGGTCTTGGTCCAATTTTTTCAATTTCTCTTAACCCCTACACCTTGGGTAGTCACTAGTATTATATCTCCAAAATCCGCATTAGCCATATCACAACTCAGCCAATGGACCATACACCGAAGCAAGGTATCAATTGCATTGTGATCCATTTATCCTTACTAATATAAGATTGTGTTGTGTGTGCAAATGGCAATCATACAACAATGGATTGGATTTTGGGGGAACACTTGGGAATGGATTGGTGCTAGAGTAGTTATGCAAGGAACAAGATTGATGGCACACTTATGGATGGATAAGGAAAGGCATAATCCTGGTGTTGACAGTAATAGACTTCTTCTGTTCTCTCTCTCTCTTCTCTCTTAGCTACCAAATTAGGCTGAATGTCAAATGTGTATAGTGTTCACTCCTGTTATCATGAACACTAACTTTGTCATGTATTGTAATGATGATCCATTCACATGTCACCCCATTCACCATTAGTATCATTCAAGTCAATAATCCCATACCTTCCCAATATTTTGTAAGGAACTTGAGGACAATTTTTCATTCAGTCATGGGGGTATGATGAGCTGCAATATCGCATCTGCCCCTACGATATCGTATATGTGATATCACAATCCACCACAATGTCTATAAATAAGAGGCAGCTTTCCCTATTTTAGACATCTAGACTTAGACCTTAGCCAAACTATAGCAGTTTTACCATTCTAGAGTTAGAATAATTCCCATGTGCCCGTAGTAGGAGTCTTAAAGTGAATGGATCTTTATTCGAGAAAATTGTACCTGAGCACACATTTGTGTATGACAATAAAGATGAACTTTTTGATAAACCTTGCAACATGTGGACTAAGCTAAATAGGATTTAATTATTGTTAAATGTTTAAATTATTTCCTAGATAATTAATCTCTCTCAACCCTTGACTCTCCTAGTTAAGTGCACTCAGTATGACAGCTTTGAGCATGTGTGCAATGCTTGGTAACCTAGTAACGAGTAGCGTTTGGTAATCCCAGTAGTGTTGCACTAGTTCAGGGTGTGTGCAGCAAGTGGGAATGGATACTGGTGCTAGGAAAATTAGAACTTAGTTAGTGAATAATTAATAAAAGTTAGTCACTTAGTCTCTTTACCTTCCCCTATTAGCATAAGACATTAAAAAGAAAAAAGACATAAAAATCATATACCTCAAGCTTACTTAACCATACAGTTGTTACAATACAAGTAATTTTGGGAAGATAGTGATTGATTAACCTTAAGTGTTCCATTAGGGCACGTAAGCACTTAGTCCTTGGAGTTTGATTGGATCGCATGTGAGATGCTCATATTCGTATGGTTGAGTGTATGGGTACCTCACCACTCATCAACTTGAAAAGGACCAATGTATCTAGGAGCTAATTTCCCATTTCAGCCAAATTGGGTAAGGTCTTTCAAGGGAGAAACATGCAAAAATACATGATATCTAACCATAAAATCCAGTGGCCTTCGATGCTAATTAGCATAAACCACTTTCCTATCTTGTATAGCTCTTAATCTATCTTGAATATCTCAAATATGCTCTATAGTCTACCTCACCAAATCTGTGCTCACTTGCTGATGATCTTCTATGGTATCCTAACATAAAGGTGTTCTATTTGGCCTACCATATAAACTATCATATGATGCTACCCGAAAACTCTCCTAATAACTATTATTATATGTAAATATGATTCACCCACTTAGTATGATCATCAGTTTGTGGATGATATGCTTAACTCATATTTAGCTTTGTACCCATCTCCTTCTGAAATGCCTGCCAAAAATGTGACATGAATCAAGCATCTCTATCACTAATAATTTGTCATGGCACACCATGTAATAACATTATCTCTACAAGAAAGAGATGTGTAGGTTCCATTGCACTCATTGATGCTTGTGTTGCAAGGAAATGGGTAGAATTTGTTAACAAATCAATAACTACTAATATAGCATCATGGCCACTATGAGCTTGCAGAAGACCAACAATGAAATCCATGTCAATGACATCCCATTTCCATTGAGTAATATTGTGGAAATGCAAATATCCCCTAGACCTTTGATGCTCTATCTTCACTTGCTAGTAAATTAAACATCAAGATACACACTCTTCTACATTCCTCCTCATACCAGGCCACCAATACATTTTTCATAAAATCTGGTACATTTTATGACTACTTGGATGCATTTGGTATTTGGTCATGTGGGCCTCATCCATCAATTGAGTTCATAGATATTTTAGAACAAATACTCGATCATCCCTTTGTAACACTCCATGTCAATCCATAGAGAGCGGTCCATCATAGGTGATCTATTGTTGTAATTCTTGATCGATACCATGGATCATGTTGTTGTTTCTTTCATATTTACTCATAAAAATTTGATTGGATTGTCAAGCTATTAAACTTACTTTCCACCCTACTCAATGCATCTACTCTTTATTAGTCTTTCCAAGTCTATATTTAATAGTGAAATCAAAGTCAGCAGAAGCTCCACCCATTCACGTTGTCGTAAGTTCACATGTGGCTAACTCATAAAATATTGGAGGCTCTTATGGTTAGTCCAAATAGTACCTTGCTTCCCATAAATATAATCTCACCAAATATAGATAAGTGGTTAGTACAAATAGATCATGCACAAGATATCTAATTTCGTGTGGCCTTAATTGATGGGATGCATAAGCCACAACCTATTCATCCTTCATTAACACACAACCAAAGCCATCCCCTAAAGAATCAGTACTAACATTATATGGATGTCCTAGTGTAGGAAATATTAGCACTAGAGCAATCATCAATCTATGCTTCAACTCTTCAAATGTAGCTTGACAAGCTGGGCTCTATGTAAGGTAGTCTCCTTTCTTAATAATTGAGTCAAAGGAGATGCTAAGTGAGAAATATTTTCCACAAACCTATGGTAATATCTTGCTAATCCAAAGAAGCTTCACACCTCCAGTACTGATTGCTGCATAGGCCAATCATGAGCAACTGCAATCTTTGCAGGATCCATAGAGATACTAGCTCCTGACACCACATGTCCTAAGAACTGAATCTTTGACTACCAAAATGAACACTTGGATGGATGAGCATATAGTTGGTACTTTCTTAAAGTTTGTAAGATCATCTACAAGTGCTTTGCATGCAATTGGTCATCAAGATAATATACTAAGATATCATCTATGAACACAATCACAAACTGATCGAGGAATGGCCACATCACACTATTCATGAGATGCATGAAAAATGTTGATGCATTTATCAACCCAAATGGAATCACTAAAAACTTATAACTGCCATATTGTATTTTGAATGTTGTCTTTGACACATCCTATTCACGAACCCATACTTGATGATACTCAAATTTGAGATCAATCTTTGAGAATACATGAGCTCCTTGAAGTTGATAAAATAAGTCATTAATGTGTGGTAGAGGATATTTATTCTTCATAGTCACTTGTTTTAGCTACTTGTAATCTATGCATAGCCGTAAACCCCCATCCTTCCTTTTAACAAAAAGCACTGGTGCATCCCACAATTATACACTAGGTTGAATAAGGCCTTTGTCCAACAATTCTTGTAGCTAAATCTTCAGCTTTGCTAACTCTACAAGAGACATCCTATGTGGAGCCTTTGAAATAGGCTTTGTACTGGGTTTAAGTTTGATTTCAAACTTAATCTCTTACCTTAGTGGCAAACCTAGTAATTCTAACTAGAACACATTAGAGAATTCTTAAATCATAGGAATTTGATCTATCTTCACCATATCTATTTTATATATTATAGCCACAAAGCATTCATGCTCTTTTTAAAGCATCCTATGATACATTTGAGAGGAGAATAAATCTAGATGCATAGTCCTTGGATGAGTTTGTACCTCAATTGGAGCACCATCAACTGATTATAGTCATAGGAGCTTTTGTTGATAGTCCAAACTAGTATTGAACTACACCAACCAATCCATCTCCAAAATTACATCATATATCACAAGATCCATAACATGTAAATCACTAGCCCACTACACACCTTTCAATTCTATTGGCACACCTATACATACATGATTAACTTGAGTTTCATGATCGCTAGCAGAAGATACTATCAACCTAGGAGAAAGAGAATGACGTATAAGAGCTACATGATGTGCAAAGATAGGATCTACAAAAGAATGACTAGCATTTGGATTAAATAAAATCAATGTATCAAAGCCCAAATTCATACCTCTTGTCTGCATCACTGTGTTTGGCTACACATCCAATGGTTAGTATATTAAGGCATACACCTACCCTTAAGTCCTATGGTCCCCTCCTTTGGGCTGAGTGATCGGTACTCCATTCCACCCTAAACTAAAGGTTGCTATGCTCAACCTTTGCCTCCTCCACTACTTCCTACTTACTTTGGGCACTCCTAAGCTTGATGCTCTAGCTACCCACATGAAAAATAATTCTAGCTATCCCTTTGCATATGACTAGGCTATCCACATATATAACAAACAATAGCTCCATGAACAGTTTCGATAGTAGGACCATGAGTGGATGTTGGGCACTCTCCTCCATGCACACAAGCTTTCTTAGAGGATCTAGGCCTCTCTCCATGTGTCAATCCTCTCTTATGCGCTTGCTGCCTCTCTCTATGTGCTGTATCTTTCTATTGACTCCTCTCTAAATCCATGGCTACTTCTCTAGCCTCATCATAGGACATCAATTTGAGGGGTAATAGGTGATCCTTCAAAGATTGCCTCAAATCTCAAACAACTCTATTCACTTGTACTTGAGCATCTATTTACATCTGTGATACATAATTACTCAACTTAGAGAAACGAGCATCATACTTTGTCACAAATAAACTACCCTAATAAAAATGGTAGAACTTGTCCTCCTTGGCTTGTGCATATTGGGTAGATGCCTAACGGGCTTATAAAGAGGTCAAAAAATCATCCCATGCCACCTTTTGGTTAGTCCATTCATTGGCTTACTCTTTAGTCATCCATCAACACCAAGCAGTACCAACCAATTGATAGACTACCAAGTGAGTCTGCTGAATCAATGAATAACACATCAAATCAAAAGTATTTTGTAATTCCTCTAACCATTCTATAGCTATAGTGGGATCCTTAGTGCCACCAAATTTAGGAGGTCCCAACTTCCAAAACTACTCTACTAATTCCCTATTGATAGGCTGTTTGTTTGATTGTTCTAAGCCTCTACTATTACTACCACTTCCCACATACTTGACCATGGGAATGAGAACATTCCTAGCTACAACATGCTGCTATAGGATCTATAATTGTTGTATAAGATTTGATTACCCATTTGCAGGACCACTACTAGATGTTTGATGAGGCTGCTCTTGTCTATCATTAGGCTCTTTTGGTCTACGGGCCCCACTAGAATTATGACCATGTCTACTATAGATATTTGTAACCTGAAATGACAAATGAATGAGTACTTTGACCTTCATACCACATTGGAGTAAACTAGCTTCGAAACCACAATGTAACACCCTATCCTAGCTAGGGTAGGGTGATGCCTAGGATCATTAGTAATCTACAATGGAAGCATGATAACTAAAAATCAATGATGTATAGAATACATGATATTAAGGAAGCTCAAACTACATAAAAATTTTATACCAAATTGAAAACTAAATATACATTTCAATTTATAGAACTTGATGTCTCTACATAAATCAAAATATGCTTTACAATGCTAAAATACAAAAACACATAAACATCATCATCGTATATATAAGAGTACAGAGAGTTTCATACAAATATACATAGTCCATACTATTGTACATGAAAATATACCTTAACCAAGCACTGAAGATGTTCCCCTCCTCTACTCTTCCTCTCTGTTCTCATTTAGGATCCTACACCTTTCACTTGTAATTAAATAAATTCAGTACATAATTAAGTGGAAAGCCTTTACACTTCTCTAATAGATTGTCAAAAAAGTGCTGCATTGAAGGAGAGGAGTGGGGTACAATGAAACCTATAATAACTAATAGTCTTACACATGCTCAAAATAACACACACACAATCTCTCCCATAATGCTAACATAATCATTATCAAAGAGGATAGATGGCTATCATACAATCAAAAGTAAAGCCATGGTTTGACATCATCTATCATATGTTTGTTAAACCACATCACATGCATTTCCACTATCATGCTCATGGAATCATACCTATAATATACCATTAGAGTCAGTGATCCACACAATCATAATACAATCATAATACATATTATCCACAATATGACTCACAAATTGATACTATCATAGACATAGCCCATGTGGTTGCTAGCATATCCACACTCAGTGTAGCATGTGAAATGTTGTCATGAACACTAATAATAGCAATTACATGTAGGCCTTTTCTCAGTTTTTTATTTATCCAATTGATGTTAGGGAATGCCAACCTATGACCCGCAACCACTAGCCTTCTAGAGGACTGGAAATAGGGATGAACACACCTATGCCACATACTAGTCATAGGGATGAACACACCTACACTGTCCCACTCTCAGGATGAGGCTTGAGATAGGATCCTCATTGATGCATCATAGTGTGGATCAATTCATACTACCTCTAGGGTGCCTCATGACCAACTGGTTTGCACCCTCATGCTAGCACCACCCACCAATGACTATCACAAGCATTGTTGCAAAGACATGTACACATTCCAGCTAGCTTAAGCCAATGCATGTTATAAGCACAACACATTCAAAAAAACATAACATAACCACATATATTCACACCTAAAAATCATTGTCATTCCATGAAAATAATACCACAATTCAACAAAAATAATAATAATATCATGATATGACAAAACAATACCATATTTCTTGAACTACATGTAATTCCAAAAAAATAACCACTATATTAACCTTCAAAATGATATATTCCCAAAGAGAAAATTGATCCCACGATTAGAAAGTACTTCCCAAAATGATCCCAATGATACTAATTTTACCTAAATTGGACTCCTAGAAGCAAAGTTATGTGCATTCAAAGTTTAATTAATAAAATAATAATTAATAATATTTAATTACTGCTAGGAAGGATTGCAACTCCCAAAAATGCTCACTTCACAATAGGCCCCAAAAATACAATATTTCCATCATACCAATCTCATCAACATCACATCATATTTTACAAGTCCACATCATTTCAAACATCGCATATATATCAATAACAATTTGTAATCAAAATTGTACAGTTTCAAGAAATATGAAAAATAACATGTCTAGCTTAATCTTTGAGCTATTCACCCCACATGCCCACATCGCATGATTATATATACTAATCTAGCACAAAAATATAAGAAAAAGGTAAAGATAACCCATCAATTAAAATTGTTGGGGTAGAAAGGCCAAAATAAGGAGAAAACCCTCAAAAATCCAGTAGGACTCCATTTCACTCCAAATAAGTTTTGCACCCATGTAGATGTGACCATAGCAATCCAAAATCAAGGTTTAGAGAAATTAAAAATCATTTACAAAGCTTAAAATTCTAGAAAAAAAGGAGAAATAGAAGAAAATTGAAAGAGAATAAATGTGATATCACTTTCTATTTTGAGAGATAGAAAGAAATGAACAAAATCCAATTTTTATGGGTGGTGGTAGAAAAAGAACGGTGGTAAAAAAGATAACATTATAAACTATGTTTTTTTCATTATATGCTCTTAGCATATGTGTTTTGTTAAAAAAAAATATACACAAGAAGCTTTCTTTTTGCACATCAGGTGCAACATTTGATTTTTAATTTTACTTTTTACTTCTACTTTTTTATCATAAGTTTATTTCTTTTATTTCATTCCCAACTAATATCCTACATTTCCAATGTGCATAACAATCACATTGGGACTCCAAATTAAAATCCATTTGAACCTACAAATTCCTTATCAAATTCTCTACACATTCACATGCCAAAATCACACCTAAAAATCATGCAACACAGTGCTATAGTTTAAATGCATAAATACTAAAATCACACATAAAGCATAAAGAAATATTAGATAGGTGCTCTTGTACCCCAATCCAAAACCCCTACTAGCAACCTCACCTGTCTAACACATCACATTGGGCTAGTGTACATAATCATGTTAGTTAAGCATGCTAAGGCATCATAATTGGAACATAAAGAAAAAGCCTCATAACATAGGAAATACATTTATATCAAATTAACTCGTCCTTGACAACCCACCAGGACTCCACATGTAATGTATAAATCATAAGCATATGACCATACCTAATGTATTTGGATGGGATGTAATAGACTACAAGACAATGGTACTTCCAGCCACTTGCACTCCACTTGAACTAAGCTTCTAGAAGGTCTCATGCCTTCCAATAGGTCAAAATTTCAACCATTTTTCATCTACTAGATGGTCATTGTGACTTCTAGTTGAAACTATGAAGTAGTGTTACTTGCACTCTAGTTGAAATATGCTACTAGAAGATTTTGTACCTTTCAGTAGGCTAAAATTACAAGAAGTTTTCATCTTCTAGTCGGTCATTATGTTTTCCAATTTAAACTATGAGGTTGTGCTACTCATAGCCTCTCGCACTTCACCTAAATTAGGCTTTCAGTAGGTTTTGTGCCTTTAAATAGGCCAAAATTACAATCATTTTTCATCTATTAGATGGTTATTATGACTTTTGGATGCAATTTCAAAGCCATGCTACTTGGAACCTTTTGCACACCAGTTGAACCAGAATTCCTGTAGGTTTCATGCCTTCTAGTAGGCCAAAATTACAGCCATTTTCCATCTACCTATTAGTTATGATGACTTTCGAATGACATTGTGAAATAGTGCTACCTAAAATCACTTGCACTACACTTGAATTGAGATTTTAGAGGGTTTTTTCCCCTATGGTAGCCCAAAATTTCAACCATTTTTAATCAACCAAATTGTTATTGTGAGTTTTGGTGAAGCTGCAAGATTGCTACTCGTAGTTAATGGCACTCTTTATCAACTGTGCTTCCAGAAGGTTTTGTGCCTTCATGTAGGCCAAAATTACAAACATTTTTCATCTACTTGATGATCATTATGGTTTCTAGATGAAACTATGAGATAGTGCTACTTGCAGCCTATTGCACTTCACCTGAACCGAGCTTTTAGAAGGTTTTGTGCCTTCCAGTAGACTAGAGTTTTAACCTTTATATTATACCTTAGTAAAATAACTTAATGTTTTTTCCCATGGAATATAATAGAGTATGGGAAAACATAATCTTGTTCTACAACTTAAAGGATTAAACTTACATTATTCACAAACTTGATAATCAAGTTTCATAATACATAATATTATGGTTTGAGTTACGGTAAGATAAGTATTCAAACCCAATGTAACATACTATTTAAATGAAGATCTAACATTAAATCATAAAATAAAGCCACATATTATATCAAACATTAAACATGAAAATTTTTATGATTCCTAATGTCATACTTAGGTTTTTAAGTTATCATACTTAACTATCATCTAATGATCATTCATAAGTTTTCCAATTAAATACTAAGTTTACACTAGAGGTGATGGTATCCTGAGAGATCATTATGCCTTGGGTGATAATTTTTGGTCCTAGCTATTATACCTTAGGAGAATTTTTTCATAACAATCATTACCTTAGGAGATTGCAAGATAGTGTCACTCATAGCATGTCATAGTCCATGTGTTGAAGAATTCTGAAAGGTATCATGTCTTCTGGTGGGAAAACCTTTCAAGCATTTTTAGCCTTCTAGAAGGTCTAACTATCTTTTGGTTTGAATTATGTGAGACTGCTATTCACATTGGCTCACACTCTAGATTATGTGATAGTGCTACTTGTAGTCCCTTGCAACTTTTGATAAACTGCAATTCATAGTAATATGTATGGCTCATAGTAAGTGCTAATATGTGCAACACTCATAAGGTCGCATTGTGTGGCATGAGGTAAAAAATAAAACCACTGCAAACACTTTACTACCTCAATTTTAGAATTTCTTTAGCAACTAGGAGGACACAGAGCATAACAAGGAAGTGAAGACCATTTCTTGAGAAATCACATTGTCATTCAAGGCTAATCTTGTTGAAGAGATTTCATTAAGAATGTAAAGGCCTTGAAGATGCACCTCTACAAAATGGATTGTAGGATGTGTAAGACTTTTAGAATAGCATTTACTAATAAGGTACACTACTTGATCTCATTGTAGACATATTATATTGCATAATTGTTGAATATGCTATCTCAAATATAGATATGTCGGATATGTAGTGTGTAAAATCTTTGAAAAATCCAAGGAAGACGAGAGCATGCAGGTTTCTAGAAAATAGCATGGCAACAAGAAATAAAAAATCTACCAAAAAGACATTTTTCAAAAGATGGTATTGGATGGTCTTATTTCTATGATGATGCATTTACTTAGATATATAAATAAAGAGTGGAAGATTTTATTAAGGGGAACAAAAGAACAAGATCTTTCCTTGTTAATTTTTCTATAAAACTACCAACAAAAATGGAGAAAGAAGACTTGCTCACGAGCAAACCATTACACAAGCCAGATATTGTAAGTTATTTAGAAATATTTTGTATTTATCTATTAATGTTTTATAATAGAAAGATCCACAATCTAGAATACTACGACCCTTGTTTGAATATGTTTTTTGTATCAGTTATCATTGTAAGTATGGACCAAATGTTACTATAGGGATAGCACCTAGGAAAGGTAGAAAAAGAAATAAGAAAGGAAGAAAGACTAGTTGTCAATGTCATTTCATAGTTTGCTATATGTGAGGAGAAGATCATGTTGCATGTATTATATATAAAGAAATGAATCATGTTGACACATCAGGAGCTTATTATGATGGCTTGCTAGGTCCCATGATGAATAAAAGAAACTTACAATCCATACATATTTCTAGTGAGATGTGTTAGAAAATATTATGTTTATAAAAGGAAGGATTACCAATAGATCTCATCTATGAGAGGTCTATTAAATATCCTTTTAAAGGAGGAGATGAGTTTGGGCTATCAAGAAAGAAAAATGTTTTTCTTATTAAAAAAGACATTTACAACATTTGCAAAAATGTTATCCCTAATTATAAGAAAAGTGAGCATGATAAAATCAGTACTTGACTATGGTACCAAACAACAAGTGATTTTTACTTTTACTACCAGAAAGAGAACCAAGAAAAAGCTATCTCATTGAGCATCGAGTTGCAATCACCTTGGATGCTCAAAACGATGATAGCTTTATCTCAATGTAGTATCCTTGTAATGGATTCCGCTTTCAATACTAACAAATATGGTGTAATTTAAATAATGCATTATATTATTCCATTTTAGAAATTATTGGTGTTATAATAAAATAAGACATTATCTTATTAAAAGTATGTGGTTATCTTTCTAGTTCCATCTTCATACGATGATGGCTTTTGATTCATACTAGAATAGACTTCTAGTTGTTGCATGGATGATATCCTCATAGTGCACTAAAACTGATATCAGAGGTTGGCTTTTGGAGCCACTTTGAAGAGGCAAGGCTAAGGAGCTTAATTGGACAATGAATGCTTTCATTCTATATGACTCAAAGATAAAAATGAATATAGTGAGGTAACTTTAAAAGAATTAAAAATGTATTTGAAATCATGCTACCTTAGTTTGATATATCTTAATATGTGCTAAAATTTAATAATTTATTAGGTCTATTTTTGGAAGCAAGATTTTTCTATGTGTTTGGCATGGTTCAAGGGCATGGAGGAAGAACTTGGTAACCAAAGTTAGGGATTCCAATCAGGGAAAAGTAATGGATGATCATCTTAATCATATTATGAATGAATGCAAAACTGTTGTAGATTTTGTTGTGGAAATAATTTTTTTTAATAAGTTTCAAGAGAACTCAAATTTCATTAAATACTTAAAATAGTAGTGGTTAAATGGAGACCAATTTAGTTAGCTTCTATTCCTTATTATCATTACATAAAATTTCATATTCATAGTCATGAACTCGTTGCCCATTTGTTTATTACTAATTTTTGTCTTTAATCATATGTTTATCGGAATGTGTGCTAAAGAATTTCATGATGTTCCCCATGCATAGAAACACACAAATAATGGTGCTGAGTCATACCATGGATTTCTGAGAGGGAAATTTGTAAGAGATATAAGAAATAGGAAATAACGATGAATCAATGGGCTTATATAAAGCTTCAAAAAGGTATAACTACATTGTTGGAAAAATTCAAGAATTAAAGCTACATGATATTTTGTATATAAGAAAGATAGAGATTTCAATAAGAAGTCATGGGAAAATACTTTACAAATATCTAATGTTGACTATTTCTAAGTCATGGAAAAGGAATATGAATATGCTATGTGAAGTCAAAATAGTTTGAGGCCAAATACTTGGTATATGGTTTTAAAGGTATTTTCTTTTAGTATATATTTTGAGTATAAATGGTCTTGCCTTGGTGATTTTTGCAAGCACTCAATGAAAGTTCTTATTAAGGGAAAGGTTCTTACTAATGCATTCAAGTTCTTCTTCCAAGATGAGTTTTACAATTCGCGTGTGCCTATGAAACTAAATTCATTCCAACCACATCAGTTCCCTAGCCAAGAAGATGCTTTAGAAATTATAATGACACTAGAGACATTAGGATCAACTAGCCGAAGGTATGTAACTAATGAGGGGGACATGATGGATAATACAAATTAGCAAATTGAGCTGGACAAAGATAATATAGAGGCATAGTAGAAAACTAAAATTCCTAAGCTCAAAAATACATTAACAAGATTGGCAAAGACATTACCTAAAACTAAGGAAATTATTTTAGAAATAAAAAACATGTGGAATTGTTGGAATTAAAGTTTTTATTTTCAAGTAATGTGGATGGATTAGTGAGCGAAAAAAGATTGTCTAGCTAGAATAGTCTTCCAAACCTACTACACAAAAGCTCTCTAACCATAACTATGCAAGAATTTTTTTTAAGGAAGGTAAGGATAGTATTTCATTGGTTATCTATGGTTATTAAAATAATGTACATTGTGTTCCATTTTTTTTAATTTGTTTCCTTTTTCTTACAAATTGGAGTGAAGAAGGCCAAGAGAAACATGGACAATCCTTTGATCACATATCTACCCTAAACTAGTAGCTCATTTGATGATATTCTTGTGAATGTATTTTTTGTTTAAAATCCTTGGATAGGAAATTATGATTGAAATATATCATTTATTTGTTATAGATTACTAGATAACATGTTTGTTACACTCTTCTATTAGATTAAACAATGTTTTTGATGTCTTAACACATTATTGCAAGACTACGTGTTGTATATGTGTTGCCTATTTGAATATGGTGTATTTTAATTACATTTTGGATAATGATGCCTATATTTCTTCATCAACTTTTATACTTGTAATTTGAGAAAATGGGAAACAATGAAATAACCCTCCACATACATCACTATAACTATCAAACAACAATACTTTTGAAAATGCCTTCCACAGAAATCACTATAACTATCATAATTGTTTATCTCTGACTTCATATCTAGTTTCATTGCTCTATTTTAACAACTTATATTTTAAGAATTGATTCACAATAGATGTATATGTAAGATTTGGAAATTCAATTTTAATTCCAAAAAACTTCAAGCACATGTGAGTAGCATGACCTCACACTATTTTGTTAAAAGCATGTGTGAACATGCATTTTGTAGTCTAGCAAAGTCTTTAGTTTTTGAATTCCATGTGAATCACTCTTAAATCACATAAAAATACTGCAAGACATTACTACTCACTGTAATAGTTCGATGAGTGCATGTGAGACACAGATCTTTTTTGTGTTAACATTCACATAAACAAGGTTTTCACAATCACCACAATGCTAGTCGTAGTTCCTTGTCAAAACTTCAATTAACACTATAAATTGCAACTTGCATATTACATAGTTGAAGTGCAACTATGATGAGTAGTGGAGTATCCCAACACTCTACCATATAAGTCAAGAGTGTCATCACATGACCAGATCATAATTCTTGAATGGATAATGTTATTATACAAATAATTGATGTTAAGTTTGAGATTGTTGTCTTCCCAGTTTGAGCTAATAAAGTTTAAGTGTATGGTTTAGCTCTTGGTGAGGCATATGATTAATTGATGTTGAGAGGCTCTTAAGTGCTCCTAAAGTAAACATGATTGAAAGTATAATTCTAAGTCTATTTTACTAAGAAAACATAAACCTATCTTAGCCTAATGTAATGGAAATTTGGTTTTGGTCTACCATTCATACTTTGGACTTGTGTAGTTATCGTTGGGATTACCAAGTGGAATTACTACTGGGAAAACCAAGTAACACCACTACTGGGTTACTAGATAACTACACTTAGCACTCAAAACTAATTGTATCCATATCGCTTACTAATGACATGTAAAATAAAGTGATTGGAATGTAAATGATTAACTGGGAAAATAGTAAAGATTATGCTAAGTAAAAAATGAAACTAAGGGAATGTTGCAATAATGAAAAGTAATCTCAATCTTTATTGCCATCATGAACTATGTCCAAGTACAATCCAATTGAATAAAGACATCAAACAATTGCTAAATATCATACTGTAGGCATTCACTCTATCACTAAGGCTATGAAAACAAACTACAAGAATCTCACTAAGGGTGGAATGAAAAACTATGGATTGTGCCCCTAAGGGCTAGTATTTAAAGGGCTACATGCATCCAAAGGCATCACATGAATGATGATGTAGCATGTACTATGACATTGTTGCTATGGTATGACATCACAATAGAAATTAACTTTATCATACCGCCACGACTAATTCGAAACTCATCCTTGAGTTAAAAAAAATGAGCATGGAGTCCCTTTCAAAATTTAGAGGTAGACTTAAATTGACAGGATTTACTAACTATTTACATAACTTAGAATTCCATAGTGGTGTTTAAAAATGACATAATTATATGAAAAGATGAAATAAAACAAATCTTAGAGTAGATTGATGTAGCTCATGTTCCTAGCAGTGGAGGCTCTTCCATTAGCTACATCCCTTTGTCATCAGGATTTTTGTATTGATATCTATTAAGGAGTTCCTAAATATTTTCTTCCTTTGTCCTTGGATCATGTACCATCCATGCTTATTGAGTAATGTTAGATGGAGCAGGTACATCCCATGGGCATGGTAGCTACGAAAACATTTTGTTGGCCTTTATGTGCCAAGCTACAAATTATGCCTCTCTTCTTCAAAAGATTTGGCCATCTTTCTTAGCTCTTGGTAATATGAAATTTGATATACTAGGTTTACTGATACATCCTTTTGGCCCTAGTAACTAGCTTTGATAATTTCTAGTTCAGAGTTTACTACATGTAGTTTCTATAATGCATCCTTTCTATTAGCAAACTTCTTCTCATACATTGTGTAGATTGTTACTACTTGTTGCTCTAACTCATTCTGAGATCTACCTACTATTAACATGGCCAGATTGGCATAATGAAGGTTTGCTAACCCTATGTATTCTATTAGATCCTCTATTTGTAGGTCTTTATACTTTACATTGGCTTGGTAGATAGGAGCAAAGCTATCTAGAATTGACTACCAATCTGGGTTTTTTGCAAAGATGGAACTGATTATGACCTTTGCCATCTAAATTTATTTTTCATTGATTTGTTTATACATGTCCACATAATCTCTAAAATTCTCTTTGAGTCACTTATGCTTCTTGGCCTCATTTTACCATGCACTTATTTGAATTACAGACTTTTAGCGAATGGTGTAGATCTCTTCCATTGATAGGGTTCTATTTTCTCAGGCCAAGAGACTCATATCTTGGTTGACATAGACCAATTGTTATTATAGTTGTTGGACTATCTCATTGAGAACATTCTTATGATTTTTTATTTTTTTCAACCAAGCATTATCAGCAGCTAACTATTTATTTTCTTCCTGTAAGGATGTGAGAGCTTTAGCATGTGCATATGTTTGTGCTTTAGCAACAAATGCTTCCCACATTACATTCTCCTTCTCTTTCTCCATTCTTATGTTAAGGTTAATCCATCACCTCACATGGTCTATTCTAAGTTGATCCAATTGGTCTAGCAGTATGAATTGCATTGGGTCTCTTCTTTTAGCTCTAAGGGTGGCTAACTCCTCTTGCAATCACGGTACCTCATTCTCTACATGCTTGGCCTTGGTTTTAGAAATGACCAACTTTTCTTTTGTGGCTATAAAATTAGACTAGACTATAGTGATATCACTAGGGATATAAAAAATATTTTACATCACTTGACCTATATGCAAAAATATTTCCAGAATATCTTTGTACTCCATAGGAGTCATTGAGGTTCTAGAAAGCATTTAAGTATCTCGTGCTCCAAAGATATCAACTGGTGGCATAATAGGAATGTTGAAGGATGTCTTGATGTGTTCAGTGATGATCTCCATGGATCCTTTTACATCTTGATGTTACATGATCACAATAGTGACACCTTCACCAATTTCAAGCATCAGTTGGAATGATGCAGCATCTCTGAATATCTATTGTGTATAATCATCCCCTTCTCCTACTTGGAGTGTTACTTGCCCACTAGCTAGATATATGGATATTTTGGGCCTTGTTGAGCTCTCTATTACTTTATACAAATTATCCCTCTCTCTTGTTCCCCAACTTATTGTTTCTACAATTTTCTGCAGATGGGTCATGGATGGTTTGTAGTCTTGCGACAATGGTGGAACTTGTTTTTGCTATTATTGTCATGGTTGGCTACTAGGTCATGCTTGTTCTTGTTGACTAGCAGCTAGAATGCTACTAGTAAGGGTGGTACTTGTAGCTCCCTTGGTTCCTATTAATTTTTCTACTTGGTCCTTCTTTGGTGGCACCAACTTGAACATTTCTGCAAAAGAAGCATTTTGGGCTTTCCTAGGGACATCATTGATGTACCCTAGGATTCCAACTTACTTACACAAGTTCTTGGTGAGGCAAAGGAATTAAAGTATTACCTTCCCTACCTTTTTTTCTTTAAACCACCTTTGAATATTGAGGAAGAATAGATGGGCAATGTTAGCATTAAATTTTTCCATCCGAATGGCACTTCCTTTAGTCACATATGTGGATATCCTATTAAGCCTCTTTGTTTAAAACAAGTGGTAGGTGCCAATTTTAAAATATTATTTTTCCTTAGCTATGAGCTTGCTATAAAGTTTATCTTCTTTACCATGTTCCCTATACAACCACAAAATTTTAGTGTTAATATCAAATCTTATTAAGATCTATGTCATATTTTCCCCTTCATTTGAGATGTTAAGGGCCTTGGCAATTACCTCCATTGAGTAAGGTACAAAGAATCCTTCAATTTTGACTGTAGCATCAACTTGTTTATTCTACTAGAATTGGTATGTTTCTCCTAAGTACCATTCACCACTATTGGATAATGTAGGATATAAAGGGGATGCTTGGAGTTGCATTTTCACTACTTCTAGAGCAAACTCCATGAAAGTACCAACGTTTAATTCCATAATGACTGTGGCCATGATGGACCTTTTTTTGTATGACCTGAAGGCATTCTAGTCATAGCATGAGACACTATTGTTGTTTAGGTATTGGTTGAGCTTCTACCTCTCCTTGGGCTGAGTGCTTAGTAGCAAGGTTTTGTTGATGGGTGCTATACAATTGAGCCTCTTGCTATGTGTGTTTTACATGAGGAGTTTGTTCCCCCACTTGGCCTCTCCCATGGCCTCTTGGTCTTTTTCTTCCATGTTGGGAAGGTCCTTCAGCTATTGGCCTCTTTGGTACCATTTTCAATCAACAAGGATTTGAAATTATTAAATTGTTTATATCAATTCTTAATAGTCCTTTTCCTTCCTTATACCCTTGGTTGGATCAAGTTCTTATCTTACTATTATTGCAGAGTTAGAAAAATTTTCAAAAAGAAACCCCTTAAGTATTATATCATTAGTTGCTTATGACCTTCTACAATTATCATTTTTTTACTTATTATGGCTTAAAATGGTTGGTATGGTCCATTAGAAAAATTAACTAAGTCTTTCTAGCTTAAGTTGATTGATTAACTATAAGGTTCTTATTATCTCTTATACTTACCCTTTATGGTATCTTCTAGGTGTTAGGAAAATTCTATCTCAAATTTCTTAATGTTAGCACAATGGTACCCCCTCCCCCATGATTAAGTTAAGTGATCCAAGGTCAACAGGGTTCAACAATTTTGAAGATCGAAGCTATGGGGGTGAAATTATGGCCTTTGGAAGTTAGTGTGCAAGAGCTCTAAGAAAAAACTACAAAAAATTCTCTTGCTACATATGAGAGGAATGAGAAATTTTACTAACTCCCACATGTATATATATTATTTTTATTAGTTCAAAATCATAGATGGAACATTGTAGGGGCTACAATGTTGTAGCTATGATGTCATTGTGAAAATTTTCAAATTTTTCATTAAATTTTCAAGGAAAAAATGAGTTAAATGGAATGCTTGGAAGATGTGAAGCTTGTCTAAATTATCTTGAACCAATAATGATGCACAATTTTTTAAAATTTGGCATTCAAAATTCATAAAGAAGGAATCTTAGGCAACAAAAGTTTATTGGATGGATAGGAGATGGGTTATGAATTTTTGATGTATTGAGAAATTATTAGATGTTATGGGAAGTATTTATTAAGTTTGGATTGTTTTGAAAGGCACAAGATGATGTCGAATTTCTTGTCAAGTATGAAATACAAGAGTTATATAAGTGGGTCCTCCCCAAAGCAGGGTCTAACCCTTAGTGCCCTTACATAACCACATCTAAAAGTCTCCATAGGAACTTAAGGAGTTGAATGTAAGACATACCTATTTAGAAAAACACACATGTTAATATTACTAGATTGGAAAAATAACACTTATATTATATGAAACCACAAGTTATGATTAAATGTACAATGAGGTGATATGGGATGTGAGGTATCTTACCATAGGCGTAATGAATCTTTATGTGTGATTTGTGGGTAAGGTGATCATTATCCATTCTTTCCAAGATTCAAACCAAGTCCAAACTAATTTCTAGTGACATCACATTGCTTCATCTCTAGGATTCACAACCATAAGACTACCACTATTGCAAAGAGTATTACCACTTGGCGTATTATCCAAGGGAGGACTTTATTCATTGCACTCTTTATTTTTGAGATTTCTAATAAGCCACCTACCTCTAGGCATGGGTAACATGTCTTTCCAATGACATGGTAAGGCAACAGTTATTGTACTCTTACTCCCAGTTTTTGTTAAATCTACAAGCATTTAATACATCCTTAGAAATAGGATAAAACTCATAGTAGTAATCCAACAGAATCCACAAATCCTCTCAATGTCACACCCTTTGCATTCCCACTTGGTTCTTCACTCTTCTATCTAAGTATAATGATCATCGATTTATTCTTAGTTTTATTATGAGAAGAATGTCATTATGGCCATGGTAAGAATGTCTAGTTATTGGAATGGGTGGATGGAAGTTGTGGTTTCAATATAGGTAATCAGTCCCTTATGATTTGATAATATGGAAAAATCTTCACCTTATTGGGACTACATCTTGCTTTATTCAGTGTGCTTTATTGATAATTGACAAAGACATGCACAAGTGAGATGAAGACAAAGTATGAAAATTTATAAAATATATCAAGAATTGAAAAGATAAAAAGAAGAAATTATCAAGAAATTGAAAATTATAAAAGCATAGGAAAATATTTCAAGAAAGTAGAAAAAAGTTGTAAGAAAGTAGAAAATTCAAAAGGTACCTAATGTCATAGTGGATATCCCCACAACTATGATTAGGAATGGTCAACTAGAAAAGTGAATAGGTATTGGAAATTCATACAGGTTGGGTAGAATCCTTAGTAGAGTTGAAATATTCATGGTAAGGTTGGATGTTTACTAGGATAAGCTTGTGTACACTAGATTGATGGTGAATGTGCATAACATTAGATGGGTAAGTCACCTAGGTGATATATGGCCCCTTCCAAAGCATTTGAAATTTAGCCTTTGAATTTAAGTTATCAATCATCATTATAAATGATAGTTATAAATGTTCAAGTTCTTAAAATTATAACTAATTTTGGGATTATACTCATTTGCTTAATGCTATTCAAAGACATATTGTATGCAAACCCAGTGCATGCTTATGAAAATGTAATGGTAGAGAAGTTTGTAGGTGCCTCTTTCTAATCAAATTGTTATATCATTACTATTTCATCATCATTGCATACATTTTTATTAGCAAGTATACTTTAATTTATCATGGAAAAACATTATATAGATATTCAACTTTCTTATCTCATCTTGCATGGGATTAGAAAGTAGAAGTTGTGGTTATTATTGTTGAGAAGCTTGTAAGGTAGGTTTGATTAATGTAGGTAGCTAATATTAAAGTGTCATCTATGGAAATGAATAAGTACCTTCTTGGGCACCTTGAGAGTATGGGTTGGAAGGAAACATCATTTATTACTGCATTGGACTTGGAAAATTCTATAAAGTAACACCCCAAGGATTTCGAGTTTGTCACTATTGATATAGCTGCATGGTTTATGGATACACACCTTCAAAATAGTATACTTGGCCAAATTAGGGAGTCCTCCTTATTGGCCTCTTAACAAAATTAGGATTCAAATGCATCCTAGCTTATCCCATTTTATCAATCATGTGGACCATGTCTAGGTAACACTATGAGTCATGAGGATCTACATAATACTCACAACAATCCTCATCACTTGAGGATGGGGAAGCCTTATCTGAATCTTTCCTTATGCTCTTGGAGTAAGAGAGCTACAACTTACCCTTGCCACTATACTTTTTTCTACATTTAAGTGATACAATTATTTTTGCCATAGCTTCAGCCACCATACCCTTAATTTCCTTGAGGATAATTGTCATCTTCTCATCTATCATATTCCAAACTTGGTCCACGTGGTAAGCCAAGTCTATCAAGGCCTTTTTGGTTTTGACTTGGTCTCTTGCCAAGACCTCAACAATAGTAGGAGGTTTAGTTATACCTTCAATGATTTTGATCTCCATTTTTCTTATAGGATCATGATTGTATAGCACAGATAATTTTCATTTTCTTCATTCACCTTCCATGATAATTATGATGTCAATGAGCACTTTGATTTGATTCACAAACTTTTTGTGTACCTAGCCCATTGCATATATAGATACTTGCTCTCTTGTTTCCTGCCTTAGACCTTCCATGATATGCATCACCTATTCTCATTGGTTAAAACCATGGTTTAGACAATCGTGAGATACTTTTAGGTACCTCTCCATGGCAATGTCTAGTAATTCATGGGCTTTTTGCCTTCATCTAGTCATGTTCTTCTAGTTTTTTGAAATGTAAGCATAAGTTTGAAATTTGGTGTAGAAGATTTTAACCATATATACCTATCTTTAAATTTGATTTAGTTGGTAAGGATTTGTACCAAGTTTCTACTTGCTTAATGAAGGTATAGGAAAACAACTGTAACTTATGCTAATCATAAATGATCTCTTGTAAATAGCAAGAATTATTAAATTCCTACATGTGAAGTTGGGAATCAATGCTATTATACCCTCTATAAGTTAGAACATTGGCCATGTTAGTTCATTTAATCTTATTGTTACAAACATGCTCTTGTGGAATGTAGAAATCTTAATTAAGCTCATGATAATTATCCTAATCAAACAAGGGGGCATCATCATCACTGGATAATCCTAATAGGTAAAGATGTTAGGACTTGTAGAGGAGATCATCCTAATGGGTTCTAGATGTGTTTGAATTGACAATTCTTGATCATGGGCCTTCATGTCATATTGGCCTTTTATCCTTGATGTTCACTTTCTAGTCTTACTCCTCATCTAAGTGGTCAAATGAAAAGCTATAGTGGGTCTCCTCTTCTGCCATCTAGTCTCAAAGCTCTTATTTCTATTAGGATTCATAGTTGTTGCACATTGGCTACAAAGCCATGTGGAATGCATGAAACTCTTGTAATTCAAGATTGATAAGGATCTCTTTAAGATCTCATGATACAATCACAACCAGTTCCTTTGAGAACTACGCATGAGTGTCACATCATCTTTCTTAATTGTCCTAATAATAGATCAAGATAAATGGTGGTAGGGTCACATCATTAGAGTGTTTAAAAATAACATAATTCCTTTCTTGTTTTGGTACATTTTCTAAGATCTTTGGTAGGCTTATTGCATTATCTTTCATCTTGTTCATGTTCAAAATCTACATACAACACTAAATAAACATACACTTGGTTCAAATAAATGATCAGATAAAAACTGTATAAGTATTTCTAGATAATTTACCAATGCCTTTCCTAGTAATGAGACTAATGATAGGGGTTGAAACATCATAAAAGTTTTGGCTCTCACTTCTCACTCACAAATTTGGCTAAGTGTCAAAACGATGACAATTTTCCAAAATTTTTCTAAGTGTTGATACTATGCTCCCACTACTGAGACTATGCTCTAGAGCATAGTTAGCATAGTCAACACACAACTACCAATTTTGGAGGATTTTTTCTAAGTGTTGAAACTACACTCTTCACTTCCAAGACTACACTCTAGTGAGTAGTTAGCACAGAACACTAGTTTTTGCAAATTTTTCTAAGTACACAAACTATGCTCTAGAGTGTAGTAAGCTTGGAAATAATTTTTTTTGGTAGAATTTTTCTAACTATCAAGACTACTCTCTCACTATTAGGACTATGCTCTAGAGTGTAGTTAGTGTAGTTAATCTAGAAGCTAGATTTTGTAGATTTTCCTCTAGAAGCTAGATTTTGTAGATTTTTCTTGAAGGGTTGAGCATACCCTTGCTATGCTCAGGAGCATAGTTAGCCTCCTCTAGAGCATAGTCAATCCTTAGTCATATTTTATCAATTTTTGCTAGTTTTTGACTAGATTTTGTCAAAGTATGGGACTACGATCTAGAGTGTAGTTAGCATAGATAGTAAGAATAGCCTCCAAAGGCCCCCACACCTCAACATCAACATTTTCATTAGCTCTAGCATCTCTCTAGCAATAGCATTTGTCATTTTTGCATCCCCCTTTTCCCAAAAATTATAACTATGCTCTAGAGCATAGTCCTAGAGTGTAGTCTCCAAAAGTTGCATTTTTTTGATGTTTTGCATTTCTTAGGTACATTTGTGGTCTTCTTTGTGTAGAAGGTAATGTAGTCATAGTCTCTTAGCTTCACAAAATCTATTAGAGAAATGACACCACTCAACATCGTTTGTTACACCACATAGCATAGTTGGGGTGAGCATAGTCCCAACTACCCCAAAGTGTAGTTCCAACTACCACTCTACCATGTGGTGCCTAATCTACAATTTGGACTAATCCTAGCCCTATAAATACCCCAATGTTCTACATTCTAGGGGTTGGAATTTGAAGCATTTAGTTGGAAACTCTTGCATGCAACTAGCATTTTGGCATTTGGCACCCAAGCACACTTGCCATTTTGGTGAACTTTAGGATAGCACTTGGCACCATTGCACACCACCACAACACCATTGCACCTCATAAACCACCACAGCTTGCAAGACACCATGGTAGCCAACCTAGTAGGCTCAGACCTCATAGTAGATGTCAGTTTTCACAACCTAGACACCTTGAGACTGTGACTACATTACCTTCTACACCTGTTTGTACACCATGTACCTCCTTGCCTTCTCTTTCTCTGTAGTTAACTATGCTTCCATCATTTGGGGTGGTGTCACTTTATTTCTTGCTTGCATCTTGCACATTTTTAGCATTTTCTCTTATGTTTTAGCATTATACTCATATTTTTCACCATTTTTGCACATATGTTTGTGTTTGTGCCCTCATTTTGCACCAAAAACCTTAACTACGCTCACCCCCATAGGCACCGTGGACATTGTAAACACCATGCAAACCCCTCACATTAGTTCAACATAACACCTTGTAAGCCCTAGTTTGATTGACAAGACCATTCCAGGCATCCTACATTCATTTCCAATAGGCCCTCATGTAGATGTGGGGTTAAGGCTATATGACCATGGACCCTTTGGTGATCCTAGCCATTGATGTTTTTAATCATTATAGTTTCTAGTGCTAGAAGGAGGGTTGTGCCATTTCCTTCATTGGTGTTTTATTTGCATGCTCTCTACACCCTCGTTAGTGTAGATTGGTCCCTGTTGTTGGTCTCCCCAAGACCCCATGTAGCAAACCAAGTCTTACTATTCTTCACTCTTTTTTCTAGGTCTTCGTTCTCTAAGTGTAGAGAGCGTAGTTGGTGTGGAGTGTAGTCTCCATACTTAGCCATTTTTCTTGAAATTTCATACTTAGTCAATTTTCTATAGTTTTCATACTTAGTAATTTTTTTGCATTTTCACACTTAGTCATTTTTCTGCATATTCCAAACTTAGTCATTTTTTTCCACCAACAAACATAGCCATTTTTTTGTTTTTTTAGAGTTAGCTATTTTTTTGTAAACAATAAATCTCATGACTTGATCTATGAACATGAATCCAGATCAACCTTCTGTATTAGTGTTTAACACACTTGTCACCATCATCCACCTAAAGCATGCCATGCTAAGCCATGAATAGGACAACTTTGTTTGTGCAGAAATCCAAGTAGGATTACCCATAGATAGCCTTGACATAGAGACAAAATAAGATTATGAATGAGTTCATTGGGATGGACAGGAGTATAACCCTACCTTGTTTGATATAATCCCACTCATGGAATCCTACCACCAACTATTGTCCCAACTCATCCATGCAAATGAGCACGATGCAGGGAAAACCTACAAGGAAACCTCACAAGAGGAGGAAGATGAATTTGAGGCCTACTCCAAATGTGAGAGCCTCGTCTACATCATCTTCCAACAACCACTCCCTAATACTTCCCCTCCTTAGTTTGGTTCACTCGTCCTCTACGAGATGGTGACCATGCCAACTTAGCCTTCCTTGCAAGCAACTGTTACATTCACTAATCCAACCCATGCATGTGTGGCCTACCTCAATTACCACACCCATCCTTTAGCCAATGCATCAATTACATTCATCCTCTACGACGTTAAATTGGCATACTATGCAATCAACAATCTAGCACTTCTCTGTGCAAACCACATAAGCCTAGCCCAATCAGTTGGCACATCCCCAAGTTTGGATAAGTTATTCTAGCTGATTCAAAGCTTGATAAAGGAGATCAATTGGTTCAAAGTTTCCTCCTCTGAAATCATCAAGGTGGTGGAGTTTTACTAGGATGATCCCATAAGTCTTGTAGTCCCACCACTAACTCTCCCAACTTGGGTCCTGCTACCTCAACTCACCAAGTACAACGTTGAGGATGATACCAACATGCACTTGGTCACATTCATGTCTGAGTGCATGTTGTTACAAGCATGACCACATGCAATCATGTGTGTCTTTCTCATGTCACTCACTAGCAAAGCACTTGACTAGTACCATGTTCTACCTAGGGTCTTAATCTCCTCCTTGGAGGACCTCCTCAGCCAGTTTGTGACATGCTTTAGGTACAACCTGAAACCTAAAGCAACCCTCAACTAGCTCATGTAGGTCAAGTAGGGGTCCCTAGAGCCCATGCCCAAATTTATCTAATGTTAGAGCTCCTTGTTACAAGAAATATGAGAGCCCATAGTAGAGACTCATGTTTTGGCCATCTTCAAAAGGGTAGTTAATAACTTCATCAAGTCTAAACTGTACTACCTAGCCCCAAAGTCTCTCAGCCAAGCATTTGTCCAAATGAAGGGCATAGAGGAGGGAGTGTAAGCTAACAATGACCTAGCCTATGTGGCCTATAGAAAACAACATGCTAATAAGAAAAACATAATAGTGGAAATAGTAACCACAAATGCAAAAGCAACCAATTGGGGCTAGATGACTAAGCAACCCAAGGCCCTAGCATACAAAGCCACCAACTCTAGCACCAACCTGCCTACATCTATAGGGGTCATAGCACAAGTGTCTTTAAGGTTCCACTTTGAGCATAAGGATCACTCAAGGTATATCCCACTGTAGATGAGATCCTTAGAGTTTTTGGATCAACTCTTGAAAGCTGGGTGAATCCAACATAAACAAGTGCTGGACATTTCCTACTAACGACATGATAGGTACTGCAAACGAATGAGGAACCTCACCTCAATAGTACCAAACAAGACCCTAGTTCCTAAACACTTCAGAATAGACCAATACTGCCATTATCACTAGCTATCTGATCATAATATTGACAACTTTCAAGCTTTACAAGATGACTTGCAAAGAATGATAAAAAGGGACAAACTTATGCTCAGTGCATCGAGTCAATCCAATGCAGATGATGCCTCCTACGTCATAAAATACATTAACATAGGTGGACAGAATAAACATGTGCAACAACCTTTTGTGATTCGAGTGCCTCCTAGCAAGGTAAGGATTCCCTTAGCCTCTACATGTAAGAGGTCTCCTTTCATGGTCAAATTATCACTGCAAGCACCCACAACACCCTTCATGGTCAGGGTCCTACAACAATTATTTGCTAAGATATTAAACTAGAAAAATTCATCTACTAAGATGTTAAACTAACAAAACCTATTTTCTAAGACATTAAACTAGCAAGCTACACTGGCAACCACTAAGCAACCATTCATCATTAAGGAGCCACAATGAGCTAGCCGTACAACAACAGCTACAAAATTGCTATTTTTCATTAGAGTGTCACAACCCACTGGTACCTCTCCTACCTGAAGCCCAATAGTGGGTAATGTGTTGGTCTCTTCTCCTTCAAGGGTTGACCCCACTAGTAACCCAGGTAGGCCTAACAAATGGTAATGCAAGAGGCAAAATGAGCACCTGACAACCCCGATGGTTGAAGCAAAGGCCACAACAAGCAAGTCGCAACTGAACATTGAGGCCTCTACCCCCAAATAGGCCAAGCAACCCAAGCCCAAGTCCCATCTTCAAGAGATTCATCTCTCAAGCCACATGGAGGAGGTCAAGGCCAATACAACAGTTGCTGACAAGAACTTCATAGTTGCACTAACCTAGGTGTAACAAATGCTCAATCAAAAGAACACAATACTAAGCTTGTATGACTTGGTCATGAATTCATCTACTCACCACCAAACATTGGCCAAGATGTTGGTCTCCATTCATGTCATGGAGGCCATCCCTATAGATGAGAACACCATTTGTGAAATGATCTTACCTCCTATACCATAGGAATTGGGTTCAACATTCCTATCCTTTCACGATAACATAGTCAAGGTCAACCTTGAATGAGGGGAGGTCACTATAGCTCCATTATCCATTAGCATACATGTTTTTCACTACACCATCTACAGGGTGCATGTCAATGATGGTGCAGCAACAAATGTAGTTTTATATTTTGTCATCGACAAACTAGGCTTGGTAGATGAGATTAGGCCAACCAAAATTATGTGTCTAAAATCCTTCAATGGATCGTGTGTCACTATCAGGGGCCTGAACAACATAGCCTTTGTGGTAGGGGAGTAGTTCCCCACCTCTATAGATTTCACCATCATAGAGGAGATGCTAGGCTTCAACCTAATCCTAGGCAGGCCTTGGCTAGCTCAACTACGAGCCATCTCCTCTCTAATCCATCAAGAACTCTACCTTTCTTACAAAGGTGGTCAAGTTATCATCTATAGAAATAACATCTCCCCTCTAGCCATCCATCACATTAACATGGGACAAGTGTTGAAGATGGAGTTTCTTGGTGGTATACCTACGGCAACCAACGCAATGCTTAAGGTTACCACACTTGAATAAGCGGTTGAAGCCAACAGCCTCCTAGAGGATCCTAGGCCCTATGTGCCCCCTAGTCCATGCCTAATTAGGAAGCAACTGCATAACCAAGATACCCCCTTGGCCAAAAACATGCTAGGCACTTGCCCATCCCTTGCCTCCATGTGCCATGCATTTTTGGTTTTTGCTTGCATTGCCTTTGTCTATGTGTTTACATTTCGCCTTCTTGCTTAGCTTATGTATAGTTTCACTTTGTTGTCTTGTTTATGCATTTTTGCTTTATTCATGCATTTATTTACTTACCTTATGCATTTCATTTGAAAAATAGCAAAAACCATAAAAATAAAAAAAATCAAAAAACTAGCAACACACATAGCTTGAAATGGCCCAAAAACTAGTGGTCCACATGGCTCGAAAGGGCCTTAAATAAGCACATGACCTTCCATGGCATTAAAATAGCACTGCATAGCCCAAAATGGCCTAAAACTACTATTGTGGCCTAAAACAACCTAGAACTATCACTTTTTGTATTACTTTGCTTTCATTTATGCATTAACTTTATTTACGATAGGTGTCAGTTGATGTTATTTTTCTAGTTAACCTTTGTAGGCACACAGCATGACTATGCATGTAGCACTGTACCACATTGACATAGTAAGGTAAGCACTCATCCACCATGATGTTAAACTAGCATAGTATTCTACTATGATTATAAATTGGAAAAAATTGTCCTTGGGCCATGATGCTAAAACTAGCATCCATAACATTTGTTTGCCATGACATTAAATTGACACAGCTTGTCCTTAGGTCATGACATTAAATTGGCATAGTAGCACATCTGCTATGATGCTAAACTAGCACATATCAGTCTGCTAGGACTATAAACTAATGCATCATGGTTTGCTAGGACCTTAAACTAGGTTCACGGTCTACCAAGACTTTAAACTAGCATTTTGCTAATCTCTTTAGAGCACTTGCCATCATTTTGGCCTTTGGAGCACTCGCTACATTATTGAGCTTGGCACTTTCACTAGCTTGTTGAGCACTTGCAACTAGTTCAACCTTTCAAGCATATGCAGGATCTTCGCATCTAGCATTTCACTTGAACTTTTTGTTTGTGATTTTCTTGTCTTCTCAGAGTTGTGATTGTAGGACAAAGCCCTGGAGGTAGTCATGCAAAGCTGCATCTCATCATAGCAGCAAGTCATCACACCACTTCATCATGCATGATTGGGCTAGCTAAGTCACTTAAGAGTGCACATCCCCCTCACCTCATTATAGCCTATGCATATCCTTGCATTATAGCCTATGAATGTCCCTTACATCTCAATACCTTCTTACATTTCTTGCATTCCCTTGCATGCAAACCCTTTGATGCATACACACTGTGATGCACATGGCATTCCCTCTTCACATCAACTATAGAACCTATGGTGGATGTAACACAACGTGTCTTGTGGGGAGCCTATGTTGGCTAATCAAAGTGGGGAGCCTATGGTGGATGAAATTCATCCTTAAGAGGAAACACCTATCCTACAGATGTAATGTGGTTGCATCAAAGTAAAGCCCATCTACTTGATGGCCAATGCCTTGTAGATACATTCAATAATGTGTAGAACTAGATGGAGGTCTGCCCCAAAACAAAGCAAAAGAAGAAAATAAAAAAGTGAAAAAAAAGAATGGGGAAAAGCACATCCCTAAGAAAATTGAAAACATTACAATTTCACATCGACTCAGCCTTGAATCCACTTTGACTCTCTCATAAGCACTTTGACAAAAGGTCAACATTTCAGGGGCAAGCCACTCTATGCCATGATTATCATCAACCATGCTAACTTTGCATCTTGCATCATGAAAACTTATTTGCATTGCATCTCCATTGTTTGCATTTCATCTTCTCATTTACATTTCATCTCCCTAGCACATTACCTATACCCTTTTCCTTAGCATACACTTATCATATCACTCTTGAGTGTGGTGGAATGACACCCAATTAGGTATTAATGAGAAATGTTGGTGGCATATTTACTATGGTGTTCTATGTTCTTTGTCAATGTCTCTCAAATCACTCCTCCAAACGTCAACAAAGAGGGGCCAATGAAACACCATAAAATTTTGGGCTCCTGCTTCCCACCCTCAAATTTGGTTAAGTTTCAAAATAATGGCACCTTTCCAAATTTTTTGAAATGTTGAGACTACGCTCCAGAGCATAGTCAACATAGTCAACACACAATTGCTAGTTTTGTAGGATTTTTTCTAAGTGTCAGAATGGTGACATAACTATAAATTTTTCTAAGTGCTAAGACTACACTCTTGACTACCAAGACCATGCTCTAGAGTATAGTCAGCACAAAACATCAATTTTTGCAAATTTTTTCTAATTTTCGAGACTACGCTCTAGAGCGTAGTTAGAGTGTAGACAATATGGAAGTCCAGTTTCTACCAAAATTTTTCTAAGTACCTAAACTACACTATTCACTACTAAGACTACGGTCTAGAGTGTAGTTAGCATAGTTAGCTTGGAAACACATTTTTTCTATAGAATTTTTCTAACTATCAAGACTACACTCTCACTGTTGGGACTATGCTCTATAGCATAGTTAGTGTAGTTTGTCC
Organism: Gnetum montanum; assembly: GCA_015680685.1. Classification (NCBI taxonomy): domain Eukaryota; kingdom Viridiplantae; phylum Streptophyta; class Gnetopsida; order Gnetales; family Gnetaceae; genus Gnetum; species Gnetum montanum. Next base: position 947,229 of record MNCI01005798.1, read on the forward strand.
AAAAGGTAGATTTTGTAGATTTTTCTCTAAGTGTTAAGCCTATGCTTGCTATGCTCATGAGTGTAGTTAGCCTCCTCTAGAGCATAGTCAACACTTAGCCACATTTTATTAGTTTTTTCCAGTTTTTAACCAGATTTTGCTAAAGTTTGGGACTACACTCCAGAGCGTAGTTAGTGTAGATAGCAAAAATAGCATCCAAAGGCCATAACACCTTAGCATTGACATTTACATAAGCTCTAGCACCTCTCTAGCAATAACATTTGTCATTTTTGCATCCCCCTTTCCCAAAAATTTTCAACTATGCTCTAGAGCTCAGTCCGAGAGTGTAGTCTTTAAAAGTTGCATTTTTTGGCATGTTTTGCATTTCTCAAGTACATTTCTAGTCTTCTTTATGCATAAGGTAGTGTAGTCATAGTATCTCAGCTTCATAGACTTCATTAGAGAAATGACACCACTCAACACCATTTTCTACATCATAGAGCATAGTTGGGGTGAGCATAGTCCAAACTACCCTAGAGCATAGTCCCAAATACCCCTCTACCATGTGGTGCCTAATTCGCAATTTGGGCTAACCCTAGCCCTATAAATAACCCAAGTTTCTATATTCTATGGGTTGGCATTTGAAGCATTCAATTGGAAACTCTTGCATTCCATGAAATTTTGGCATTTGGCACCTAAGTGCACTTAGCGTTTTGGCAAACTTTGAGATAGCACGTGGCACTGTTGCACATCACCACAACATCGTTGCACCCCATACACCACTGTAGCTTGTAGGACACCATGATAGCCAACTCGGTAGGCTTAGACTTCATGGTAGACATCAATTTTTATAGCTCAAACACCCTGAGACAATGACTATGCTAGCTTTTGCACCTGTTTGTACATCGCATACCTCCTTACCTTCTCTTTTCTTACAGTTAACTATGCTCTCCCCATTTGGAGTGGTGCCAATTTGTCTCTCGCTCGCATCTTGTACATCTTTAGCATTTTCTATTGCATTTTAGCATTCTACTTGCATTTTTCATCATTTTTGCACATATTCATGTGTTTGCACCCTTGTTTTGCACCAAAAACCTTGACTACGCTCACTACTATAGGCATCTTGGATGTTGCAAACACCATGCAAACCCCTCGCACTTGTTCATTGTAACACCCTGTATGTCCCAATTCCATCAACAAGACCATTTTGGGCATCCTACCTCTATTTCTAGTAGGCTCTCATATGGATGCAGGGTTAAGGCTATATGACCATGAACCCCTCGGTGATTCTAGCCATTGACATTTTCAGTCATTACAGGGGTCTTGTTGTTTTTCATCAATGGGATTTATCATAGAAAATATAGTATAATTTGGTTGTAAGCTTCAAAGATGATGTTTAGTAGATTTTTAAGAACACTTGTGTATATTGTTATGTTCAAAAAGTATAAAAGAGATTATAATATATATGATATAAGTAATAGACCATGTTTCCATAATGAGAGGTAGAGAAAATATTTTTAATTTTTAATTTTATAATTTTTATGTATTTTATGTTTAAATGAAGTGAAAAAAACATAAATACACATGCATCACAATCCATACTGGGGATAGACATAATGCTTGTGCCACAATCCTTGTTGGGTCATGTGCAACACCACACATGGAATGTAATAAAATGGTTCTTAGTCACAACCTCGATGGCCCCACACCATTCTATACAATTATGACCTGCTTGGATAAGGAAGAATCATCATAGCTTAATTAAATAGAAATTTTGTAAATATTTTTGTTATTTTAATGTTTAAGGCATCAATAGTGAAACAAGGGAAAACATGAGTGATGAGTCATAGTTTTGTCGACTATGTTGATGAGGCTTTGTCAATTGTGCCTCATCGATGCATTGTATCATGTGTCGATGAGGCCCCATCGATGTAGTGTCTACTTTTTGGCTATAAATACATGCCTACTAGCTACATTTATGGCATTGAAATTTTAGAAGTAGCAAAGCTCTTGTAGTTTGTTCATTTAAGAGTTAGAATTTTTCTCTTGAGTTCCCACAATAAGAGTCATTAACTATATAGATCTTTATTTGAGCCTTATTGTACCTAAGCACAATAGTGTGTGTAGCAATAAAGACAAGCTTTCTAATAGACCTTGCAACATTCTAGATAGATTAAATATTTTATTTATGCATTTAATATTTTCATTTATTTATTAAATGTTTTTAAGTAATTAAGCTAATGAGGTAGTTAAATAAGATAAGCCAAATAAATTAAACACATAAGTATGACCACTTCAAGTGTAACACGTATTTGCTTGGTAATCCCAGTAGTGTTATTGCTTGGTACATCTAGTAGCATAGCACTTGGTGACCTAGTAGTGGATACGTGGGTTTAGGATGTGTGTGAAGAGTGGGACCAAATGCTTATGTTAGGACTAGTTAGATACTAGTTAATTAGTTAAATTAAATTAATTAATCCAATTAATTTATCTCCATTTAAACACCAAATCATAAAATATAAAATGATAAAAACTAGATGCCTCAATTACACTTAACCATACTAGTGTACATTTCAAGTGTAGTTGGGAAGATGATGATTAACCTTAAGGCAAGATTCACCTCCTAGAACACTAGTGCACTAGAAACTACAAAGTCCATAGAATTCAACTGGATTGCATGTGAACGCTTGTGATTTGTATGGTTGGGCATAGGGGTACCTCACTACTCATCATTGGTATTATTGTTGGGGACTTTATTTGTTAAAACATGCACTATCTAGGATTAGTGAATATTATTTATATCATTGGAAAAACTCAAGATCAACATCACTCTCAATGATATATAAACTATTAATCATGCTGATAATTTTAATTGTTTTGAAAAATGCTTTCTTCTTTCCACAGACGTGAAGATGTCAAACTATTGATCCCACAGGAGTGCAAAGTGGTATATACTCATCCAAATGAGTATGTACTAAACTTCACCTTCATCCTACATTAGGATGAACAACTAAAATGGCATGATATGGTGGGAAACATTGTCTTGCTCCTGATCAATCTGTACCTAGGATGCTACTTCAAACTCTTAAGAATTTGGGCATCTCAGATCTTCATGAAGAATACGTTGTTGATGGTTATGACACTTGGGACCATTGTCCCACTAAAACACAATGCAGAAAATGTTGACATTGGGAGGAGCTCCATGAGGCTATGAAGGGGAAACATTACACTAATCCCTTATTCCTACTAGATCAAGATGACAATGAAGATCCTCCCTTTGAAGGTTCTCAACATGAAGACTCTCCACCTTCTATTATTAGTGATGAGGGTGCAACCTTGAACCTATGGTCCATGATTCATAAATTAGGTTTAGAAAAGAGTGATAGTTAAGGTAAGGACTTGGGGGTAAACAAGAGTAAAAGATATAAGGATGGTGGTCATAATGAGTGAAAAAGCAATGGCAGATACGAAAATGGCAATGGTGGTCCACCTATTCCTCCATCCTCTTCATTTGATTCTAAACATTCCTCTTCATTTTCCAGTTCTCATAGAAGCTATCACTAAAATAATCATGATGAAGGTGATCAATGAAACAACAATGATGGTGAAGGCCATCAAGATTGAAGGGGTGGTTAAAACTATCATCGACATCATCAATGTAGTGATGATGATGAACCTCTATTGGTAACTTGAAGCATGCTCAACATTGCAGAGGCAGTAAAGATTCCAACTAGGCATATGAAAGATAGCTAGATCAACTACTTAGACATGAATAATATTCCAAAATTTGAGGGGGAATATAACTCTGATCCACAGACACACTTACAATCTTTTCATGATGCCTATGCCTTATAGAATATATAAAATGAGTAGTAGAAAATCAAGATTTTCCCTAGGATACTCATCAAGGAAGCTGAAAGCTGGTACTAGTCCTTGGAACCTAAATCCTATTACTGGTGGAGTACCATGTTAGAGCTATTTAATGACAAATACCAGACATAATCTAGAGTTTCTAATCTAAGAAGGCAAATCCAAAGTTGGAAATAGGGAACAGATGAACTCTTGGATGCTACCATGGATCGATACTATTCACGCCTACACCGATGCCTTGACCATGGTTATTCTCAGTGGGAATAACTTTACCACATCATAGATGGGCTCAAAGTAGAAACTAAAAGAACTCTTAGGTTGTATGCCTAAGGAAGATTGTTTAAAGTGAGAGTTCATCAAATCGAAAGGCTTATTGAGTAGGTAGCAAAAGAAGAAGATGAGCTACAAAAAAGAGAAAGTGCAGAAGAGTATAATAGGGATCCTTCCATTAGAAAATGGGAGGTTTGATTTTGTGATGAGGAGTCACCACTTGATGAAGTGGTGAATAGGAAAAACTTTCCATGCAAAAATCTATTTCTAATACTTGGAAAAGGTTGTTAAATTATGGGACTCTTTAGATGAAAAATTTTAAATTGCTATGAAGATTGCTAAAGTATACAAAGAGAAAAATAGTGATCATAACCATAGGAGATGAAAAGAAGCTGAACATGCCTAAAAAGAGGTAAGGGCAAAGCTATTTCCATAGAGGAAGTTGTGAAAACCAATTCTGATAATAAAACTAATTCTGACATTTGTCAATACGAGCATCCAAAGGGTTATTTCCCTATGGTGTCACACTTACAAGAGTTTGGGATGTATGCATTAGCATGTAGGCAGGCACCTAGATGATTACCTTATCCTCAAGGCAATCCAAGGTATTTCCACCAATAAAAATAATCTTACTACCCAAGTGAAGCTCCTCCACAACCTTATGAACAATACCAATAATGGTACCATTGACAATCATGGGAAATGTCACTGCCAAGGCAACAGTACCCTTATAGGCAACTAGATCCATATGAGTATGATGTTCAACAACCTATCTCTTCAAGAAGTTTTGTAAGTCATAACTCATCATAGCATCACTATTATCCTCCAGAGTACCACCGAACACATTAACCATCTACTTGAGGGGAAAACCCATATCCATACCATCCTTCACATCCATTTGCACGTACACCTCCACCTTCAACCTAGTTACCTCCTGCTCCATCTATGTAAGGTGAGATTCCTCCATAGCTGCAACAATGAAACACTATGAGGGCTATACATTCACAACTGGCTTTTCACCTAAGTGGTTTAGAAAATAAATCTATAAAAAGATCCTTCTTCCAAACTGGTAGTCCTCTCTAGCCCTCATAACCTAGTACAACTAATAATCCTACATCTCCAATACCCTCATCCTTAGTATCAATACCTTCGAGTGCCCTTCAAACCAACTATTACCTTATATTCACATTATGATGCTAACTCATTCTATTTCCAATTAGATCAAGGTTAACAATCTTTTCACAAAAATATATGACCTAGGAAGTCCACTTAGTTACTTGCATATGACTAGATGTGAGCCATGTAAGGCTCTTCTTAACTCTGGTTCTAGAGTTAATCTCATCTCCCATGACATGTACAAGGCCTAGAACCTACCACCTCTCAAGAAGAGAAAAATCCATCTAGAACTGGTAGATCATTCAATTACTGTTCCTCTAGGATTAGTAGAGGACATTGTAACCACAGTTTTTGGATGGTCCTATCTTATTGATTTTCTAGTGATCAAGGTTGAAAACTGCAAAAGTGACTTCCCCATCATTATTGGAAGAGCTTCGATAAGCATGATCAATGCATGTATGGGCATAAGGGATCTCTCTCTAGAAATATACATAAAATGAATTGGGTAAGCTAGAGAAGAAGCATATTCCATGCATCACATACAACAATAATGCAAAAGATTTGGTCCATCAAAAGTCCATACATTAAAACATGCAATCAGTGTGCACAAGAAATCAACATTCAATGGTGTCTGTATGTAATAGCCACAATACAAGAGGGCACCCAGTGGTTGATAGTTGACTCAAATAGCAGCACATTATGCATGAAATCAACTAAGAGACTAACATGTGCTTATGTTGAAGGCATGGATAAATTTAAATAAGTTCATCCACAACTCTTTGGTGAAGATGATGATACCTATTGGGGAGAGTTGGAAATCCCTAATAACTTCAAGCAAAAGCACCTAGAGCTAAAAAATTTACTGGTCAGCATGGAATATGCATTTTTAAATAATGGTAAATTGATCATAATTAATGCCAAACTTTCTCATGAATAAAAAGAAAAGCTATTATAGGTGGTCAAAAAATGGCCAACAACCTTTGCTTGGTCATATCTTGAGCTAATAGGAATTGATCCAAGGATATGCTAGCATCGCATTTACATTGACCAAACCATAAAGCCTAAAAGGTAGCTGTAGAGGTGTTTGAACCCCAAACTGAAGCAGATCATCAAGGAGGAAATTGAACAACTCCTCAAGGCAAGGTTCATCTATTCCATCACAGATAGTGAGTGGGTTAGTTAACTCATAATTGTGCCAAAGAAAAGTGGCAAGTGGCAGGTTTGCATTGACTTCAGGTTGTTGAATATGCTAACATTTAAAGATCATTTTCCATTACCATTTGTGGATCAAATATTTGACACTATATATAGGCATTGTTATTGTAGCTTCTTGAATCATTATAGTGGCTATAACCAAATCCAAATTGCACCAGAAGATTAAGCCAAGACAACATTCACAAGTCCCTAGGAAACTTTTGCATATTGTAAGATGCCATTTGATCTATGCAATGCCCCTACAACATTTCAACACTTTATCCTTCATATCTTCTAGTAGTAGATTGGTAGTGGTGCGGAAGTCTTCATGGATGAATTTTCCACCTAGGGAGTTATGTTTGAGAAAGTCTTGAACCGCTTTGAGCAAGTATTAAAGAGATGTGTTGAAACAAACTTGTGGCTCAACTAGCAAAAGAGCCATCTCATGGTCCACGAAGGCATTATACTAGGGCACAAAATTTCACAAAAAGGAATTGAGGTAGACCAAAAAAAGATAAGGGTTATCCAAGGAATAACACACTAGCTAGAGATAGTTAAAGATGTTTGGTCATGCCTTGGACACATTGGCTACCGCCAATGTATCATATAGAATTTCTCTAAGATCAAAAAATCACTGGTAGAGCTTACAAAAAAAGATGAACGTTTTATTTGGAACAAGGAATGTGAACATGTATTCCAATAGTTAAAGGAGAAACTCGTAGAAATAGCAATCCTACGAGCACCAAACTTGTCCAAACCCTTCCACATCATGATGGATGCATCTAACTATGCCTTGGGGGTAGTGCTCATGTAGATGGATGATAAGAAATGCTCATACTACATCCATTGCACTAGTTGAAGCATTATGAAAGCATAATCAAATTACACCACTATGGAAAAATAAATAATGGTTATGATGTACACTTTGAAAAAGTTAAGGCACTATGTGCTTGGCTATAAAGTATTTGTGAACACATATCACAGTGTAATCTACTTCCTTGTGAATAAGCCAATAGTGAGCCCTCATATCATATGACAACTTGTGATCTTGTAGGAATTTGATCTCACAATGGTAGATCGAAAAGGGGCTGAGAATGTGGTTGTTGACCATCTCTCTTGCTTAAGGTGGGATAATAAAGAGAAGGAAAGCTTGCTCTTTGATCAGTTTCTAGATAAGCTCCTCTTTACAAGAGTAATAAATGATCAAACTCTTGAAGAAACAACATGGTACAATGGCATCCTTAGTTATCTTATCACTCAAGAGATGCTACAAGATTTTGACTTTAGAAAGAAGCAACAATTTCTTCATTAGGTCAAATATTTCATGGAAATCAACAAACACCTTTTCAAGGTGTGCGTCAATGGCCTGATTCATTGGTGTGTCCTTGACAAAGATCAACTTCATGTTCTCTAGGGTTCTCATGAAGGGCCTTGTCAAGGCCACTATGTAGGGAGATGCATGGCCATAAAAATCCTAATAGCAGGATACTATTGGTCTATATTCTTTAAGGATGCTCACCAGTTTGTCAAATCTTGTGAACATTTTCAGTGAGATGGGGGAATGATCACTCGCATGGAAGGTCATCAATAGTGGATTCAACCACTAGAACCTTTTGACATATGGGGTGTTGAGTTCATGGGTCCCATCACACCCATGTCTAAAAAAAGACATATATTATTGTAAGAGTTGACTACTACACAAAATGGGTAGAAACAACAACTATTACTGATTGCATATTGTCAACTGCTACTAGATTTATACAACAAAATATTGTAAATAGGTTTGGGTTGCCATGTTCACTAATTTTTGACAATGGAAATTATTTCACATGTGCCACTTTTAGAAATTTAATGCAATGGTTGGGGGTTGAACATAAATTAACAACACCCTACCACCCCTAAGCCAATGGTCAAGCAAAGGTAACCGACTAGGAGATCACAAAAATACTAATATGAAATATTAGTAAATATAGGAAAGATTGGAGTACAAAACTTAACGATGTCATTTAGGCTTATTGTTCAACATGGAAACTTCCTATTAGCTACTCTCCCTACAAGTTAGTGTATAGAAAAATTTTGATGCTCCCAATCCAGTTTGAGCTCCATACACTCTCAACAACTTGTGATTTGGATCTTGACCTAAGTATAGCATAGAAAGAAAGATTGATCAACCTAAATGTGCTAGATGAAAATTGATTAGTAGTTCTATCTTTGAATGATGTGCACAAGGCATTCAATAAGCAATTTCATGACCTAAGAATACGAAAGATAAAACTTCCCAAGAGATAATTTCCTCTATTGGAACCCCACACATGTACCTTATAAGGAGAAATTTCAAACATTGTGGGAGGAACCTTATATAATTGATCAGACCTTTCCCTCTAGGGCCATGTTGATTTACAAGTCTGAAAGCCCAAATAAAAATTAGTTGGTTAGTATCCAACAAGTAAAACCTTTCCTCGAACCAATACAAGCTAGTGCAACTACCACCTCAATGGATGGACAACCATGTTCCATTTTTCAAATCTCCTCCTTCCAACTCAGTTGTGGGGGAGATGGCCATCCATGCTAACAATCTATATGGCTTTTTAGTTTTTTCTACTTTTTGTTTTTCATGTTTTTGATTTTTACAAATTATTTATTTTACAAATTTTTTATTTTTATATTTTTCTAATTTTACACCACCATTAGTACCTTTGAACCTTTTTTGAATTATTTTATACTTTCTTATATATCTTACTTTGTTTTATTTAGTTTTGTTCAAGTGTGATATTTTCTTGATTTGCTAATACAATTGCTTTATTGCCATAGGACACAGTGCCACTGTTGTTATTTATGAATGATGGTTTGTGCTTAATGTTGTGATTGTTGATGTTTGGTTTCTATTTTTGAATTTTGATGTCTGATGACTATGACATGGTTTATTTTTCATGAAACAAGCAGTGAGTCCACATCATTTGCCCATCCACTAAACTCTATGATTTTCCTTATTCTGGGAATTTGAGGTCCCTTCCAGTAAAGAAACTTTTAATCAATCGGTGACCTAAGTAGTTCCAGAATTAGGAAGGATTCAAAGGTTTGTAAAGGATGTGACTTCAAGGGTACTCAATACTCTTTGTACTCTTTTACTTGCTTGAGTTTTTTTCATGAAATTCTTACCATTCCATTCCAACCACTAATAGGAAGTTAAATGAAGTCTTTGCATGGTGTGTTTTCCATCCAAAAATTCAAAAAAAAAAAAAACAATGGGAATTCGAGGCACATCCCTTAGACACAATAAATGGATAAGTATTTGCATGGTGTGGTTCCCATCCAAAAAACATTTAAAAAAAAAAACAAACAAACATGATAGGAATTCAAAGCACATCCCTTAGACAAATAAATGGGCTACAAGCACTGGTTATGGGAATAGAAAGACATGCACCCATGCTTGAAGGTCCCCTCTAACTATGGCCCTCTCTCACTTTTTTCTTCTCTCTTTTCTTCTCTTTATGGAACAGTGCTTGTTTTGTGGAAGCACTCTCATGTTTTATGTAGGTGGACTGGTCTTAGAGTGGTGATGCAAAATCACTAAAAGTGGTTTGCTTTGGTTTGGACTAAGGATGGATCTTCTTAGGTTATTTTAAACACAAATTCCAAAAGGGACTTCATGTGACCTCAATTCAAAATTCCATTCCACCTTCTCCATCATCCACCCATGCTGCCATAACTCATCTCACTACTAGGTTCTATGTTATGCTCTATGTCTTGGTTTGATGCATTTGAATTTTTGGATAGATTCTTTTTGGTTGATCCTTAACTTTTCATGACCATTAATCAATTGTGGGGCCCATAGACTCCTTAGTTCAGGTTATGCAAGGGAAACAAGGGCATGAGCCTACCTATTATGGGGAGGACTCACTTACATAGCTCTTGGTTTGGTTAGTTAAGGTTTCTTACCTTAGACATTACTACAATCCTATCTTTTGCATATTCTGTTGTGTATTCCACTCAATGCTCCTCAACCTTTTATTTCATTCATTCCTTAAATCATTTTTTCTCCATTTTTTCAAATTTATAAGCTCTAACACCCTCTTCAAATATTTTCATACTGTTCTTGGCCTTTTAAGCTTTCATTTGACCCTAATTTTATTCAACAACTCTTTGTATTTTGCAAGTTTGACCAAAGTCAATGATCGTCTATGGTGGTCAACAATTGCATCGATGAGGTCTCATTGATGTAGTGCAAAAGTCCTATATATATCACTGCACACTTAGAAATTTTTTTTCATTTGCCTCATAACACATAAGGAGTTTTTGCCATTTTTCAGAGCCCAATTTCAAAGCCCTTAACTTTCCAATCGTTTGTCCAAATCACTTAGTTCTTCGATTTTGTAGCTACTGAAGGTAAGATCTTTATCGCAGAGGCTACAAACCTTAAGGTTTTTATAGAATTTTTTGAAAATGTTTCTAACAACCCCAAAGGATTAATAACCTTAATAATATACAAACATCAATTTTTTCAAGATTTAACCCTTCCAACAATCTCTGGGATGATTTATTAACAATAACACATGAATAAAATAATTATTAGAGTAATTAAATTAGCCATAATCACAACTTAGTCAAGTGTAATTATCCTAACAATATAAAGGTATTTTAGTTGCTTCATGTTACACAACAATTGCTAATCCATGTTCTTATTATGATTACAGATGGCCCCAAGACCTAAATGCCCGCAGGAAGGAGAAACTTCTTAACTAAGGGAGAAATGGCCCAAAGTTGAAAAGGGCCAACAAGAACAAGCCTAAGAATCACCAGAGGCAACCCATGCAATGGGACCTCTTCATGAGGAGCCCAAAGTGGAATATGTTCCACAAATTCCAGAAGAAGAAGTGCCCACAGAGCAATCACAATGAGGAGAAGTGATAGGACCCATGTCAAGGCTTGAAGGCACTTTGACTTAAGCCTACCTTGATATCATCAGGTCCCAAGAGATTCAATGATTAGTTCTTCAAGAAATAAACTTTAGGTCATTCCTAGAGAAAGCTTTAGCAAATGTCAAACACAATTACAAGCCTCTCCCATATGGCCAATCATCACATTTAGTTGGGAATGGTACATGGGAGAGACATATCTCTTTTGGACCAAAAAAGGCTAGAGTCCATAGTCAAAATCAAGGATATTTAGGTGTCCTACTCAGCCAAGGCTATCACATAAGCACTATGGTTGCTTGACATTGGAACATAGTTGGTAGAGCTATCAACAAAATGTGATCCTAAGGAAAAAAAGGAGTGGACTCAGTGATGTTACAGGGTCGATTGTAAGGAGTATGGTGTGCTCACATTGACGAAGCACATCTATTTCAAAATTATAGCCTACCACCTCAATCCAACAGTAAGGCATAGCAAGGTAACCACCTTCTCCACTTGAGCATGTACTGCTCTAAGTGGGATATGTCTTATGAACCTTTCACAACTCATCTATTTGAAGATTGAAAAACATTTCAAGGAAAATGAACAAGGAAGGAAAATCCTACCCTTTTCATGCCTCATTTAGAAGCTCTGCAAAAGGGCAGAAATCATCTACTATGCCAACAACACAATCAATCATGCTTCTTTGGCCTCATGATCCAAAATCATGAAGGAAAAGACATCGACTACAACTCAAGAGGAGCAACTACCACCACCACCGCCTACTCAAGAAATAACGTTAGAGGCCCTCACAGCCATTGAGTGCTTGCACAAAATCCAAGAGCAACTCTTGCATGAGTAAGGGTAGTGTGTAGGGATGAGTAGTGTGGACCCATCTATGTATCGACCTACAATGAGTCACCTTAATGAGGTGGCTTGAACAATCAGCTAGATGGAAAGGGATGGACCAATATTTTGTATCCAACAAACATAATTGCCCATGAGGTCTAATCCCAATGCTCGAGAGGTGACGATGTCATTATCAAAATACCATTTATTCCTAGAAATCTTTGGGAATGTTGCCTCCTTCTCAGTGCATTTGAAGAAAGGTGAAGAGGCCACTATATTGGTGATGCAGCACCAAGGGCAAGAGACTATGACTGAAGTAGTTGCTAACCATGTTGTTGAAGCACTCAATGCACCTATGATGTTTGTACTAGATGTATTTGCACTTTGAGATGTGTAGATGTCAATAGGCATAGTTAGTGAAAAATTAAATGTAGCCTAGCATGAAGAATTGCTTGATCAACTAGTGGGGACCAGGAAACCAATTTTAAATATCTTTAATTTTTCTAATAACATCACTACAACCTAGTTGAAGTTATTGGAAGCAAGGGGAAAATGAATTATCTTGAATGGGCAACTTGAAATAGATCAAGCATAAAATCAACACTTGGCCATGAAGGTTGCTGAATCACATGCATGTCTTGTTGATCCTGCACTCCTCAGCCCAATAATAACTAGAGAAGAAGCTTTCCAATAGCTTCAAGAATGACTCAAGAAGGTTGAGGAGGAATCAGCGATGGCCATCTTCAACCATTTTGTATTAAAGGTTAAGAAATATTCAGTTCAGAAGACTTGGCTCAGATGCACCAAGAGAATGAAACACTGATCACAAAAAATCATCGCTTGTGCAATGTTGATGCCCAAAAAGAAAAAATGCAAGAATTCATTCATCAATAGCAAGAGCATCTTTCTAGGGTGAATATTAAATTAAGGAAATTAGCAATAGAAATTTGGAATCTGTCAATGGAAGAAGTTTGTGTGTAATACTAGAAATCTACTATTGAGATTATTGGCTGGAAAAATGAAGCTTTGAAGTTTGAAAGAGTGAAAAAATACTATAGAGACCAGGTTGGCTTGCAAAAGGAAGTCAATGAGAAGCACATCCAAATGGTGAAGGTGAAAGTAAATGAAGCTCTCCAGTAACTCCAACAAGGAATAGAAGTTTGGCAACCCATCATTGATGGGATTGATTCCTACAACAAAGAAGAGATTTGGCTAAAGGAGTTGCCAATAGAAGAAATGACAAAGTACATGGAGTTGGTCAATCTCTACTATGCGAACCTAGCTATGCTAACTATCAAAAAACTATAGTCAGCATTAGAGAAACAAGTGGCTAGCTCATATTTTCTATACAAGGTATAGTTCAAGCACTATAAAGACATCAAGAAAAAGCTTGAGATTACAAATGCTAAACTCAAATTTTTCATAGCACGATTCACAGATCAATGATCAACTACTAAGAACCTAGCCAAAAGGATGAATGATTACATGAGCTAAAGGATACAGTCAGAGTGTTCGACATTGAATGCAAAAAATTTGTTTCTAGGTTTATTAATGCAAAGGAGTTATTTCCAGCAATTCCATGTCCTTGGGATGTCCCCATTTTGACCCACATTGGTAAAGTTACATGGATGATGCATGCTCCCATAAGTAAGAAGGAGAAAATGAGAGCACTTCTTGATGCTTTCCACCTCCCACCAGAAGTCACAGAAGTAGCAGGATAGCCACAGCCACATCAACCACCACACGTGTGTGATGCCAGTGAAGATCCCTTAGAACCTTAGGAGCCACCGCCACCTAAGATTGTCTAATCTTATCTACCAAACTTCATGCCATCAAAGAATGTGTTGTCCAGTTTTGAAGAGTCATATCATGGTGTTCAATTTTGTGTCATGAACACTACCATTTTTTAATGTGTTGATCCATACACTTAGACTTCATTTTTGTTAAGTCAATCTATTTTGTTTGTGAAAGGTTAGTCAATAATTCCATACCTTCCCAATTTTGTAAAAGAACTTGAGGATAAGTTTTCATTCAACCATGGAGGAATGATGAGCTGCAATTTTGTTGGCTACATCGATGAGGCCTCATCGATGTAGCCTTGTTGATTGGGCCTTGTCAATGAGGCCTCATCAATGCATCGTATCATACATTGATGAGGTCCTGTTAATGTAGTATCTACTTTTTAGCTATAAATACACACCTATTAGTTGCATTTATGGCATTGAGATTTCAAAAGTAACAAAGCTCTTGTAGTTTGTTCATTTGAGAGTTAGAATTTCTCTCCTAAGTGCCTATAGCCAGAGTCATTGAGTGTATAGATCTTTATTTGAGCATTATTGTACTTGAGCATTATAGTGTGTGTAGCAATAAAGATGAGCTTTCTAATAAACCTTGTAGCATTCTAGATAGATTAAATATTTTATTTATGCATTTGATGTTTTCAATTATTTATTAAATATTTTTCAGTAATTAAGCTAATGAAGTAGTTAAATAAGAAAATCTAGATAAATTAAATGCATAAGTATGACTACCTAAAGTGTAGCATGTGTTTGCTTGGTAATCTTAGTAGCATTATCACTTGGTACGCCCAATAGCGTAGCGCTTGGTAACCCAGCAGTGGATACTTGGGTTCAAGACATGTGCGGAGAGTGGGATTGGATGCTTATGTTAGGACTAGTTAAATACTAGTTAATTAGTTAAATTAAATTAGTTAATCCAATTACTTTATCTCCCTTTAAACACCAAACCATAAAATACAAAATGATAAAAAATTAGATGCCTCAATTACACTTAACCATAACAATGTACATCACAAGTGTAATTGGGAAGACAACACTTAATCTTAAGGCAAGATTCACCCCCTAGAAGACTAGTGCACCAGAAACTACAAAGTTTGTGGAATTTGATCAAATCGTGCATGAGCTCTTGTGATTCGTATGGTTGGGCATAGGGGTACCTCACCACTCATCAATGAGGTTTATTCAATGTGTAAATACTAGACTTCCCATCAACCAAATGGTTCCAGGCTATGTAAGTAAGGTAGCACTTTGATAGAGTCTAGCTGCACTTGTAAAAGCGATGACTTGAAACACATATGAGACAAGAAATTGACTTATGTAAGGAGGTAAAATTTTTTAATACAAACCAAAAACTACAAGCTCCAAGAAATACCTAAGTATGCTAAAAAATATGATCAAGAACTCATCTTGAGTATTTATAGTTTTTGTGCTGGAATGGAGGAGGCTCATTAGTGCCTAGGCATTTACGGAGGTATGTCAATGTAACTTGAGCCCATGCTAGTCACACTACTAATGATAGAAGGCAAACCTAGCCTAGCAGGACATAGGGAAGTTAGGACACCCTCCTCCCCCTAAATCATACTTTGCACCATGAATCCTAGATGAAAGATGAAACTTGAGGAAGTAAGACATAAGGATAATAGAACATTCAAATAGAGCGAAAATTGTCCTAAGGAGCTTGGAATCATGCACACAATCTTAAAGTGTGACATAGGAGACAAAGAACATTAATTAAACACACTAGACTATAAACATAAGGCATGTGAAACACTTGCCAAATCTAGGACTTATAATTGGCATACAAATTACCATTAGATACCTCATTAGCCCCTTTAAGTAGTTTTATAATTTATCTATGGTTAATTTTAGGGTGTGACATATAATGAATGTCTTTGCATGCATCATCATCTCTAATGGTGTCGACCTTCTTCACACTCACTTGTAACACTTATCATCCCCTTAACACCCCAACCTGTATGCTTATGAATTAACAATGTCCTTGTTTCATCCAAAAGAAAATCCACATAATCTAGATTTCTTCACATTTGGAAAGTCCTAGTAGTGATCCTTAAGTCTTGCATGTTATCAAACATGGCCTAAACTCTTCCAAGAGGTTGCTAAAGGTCCCATGCCCAAGCACTGATATGTTAGTAGACATGACGAGCAAGTTTGTGTGCTTGATAGAGCTACCAACTCCTTTGGTTCTTATCACTTGCATATATCTATAACACCTTGCTAGTTCTTGTCATTTCTGATGATCAGCTTGGTGTTACTATCCATCTTGATGATAGTTTAAACTACAATAGATACTAAGAGCTATAGCCAACAAATCTTTCGGAGGGAAACATGTTGAATCCAATGGCATTTATTTGGGTATCCTTGTCTCTAGACTATGATAACAATGATGCCCAGGCCACAATCTTACTATTTCCTATGCACCTACCTTCCTACTACCACCGTTTTATTTGCCAACTAGCACATGTTATGTACCAACATGTCATCATCAACCACTTGTTATGTGAAAGGCATTTTAGTAAGTCTAATCACATCAATGACATTTTATATTTCCTAGTCTCCCACATCCTTTATGACATGTTATTGACTCATCTATTTTTTTTTAATTTCTATCTTTTTTTTATATGTTAATACACACACTTTTGAGTTAACAAAATACAGAAGAGAATTGAGTTTCTAAAACTAACAGCTTATGATCATCACAAAATAGTCATTTAAGAAACAAAACATTAGATACTAAAGTTTAAAATATATGATCATTTCAAAATACTCATTTACGAAACAAAACATTAGATATTAAAGTTTAAAATATGAGATCATCACAAACTACCCATTTAAGGTACAAAACATTAGATATGAAAGTTTAAAATGCTAGCATATGATAATAGCATATAAATATAAGCTTTGCCCATTTTTTGCTATTGGATTCTTATTTCTTACATAATATTGAAGTCACATGTAACTAGAAAATAGGTGCAACTAATGTTGGTCATAGCTAATTGGTATGCTTACAAGCTTTTCACTTGGAGGTGTTGGCTTTAAAGCAAGCACAAGCACGTCCCACTAGTTGCAATTACTTTAAAGGTATTGTTCCAAGCACATCTTCATGTGTTAAATGATAGAAAAGACTCTTGACTTGGAAGTTCCAAGTTATGGCTTTCATCTTGATGGGTAATGTGAGTTATAAAGTTCTAATTCAATTATATATCTTAGATTAAACATTGTTTAAAAAAAAATGTTTTAGTTCCCATGGAGGATGTAACTCTTTATGTGTTAAATAACAATGAGGTGTTAGCCTAGTGGTGGGACACTTGATTTGAAACCTCCAGGTCCTGGGTTTGATTCTGGTGGGCAATACTGAGTTATATAAAGTTCTAAGTTGACTATATATCTTAGGGTGTACTTATGTTTCATTTATCTCAAGTTGCAACACCCCTATCTCTTTATGTGTTAATAATAGAAAAGACTTTTACCTCAAAAGTTTGAAGTTATTTGTTTGATCTTATTACACTGAGTTATAAAACTCTCATGAGTTGGTTAGATCATACAACTTTGTACTCATGGGTGTTGGCTTTACTGGCACCCCTTTACACTTGCTATGTACCCTAGGAACATGTTTTAAGCACACGTCACCTCCCCTCCGGACAAAGTAAATATTATTTTAAAAAAACATTCCGGATTCAAAGACATGAATGAATGCGGAGACATAATCACACCTACTAATGCATGAACCCAAAATACGCTTCCGCTGAAGAAAATGCAAGCCTCTACTTCGACGAGCACTTCACCATGCTTATGGCTACAAAATTTTCTCAACGTTTTGCTTTCTCTGCTCCGCTGGATACAAGGTATTTTCGAAAATACTATCAAAGCTTTAAAGAGAAAAAAAAAAACAGCAAATTATTTACCGACGAAGTATATCTACCTGTATATCGATATAATCTTCGAGGTAAGTCGTTGCGGCTAAAAAGTATTCGGGCGAGCCGTTATGGATTTAAAATTTTTAATAAAAATCTCAATCATTCGTTAAACTAAGAACCCTCGGCATAAAGTAATCTCAAATCGATAGAGCGGAAATACAACGAATCAAATAAAAACAGTTTAACGATAGTCCAACAACAAATTATTTATCTAAACTTGATTAAATAAAGAACAAGCTTGCACATGAGAAAAATATCTTTTTCTTCTAAGAATTACATCTCTGCCATAAATTAATTTTTAGAAACCATGATCCCGGGAAACAACGCCGCTGGCCGTAGAAAGATAATGGACGTCTACATCATTAATAAAACCACATAAACTCGATGATCAGGACTTCGGCAAAGTCGCAGCAATAACGGATGAACGCAAGTTCCTTTCAAACTGAAACAGTATTCTTAGTGGCCATTATCCTCAAAAGATGATGATAGAAAATCTTGAAGGCTGACGCGGAAAGATGAAGGATTGTTGGTATTAACCATATGCAAAATCTTCTGAAACAATTCCACCGTGCAAATCAGTCTCTGACCTCCATTTGCGTGAGACTTATCCTCTGCAAAATAGTTCAGCGTTTCCTTCATGAGAGGATGGCTTAGTAGATGAATTTCTAAAACGAATCTTTTCAGCTCCGCAATTTTTGCCATTCTTCATTCTCTTATCCAGTATAGACATTACTTTCTTTCACAGCTTCGCCATTATCATCGCTAATCTCATTCCCGAAAGATGATATCGAACTTCTCTAATTTTCTAAACAGAGGCATCGGTGTTTATTTATACTCTTTCGGCATAAAAAATTGTTGGCGAAAACGTGCTTTTTAAAATCTAATTTCTAGATCTCATATTCCTTTTACACAAGCTTTTTTATCTTTTAGTTTTCTTATGCCATCAAAAAATTTGTTCCCTAAAGTGTGCCTTTTCAAATTTAATTTCTAGATCTAATATTCCTTTTACAGTAGCTTTTTTATCTTTTAGTTTTCTTCTGCATATCATAAGCCGAACACCGGAATTCAGTTAATGAGTAGGATGAAACAAGTGTTAGTTGCAAAAGTATTCAACACTCAGGGAAGCAAAGCACCAGAAATTGTTACGGTGAGCATTGTTTTTTTTTTTTTTTTTTTTTTTAATGAATACTATTTAAATAAATAAACATAGGTTTACGTTTAGAATTAAATCAGATTTTTAACTATGGAAAATTTTATAAGAGGAAACAGTTACCAGGATCACTTCTTATATAGAGGTGGTGTTGGAACCCAAAGTTATTGAAACATTGGTACACTTCAAGGTTTATAGAAGTTTATAACTTAGTGTTACGTAGTACAATACAACTTGTGATATGGGGTTACCAAGCCAAGATCCCTAACAGTGAGGTAGCACCTTATTATTATAAAGAGGCTAAATAAAAGTAATTGGCAAAACATCACAAAACTAATAAGAAAGAAAAACAAAATTCTATGAGTTTGTAGAATTTTATTTATAAAAATCATTTTAGTAACTACAATTTTAGTATCTATTATATCATAGTTATTATGACTTAAACATGTTTATGCCTAGTTATAATTTATAATTATGCTAGTTTAGTCTCTTTGTTTTTTAAAAAATTTTGTAACATTAAAAAATTATTCAAATAATGCATTTTTATTTTTAATTTGGGTTGAAAAAAGATTTTATTATTATAAGGTATTTAAAGGTGGGGGTGTTCTTGGAATCAAAACTACATTAGATGTTTAAATTAACCATACACAAATAACTAGCCTCTTTAGGGATTACAATACACACACTTGTACATTGTATAGTTGGGTATGGGACATACCTAGTGATCATCAATAAGTATACTTAATCCCCCTAAATTTTATATGCAAGGCCTTAGAAGAAAAAATGATAATGAAAAATATAGATTTAAAATTTTTATGATCTATAATTATTGTACACAAAGAAGGTGCTCTTTATGAATGAGAATGCTTATCCCTTTCAATTCCTTGGCATGGATATTGCTAGTTTTTCTTAGAGAGGAAGAATTTACATATGTGGTGACTTGAATGTTAGAATTATTGTGGAAAATGATAGTAACATTGTAAAAATAAAGAGAAAAATAAAACACATAATATTTAATGGTCGAACCCTTCAATGTAAAGGGAAACATCCATGGGGCAAGGGAAAAAATAATTTTATTTAAGATGTATAGGTGACTATAAGACTTCCCTCACTCTCTACAATTTCTTGTATTACAAGCTCACACTATGTCTATATTTATAGTATAGTCTCTCTTGATTTTATGGTGTTTAACATTAGTAATGCCTAGATTACAAGTAAAAGGGAATCCAAGTTACATCTAGTGCTTAACTTTAGTAATGTCTAGATTACAAGTAGAAAAGAGTACAAGTAACATTGCACTAAATACAACTCAATTTTATTTTTACAATTTTTCAAATAAAAAAAACGTAAATATAAATTATCAAAAAAAGAAAAAAACATAAATGAAAACATTAGAGAGAGAAGGAAAAAACACAAGATAACTTATTGTCAACTCAACAATGTCCACCTTGACAATAAACTCACTTTGCCTTGCTCAAAAAATTTTCATCACCTTTCTAGCAATCCTAAGAAGTCCAAGCACCACTTGAACTTCTTCAACAATACTAGCTTTGTTAATATGTCTGCATAATTTTGACTTGTATGAATTTTCTCAAGCAATACTCCACCTTCTTTAATAAATTGTCTTATCCAATGATATTTGGTGCAAATATGTTTTGTTCTACTATGATGAATTGGATTCTTAGCTAAATATATAGCACTTTGATTATCACAAAATATTTTAACTTTTTCCTTTTTGATGCCCAACTCACCCAATATGCTTGCAAACATATAGCTTCCTTGCAAGCTTTTGTAGTAGCCATGTATTCTACTTTAATGGTAGACAATGCTACAAGAGATTTTAATTTTGACATCCAAATTATTGGACCTGCTACAAGAGTAAAAACACAACTTGTGATGGATTTGCTGTTATCTAACTCACTTACAATATCAAAATCAACAAAACCCATAATCTCACTATTATCTTTATTATAGGTGATACAATAATTCTTAGTGCCTTTTAAATAACGAAGCACCAATTTTACTACAATCTAATGGTTTTTACTAGAATTTTCCATAAATTTACCGATCATCCTAATTGCAAAAGAAATATCTGGTCTTGTACATACCATGGCATACATTAAACTTCCTACTATGTTTGCATAAGACACACAAGACATATACTGCTTTCCTTCTTTTGAGATAGGACTTAAATCTGAAGAAAGCTAGAAATGAGTAGCAAAAGGGATACTTACATGTTTAACATCCATTATATTAAAACACATGAGGATTTTTAGAATATATTTTTCTTGTGAAAACCATAGCTTACCATTTATATTATCTCTGTGTATCTCTATGCCTAAGATTTGATTTGCTACTCCTAGATCTTTCATATCAAATGTCCTAGATAGCTAAGCATTTAACTATTTGATTTCGAACATACTTTGGCTTGCAATAAGCATGTCATCAACATATAACACCAAAACTACAAATGTGCCATTGGTGCTAAATTTAAAATACACACAATGGTCATATTCACTTTTTTTTTGGAAATTATGGCTTAACATGATAGAATCAAACCTTCTATACAATTTCCTAGATGATTGTTGTAGGCCATACAATGACTTCTTGAGTTTGCAAACTAAATCTTTGTTGCCTATCGTACAAAACTATCTAGTTATTTCATATATATGTCATCATCTAAGTAATTGTGTAGGAATGTTATTTTACATCTAATTATTCTAAAATCATATCAAATAAAACAAATAGAGTCAACAAAATCTAAGCAAAAGCTAATTTTACAATTGGTGAAAAAATTTCTGTGAAATTCATACCTTCCTTTTGTGAATAACTTTTTGCTACTAGTCTGGCTTTGTACTTGTCAATTTTATCATTAGTTATTTTCTTTAATTTGTATACCCATTTACAGCCAATAGCTTTTCTACCCTTTGGAAGCTCCACCAAAACCCATGTTTCATTTTTCTCCAAAGAATTGATCTCCTCTTGCATTGCTTCCTTCCATTTAGAACTAGAAGCATCTTCTATAGCTTCTTGATATGTGTATGTGTCTCTTCCATTTGAAAATAATGCAAGTATAATATAATAATCAAATTTCTTAGGAGGAACACTTACTTGTGTAGATCTTCCTAAAGGTTGTTCGAGTATATTTTTTTCTTTTTCTTCATCTAAAAAACATTCTTCAAGTAAGTGAAGCTCTTTCTTATGTCTATTTGATGATGACTAAGTCTCCAACTCAACTAGCTAATCATTAGGTATATTTATTTGTTCATGTTCAACTTTATTTCATGCTTAATACTATTAGAGGATTCATGAAAAACTATATCTCTATTGTAGATGATTTTATAGTTCGTAGGATCCCATAATCTATATCCCTTAACATCATCTTCATACCCAACAAAGACATACTTTCTAGATTTTGGATCTAATTTTGAAGATTGATGTTTTGGACCCAGAGCATATGTAGTACAACCAAAAACTACAAGAAAAGAATAATCAGAAGAATGACCTATCCATACATCTTCTAAAGTTTTACAATTTAGTGGAGTTGCTGGTGATTTATTAACTAAGAAACATATTTTTGAAATAGCCTCTACCCAAAATTTCTAATCCAAATTGGCTTTGCTCATCATTCTTCTTGCCCTTACAAGAAGAGTTCTATTCATGTTCTCTGCAACTCCATTTTACTCAGGAGTATAGGCCACTATCTTATGTCTTTTAATTTCAACTTTCCTACAATAATTTTCAAACTTTGTAGAGTTGAAGTCTCCTCCATTATCTATTCTCAAACATTTAATTGATTTACCTATGCTCTTTTCAACCCAAGCTTTAAATTTCTTAAAAACACCAAAAGCATCAAATTTATTTTATAATAGATAGACCCAACTTTCCTACAAAAATCATCAATAAAGTTAAAAATATATAAATTGCCTCCAAATGATGGCTTAGATGATAGACCCCATACATTTGAATGTATATAATTAAGAATATCTTTGCTTTCATGCTTTCCTACCTTAAATTTATTTCTTGATTGCTTTCCAAAAATATAATGTTCACAAAATTCTAAATTCAAAGATTTTAGTTTTGGGATCAAATTTCACTTTATCAAAATCTATAAACATGTCTCACTCATGTGACCCAAACATTGATGCCATAGATAAGAAGAGTCTAGATTCTCAACATAATCTGAATTAGCAATGTTTCTTTCTATAGTGCCCTATAACTTGTAAATATTATTATCACATTTATTAACTTTCATCACTACAAAGGCCCCTTTGATAATTTTCAAAATGTTCTTATCACCCTTAAAATCATAACCTTTGGAATCTAATGCTCCTAAAGAAATTAAATTCTTTTTTAGATCAGGTACATGTTTTACATCTTCTAGCATTTGAACAACCCCATCAAACATTTTAATTCTAATATTCCCTTTTTCACAATTTTACAAGAATAATGATCACCAAGATAAATAACTCTACCATCATATGATTCATAATTTTTAAACCAATCTCTATGTGGACACATGTGGTTAGAAGCACTAGAATCTAATAACCAATCATCATGATACTGAATACCAACAAAGGTAGCAAGAACTTCATCAACAATCATACTTGATACCCGAATTACCATATTTGCTTCTTTCGATTTTTCATTGGATCCCTTGTTTTGATTTTTTTTGTTTCTTGCAATAATCCTTTTTAAGGTTTTCAATTTTACCACAATACCAACATCTTACTTTACTTTTCTTACCTCTTGATTTTGATCTTGCTTTGCATGATTCAATTCTTTCCATCATTTTTCCCCTTGCCACCAAAGCATTAGAAGCTTGCTTAGAAATTGAAGTAGATGCTCTCCAAATTTCTTCCTATAACAAAGGTGCAATAACTCCTTTCAGGGATATATCATCCCTTCCATGCATTAATGTTGTGACAAGAACACTATAGGATGGTGATAATGATTTAAGTAAGTAACTTGCTTAATACTCATAATCTATATTAATAGCCAAATCTAACAACTTCTTGTTGGAGACCGTTTGAGGCCACTAACTTTGGAGGGGCCTTTGGGTCTTGTGAGCTTTGTAAGTCATGGGATCAAAGGTGTTCTTCAAGTAGGGTTTAGGTGCTTGTTGGTCTCTAGCAACACTAAGGCCTAGATACCTCCAAACAAACGTAGTAGTTATGAAATGTACTAGATG
The DNA here is from genome assembly GCA_015680685.1 of Gnetum montanum. NCBI lineage: Eukaryota > Viridiplantae > Streptophyta > Gnetopsida > Gnetales > Gnetaceae > Gnetum > Gnetum montanum. The sequence goes on from MNCI01005798.1 coordinate 971,474, forward strand.
TGAGTATGTGTTTTTTGTTGTGAATGTTGAGATGGTTGGGTTGTGTATTAAACTGTAATAGACTATCATAAAAGAGATTCAACTAACTTTGTCAAATACTATGAGTTGTTGAAGATTCCTAGTTTATTCGATCACTTAGTCTATACAATCCCTATAGTATGCTACTTGTAAAAAATAAAATGTTTCCAAAACATTTGAGCACAATTTTGCCAATCTATGCCTAATTTCCCTCAAAGAGAAAATCCCACAAGAAAACTAGAAATAGAGCAAGATATAATAGACTTAAAAAGAGAAAGAAAAGAAAGCATATTTGCATGAAATTTGAAATATTTAAGCAAGATAAATTGACATGAGGAAACACTTTACATTAAAGCAATTCCAATTCAATCTAACTACAAATTGACCAAACCCTATAAATGTAACAAGCAATTTCCTAAAGAAAATTTTATTATACTAGCAAAAATTGTATGTAAATGACAAAGTATGAGTCCCTATTTTGGCTAGTTAATAGTTGTCAAAGATTGCATTAAACAAAGATTTCAAAAAATTTAACAATTTCAAGATTAAAATACCAAGGCAATACACTTTAAGGTAATGAAGCTATTATAGTCATCTCAAAATACCAAAGACTTTTCTAGATTCTCCATGCTCAAAATAGGAAATTTTGTTAAGACATTACTATTAGATTGCTCTTAAGGATTTTCAATAATATAAGCTCTTTTATGGAAAACTTAATAGGAGCCTAATATTGTGCAAAAACAAAGCTATAATGACAACCTAGGAAAAATTTCAAAATTAAATGCTAAGTACAATACTATATAAACCATTAGCTAAGTAACTAAAGCAAAATGGGAAGAAATGAACTCATAGGATTAAAACAATGCAGTTAAATTGATGGCTTTAGCAAGCCATCATACAAGAATTCTTCCAAAATATTTTCCCCAAATCTTCCTCCCCTTAAATTCTACCTTTGAAGGTTTTTTTTATAGTAACCTTAAGGTAGTTACAATAATCATGAGGAGTTAAGGGTTTTACAAATATCTTAGGAATATAAATTTATAACCACCTTGGGAGTTATAACATCCATGGGGATTATGAGAAATTTGAGATATGGTTGCCAAGTGTTTCCTTGGTAAGAAATATCATAAAAGCTACCATAGGAAGTTACAAAAATTGTAGAAATACATGCCACAATTGGAAAGTGTCCTTTCAAGTAAAAATATTTAGGAAATTTATTTAGGTATTTATACAACCTTCATGTGAAAATTTAATTTGAACAAATAAAGCTTTATAGACTCATCCCTTTAAATTGTAACCTTGCCACATGTGCATGTATTACCTTTCCAAACTTATGTTATCTCTTATGGCCACCATAATATATGTAATGTTTTTCATAATGCTTCACTATAGCTTTAACTTAAAATATGAAACATGATTTTTCTAGTGTAGTTTGGGCACAAGGGTTTGTTGTTGCTATATTATTGTTTCCTTGCTGCCCTCACCACCACATTTCCCATTGCCTTGCTACCTTCACCGTCGCATTGCCAATTGACTCGATGCCTTCACCACTACATTGCCTATTGGCATGTAATTGGTGTAGGAGTGGTGTCACCATGATGAACAAGTATGTGTTAGATTCATAGCCTCATCTAGCACCCTTGGCATGTTGTTGCATGTTCTAGTAATTACTGAATCAAAAATGTTTTGAGCTACACCTATTGACTTGTCTCTATCTTGCAATAATCGGTGCTTCCAAGTCTATCACTATTGGAGGAAACTGCATTTGCATTCATCATGGTCTCTATAGTGATATTGCCTCCACCATTGCCATCGATGTTGGAATTTGAACTACCAATTTTGATTAGTTGGTTATTTTTTAGGTTTTGTAATTGGCCCTCTCTAGCTAGATTGAATCGCCATTGAACATTAAATCACCTTTCTATGTTTTTTGGCTTACCCTGGCCATACTACCAATGTTGTTACACATGAGGGTTATCTATTTTCCTCTAAAAATTGTAGTTGTCACTATTAAATTTCCATGTGTAGGTAAGTTAGAAATTTGTTGGTTTTGATGGTTGTGCAGGGAAAAGTCATGATGTAGTGTTACTAGTAAAAATTCATTGGTTTTTTTCCTTGGGTAGATGTCATTTCTTATGGAGAAAAAATTTGCTTGATGATTTAATGGTTGAGATGATGAGCTACGCTAATCATTTCTGCTCTTGTTGGAGCAAGGATTTTGATTGATAACGTTAACTTCCAATTTTTTTCTATTCTAGTACCTTTGGATATGATTTCGTAAATCAATTTTAGACCTTTACTATTCACTGGTCTCAATTATATTTTTCACTTTCCAGAGCATAAATCCAACATTAGTCATAGAGGATTTCCCTTGGTAATTTTGTAGTGCATTTCTCAACTGTAAACTTGTCAAATTTCTAATATATTAGGCATGAGTTTTTGTCAAAATGCTTATTCTAAGGTGACTGTTTCCACCAGAATCTTTAAACATAAGGACCTATAACAGGCTTATGCTAAATTTAACTTCAAGCACAAAGAAATTTTGATTGCCTATGTATCCACTTTAACTCAACAATTCAAAAATACTAAGAACTAAGAAATAATTCACCTCATACTCCCAATTACAACTCCATATGAATATAAAAACCAAAAGAGCATCACTAAATAAATCATTTTCCCAAAACTTAGATAGGCAATGTTACTTATGGTGTTCAAATGCATATCTTTTTATTCTTATATATCATTTTGCCATATCAATTGATTTCATATTTCTTGCTCCATAAAAGGCCAAAATGTGCCAACACTTCTTTACATAAGAATTGAAAGTATTTAAATGTTCACGGATACTTAAACCTTCTTTCATTTGTAATGACCAAAATTTGGACTTAAGTTGGATGTGGTTTGAAGAGCACTTTGTCATATACAAATATTCCATCTTTATTCATAAGTGTATTGTAGAAGTTGATCCACCAGTACCTTACTTAATTTTCCAAGCACAAATGCATGGTAGTGAGAGTCTTCAAATCAATTTCCTTCTAAGTTTCATGATCCATAGTACTAGGCCTTTTTCTCTTATCATCAAGAGCCTTGTGCAACCATTGATGCACTAGTAAATCCCACACCTTCATTTTCCATAAATCAAAGTTTCCTCTACCATCAAATTTTTCAATGTCAAACTTTGCAGTTCTTGTTAAGCTAACCATTTGTGGTAGTTTCTAACCTTAGCTTCGATACCAATTGTTGTGGAAAATAATAGAAAAATAGGATTTTTGAACTATAAAAATAAAGAAAAAATAAAATACATAATATTTAATGGTAAAATCCTTCAATGTGAAGGGAAGCATCCATGGGGCAATGCAGAAGAATTTTATTTAGCATGACTAGGTGAGTACAAGATTTATCTCTCTAAAATTTCTTGTATCACAAGCTCACACTATGTTTGTATTTATAGTAGTCTCTCTTGATTTTTTGGTGCTTAACTTTAGTAATGTCAAAATTACAAGTAAAAGAGAATCCAAGTTTCATTTGGTGCTTACCTTTAGAAATGCCTAGATTACAAGTAGAAAAGAGTACAAGTAACATTGAGGTAAATAGTAACTTAATTTTATTTTTACAATTTCCAAAATTAAAAAAATAATAAGGGAAACATAAATTCCTAAAAAATAAAAATTCAAATATTAGAGAGAGAAGGAAAAAACATAAGATAACTTGTTGTTAACTCAACAAGAATAAGTTATGATCAAATTCCTATTAGTCACTAAAATCCTTAAGGATTTTTAAAACATAAAAAAGTAAACATCTATTAAATTAGGGATAATGACTAGATCTTCAATTCTAAATGAAATTAATAAATATCCAAAATTAGGTAGCTTCACTTTCTTTAGATCACAAGGTAACATCAATATTGAATTTCATTGTTCTATCCTAGACAATGTTTGTACCATTAAATGTCTTGAAGTAGATGAAGATACAATTGAATTATGTCATTATTTTTTATACTTCATGTTATTAACACATACACAACATATTATATATTCTAGGATGCAAAAGTACTTTAAAATAACTACAAAAATGTAGAAGAATTTTTACAATAAAATTCAAAAGATTTGAAATCTGATGAGTTGTCCAATGATATTTTGTAAGTCAATTATAAGCCTTAGATTTGGAATGTGTTAGGTACCCTATGTTTATGATCTTTGTTAATGTAGTTAATGTTTCTATCTCCTATGTTTGCATCATGGTCTTCTAGTTTACACTTGTATGTTTGGTGCATGTTTTGGGCTTCTCAAAAATTTCTAGTTTTGTTCGGAAACCCTTGAAAGGTTCTAACATGTTCCCTGAAATCAAAGTTTTCATCTAGAAAAATGCAAACAAATTGTCAAGGGTAAGGATGCGTAGACCTCCTTGCACCAATGTGCCCCTTATGTTAGCACAAGGGCACTAATGCATCCTTCTTAATACCTTGGTTTGGCCACCTTTATCTTTTGGCCTTTTTTGGTATGTTTTTGAATGTCTAGGCTATGTTTTAAACCTCCATTGATGTTTGTGCATTAGCAAAACCCTATCATTGTGTTGTAAAAACTATAAATACTTGAGATGAACTTCATAGGAAACAAAATTGATTCCAAGCATTTTCCTTTAGCTTCTGTCATCTAGTTTCATATGAAGAGCTCTTTCTTCCTTAGGTAAGTGATTTATTTCTAATTTTATGTGTATTTTGAGTTGCTTTCATAAGTGCACTATTTGAAATCATGGGTGCGAGGCTGGAATGAAATGAACACCAAGAGATCTACACACAGACACAGAAGACCCTACCTTCGCTTTAGGGTGAGCTGGAACAGGCGAAGGTAGAGTACCTTGGGTGGTCCGCACGTGGATCAAACAAGGATTTCCCCAACGTATGCCAATATGCAATATGCTGGGTTATGTGTAAACAATGTGATTAATGTAAACCTAAAGCATAAACTTGCGTTAACTTAAACAAAATGAATGAACCAGAATAAACAAAAACTATGATAGATTTCGAGCAAAAACAAAGTAATTTTATTACCAGATGAGAATTACAATGCATCGGTCCAGACGCAGTCGTAGATTTGACACGAGGTAGATGAAGGGCCCCGGTGGATGCTGGAAGATGATGGTGTGTTGGTTTAAACTGTTGGCACATTTTGGCCATTTCATGGAACAGCAAGAGTAGATACTAGAAAAAGACAACTTGTAAAACAATGTATGGTTGAAAATTTAAAAATAAACATGTGGCTTTAAGGTTATGGGTTGAAAAATTTTAAAAAAGAAGGGAAGACTCTAACTAATGCAATTGATAAATCATCATCGGAAGAATACATTTGGACTTATGTGTCACTAGAATATGCCATGCTTTAGGAGGACAAGTTGTAGTCTTTCACACTTCCTCACCTAGTATTATGCATTGGAAACATACTACAAATTGAACTCATGGAAAGGGTTCAAGTTTAGGAATTTGACGGACTGTATTATATCTGCATATGCCATGTGCATGTTGTTGGGAGACCCATTTCAACCTTGGACTTTGCTTCACTAAGAATCCAAGAAAGTATGTCTTAACAAATTCTGAAGAGCAACATCCTCTTGCGGATTTTGAGAATGCATCTTTCGTTGACATGGATGAAGATGCAGATAATTCTATCGAACAAGACACCCAAATCAGAGCTAGGAGGATTCATAGAATGCTACGTCAAATAACAATGGCAAATTTAAATGGTGATTATGAGTTGGAATCGGACAATGAAGATTTTCTCCTTTAAGTTCATACGAGATTCATTCATCTTTGGTTATGTGAAGGTTGATATATTTGACCTATTCCTGTTATCAAATGTCATCAACGGCATCATTATCCTCCTAGGATGTGAACTTAGAGTGGATACACCTTTCTTTTGTGTAGTCTTCAGTTTTTGCATGTTTAATTTTATCAGGCTATTTCATACACCAGCCATGAAAGTGCCGAGTCACCTAGAAAATTTGCACTACTGCGAAGAGTGGTTGTCGAAGAACCAAGACAGTGCAGATCAAAGGAACATCGTGCAGGCCTCCTGATTTCTGCTTTCACCGATGGAACAAGAACAATTTTGGTTTGCATCAATAACCAAATAGAAGCATAAAATATAAAAAAATATTAGATTTGTAGCAGCCAAGAACGTTGTATATCTACGACCAAGAAAGTAAAACATACCAGCTGAAGCGGGAGGAGCCTGAAATGGTAACAAAAGTAGAGCGTGGTTCAAGGATCCCTAAGAGACCTCTAGCACACTGTATCTAGAGGTTCAGTAGCATGCGCACGTGAGTCAGGGCCAGGGCCTTGCTCCACAATGCGTGGATGGAGGACGAGATCTACACTACAGCTAGGAGTGAAGACGAGGAGATAATCCTTTCTACATTTTTGCTGAGAAATGGCAAGCCTCTGTGACATTTTAGGATTATAGTTCTAAAGAATACCGAAGCATTCTATATTTTTGGAACGGAAGCCATTACCCCATGCTTGGAAGTTCCAGATCGATACGTGGTGATGAAAGGTACAACGCTGTAGGGCCTTGTTTTGCGGTGGCAGTTGGTGGCAAGCAAGAAGCAAATTATGGGATCATGTTCTGAATAACACCGCTGATTCCAAAGTTCTTTACCCTACCTTCCGATTTTCTTCGAATAAGGATGTCTTGTTTGCAGATAATTTATTCCATCCATTATCCTACGAAGGCACCATTGATTTGGATAAAATAGATGATCCTATTAAACGTGTAGGTCTAGAAGTTTAGATTCATGAGTTTGGGCAAGTGCCACAACAACTTTTCCAGGATCCACATCCTATTTGTCTTCCTTCCAAACTGGATGCAGGAGATCTTCATGTTTCATTGATGCAAAGTAATCTAGGAGAATTGATATACCGATTAATTGAAGCTTCATTCCAAACAAAAACCAGAAATACTAATGGAGATCTTGATTTGATTGAAAATTTGGGAATTGAAAGTTCTTGTAATAAAATTTTTGAAGGAGATCAAGATTTGGAAAGAACTATAAAGAGTGATGTGATAGAGCTTAATCATATAGAATATTTCACCAATAAATATTTAAACCTATGGTAAATATAGGCACTAGATACTTGGCTTCATTTTAAATTTTTTTTGTAAATGTTGTAATTTCTTGACAATTGTAGCCTCTCAATTAAAATGGTGGTTATAACCACTACAAAGGCCACTTGTCAACTACAACCTCTTTATCTCCACAATGGCCACTTGTCAACTAAATGGGACACGTGTCAACTGCAACTTGTTTCTCTCCATGGTGAACACTTGGCAACTGAATGAAGACACTTGACAACCACATGGGACACTTGTCAATCGTAGCCTTTTTGTCTCTATGGTGGTTAAACCACCCAAGATATTTTGTAACTTCCCTACCTACCTTTGAACCCTATAAAAAGGCTTCAGGGGTCAAGGAGGAAGGATCAAATTGGGGTCTCATACATCACACTTTTGAGAAGACATTGGGATCACACTTGGGCTCTCACTTGGAGACACACTTG